>CM038147.1:325742846-326083322 GCA_021437245.1 Aegilops speltoides | reverse complement strand
AACAACAACAACAACAACAACAACAACAACAACAACAACAACAACAACAACAACAACAACAACAACAACAACAACAACAACAACAACAACAAAGGAACTTTATCACTAGTAGCTAGCTTCCCCCTTATCGGAGTTAGCATCTGTCATCTTGTTAGTGGGATCGACCACTTCCAATGGTTCGGTGGATAATTTAAGACCATCAAGAAACTCGTTAAACATGCCTTTGACCTCGGTCATCATGGAGGTTTTCAATGTGTCCAAAGCCGCATTGAATTCCTCATGAGAGATCGAGGATCCCCCATCGGCCGTAGACGGGGATGGATTCACACCGGGGTGCTCCTCCCCACCGTCTACGGTGTCAACCATCTTCTTCAGATGGTAAAGTCCTTAATAAAGAGACGAGGCTCTGATACCAATTGAAAGGATGGATATAGTTGACTAGAGGGGGTGAATAGGCAATTAACAATTTTTAGCTTTTCTTTACCAAATTAATCTTTGCATCAAAGTAGGTTATCTAGATATGCAACTAGGTTAGCAACCTATATGATGCAACAACAACAAGCACACAAGCAAGCAAGGGATACAACACAATATAAGCTTGCACAAGTAAAGGTTAGAGATAACCAAGAGCGGAGCCGGTGGAGGTGAGGGCGTGTTACCGAAGTTCCTTCCCTTTGAGAGGAATTCTGTCTCCGTTGGAGTGGTGTGGAGGCATAATGCTCCCCAAGAAGCCACTAGGGCCACCGTATTCTCCTCACGCCCTCCCGCAATGCGAGATGCGGTGATTCCACTATTGGTGCCCTTGGAGGCGGCGATCGAACCTTTACAAACAAGGTTGGGGCAATCTCCACAACTTAATTGGAGGCTCCCAACAACACCACAATAGAATATGGCTCCACGGTGACCTCAATCGTCTAGGATGCTGAAACACCCAAGAGTAACAAGATCCGCAAGGGATTATTGGGGGGAATCAAATTTCTCTTTGTGGAAGTGTAGATCGATGCCTTCTCAACCAATCCCTAGAGAATCAACAAGTTTGATTGGCTAGGTAGAGAGATCGGGCGAAAATGGAGCTTTGAGCAACAATGGAGCTTAGGGAGGCAAGAGATGGTCAACTTGGAGAAGAAGACCCCCTTATATAGTGAGGGGATAGATCCAGCTGTTACCCACTTACCCAGCCCGCGACATGCGGTACTACCGCACCAACTTGCGGTACTACTGCTCGATGGTGCGGTACTACTGCTCCCGCGGCAGAGACCAGACGAGGCCCTGTTATGTTAAAGCAGCGAGCAGTAGAACCGCCAAAGCGGTACTACCGCGCGTCCTTGTGGTACTACCGCAAGGCAGGGTTCGACTAGGCTGGGAAGGCATAGACTAATAAAATTACATTCGAGGCTACTTCCGATGTGTTTCGGTCTATGCCAAAATCCGGCACGGTTCTACCGCACACATGGAGCGGTACTACCACGTAGGGCGCGGTTGTAAAAAATTACTTCCGCCCCTACTTCCGCGTGTGTCACTGTGCTGGGCTATAGGCCACGGTACTGCCGCGCCTGAGGAGCGGTACTACCGCTTCCCTAGCCATTACTACCGTGGGCCACTGCGGTACTACTGCTCCCTTGAGCAGTACTACCGCATGCCACAACACAATAGCACTTGGAGTTCCTCATTTTGTAGAGACACGGATAAACGGTCGGTGCTCCAAAGAAGCAAAGGAATGGTGGTGCACAGGGACAGACGTGTACATGTTGATTCCACCCTAACCTTTCTGAAGCGGACACCCTCTTAATAGTACGCCTTTCCTATGACTCAAATCCACCAAAAAGAAACATAGAGAAATGCCATCTTCACTAGGCTCCGAGGGGCACCGGATCGTCTTGTGCCTAGACATGAGATATTTGAAATGCTCAATGCACACGATTATTCTGCAAATGCATTGTCATTAATCACCAAAACCACATAGGGAGAAATTTGCCCTTACAGCAGCTACCAACGCTACGGGAGGTGCGGAGGCACGCGAGGATGTGGACGTCGCTAGGGATGTGGTTGTAGCAGGCGGCACCGCCACCATTTCCCCCACGGCCGAAGCAGAAGTAGGAGGCACCGGGGGAGAGCTACATCAGCAACACCCCGATGGCGACGCTCCACGAGGTACAGGTGGAGGAGCTACTCCGTCCACACCTCCTCCTCTTGCCGACGGGCACAGCCGCAGTGATGGCGCTCGGTCTGGGGCGAACCGCCGCCCTTCGGTTGCCACTGTCACGGGAGCGACCATCGTGCGTGCACCTTCCACCGGGTGAGTCGACCAAGCCGCCGCGCACAACGGAGCCGCTGGCCCTCAAGCGCCTTTGTCGTGCCACCATACCATCTAGGTGGCCACTCCGCAACAACGAGGGCGCAGTATTGTCGCTGCTGGCATCGTCAGGAGCCGAGCAATGGTACGATCCGCATCGTCATCACCCATGCTGAGCACGGCTAAGTAGGCCATGGTGCAGGCTAAGCTGCTACTCAGGTTCTCGCCAGAAACTGAGCAGATGGACGAGTGGTGTGCCACCATCAAGAGCCTACTCGGTTTTGCCGAGGCTGGAGCTTGCAGCGAGCTGGCCCACCACGGCCTCCCCAAGCGATGGCAAGGGATCATGCTGTTGGTCGTACGAAAGGGGCCACCCCCACGGTGCATTCCCCGCAATGGCCACTAGCACGAGCTCGACAACTTTAAGAACCTTATCGTGGACTTAACACGGTAGATGCCCTAGCAAGAGGACTTAGGTGTGGAGCCATCGCTGCTAGGTTAGCTTGAAGGGGTTAAATGATACAAAGGACACAAAGAGTTTTACCCTGGTTCGGCCCCTCTCAACAAGGTAAAAGCCTACTCCTGCTTTAGGTTGTATTGCTTGGGTTTCGGTTACCAGGGAGCGAATACGCTTGACCTAGTTCTCGATCTATTGTTTCTTGAGTTAACCCGCCATTGGGTTTCACCTTTATAAACACAGGTTGAGACCAGGTGGCTTACAGAGTCCCGGCCGGCCCAACATGACCAGCTCGGTTTCTAACAACACTTGCCTTACATAACAAGTTAAACATATGGCGGCTCATCCCCTTGGGCCCTAAGTCGTCTCTGGGTCTTGGTCCTTCAATAAGCTTTCTTTATGAACCGCCATCTTCACGTCTTGGGCTTCTTCATCTTGGGTCGCCCGTAGCATGACCCGCCCCCCTGGGAGGGTCATACCTAGTAGTTATATCCCCAACATTAGGCCCCAGGTTGATTTGAACTTGTTCACATCAATCTTCAGTACTTGTATTAGAAGAATCTTCACCTCTCAATTTCTTGCCACTCCACTGTAACCCGCCATGAAGTCACATTTCAGAATTGTGTTAACCCGCCATGACGTCATTGCGCATTAATTCCGCACAAAGCCCATGATATCTCAATGGATTTTTTTATCTTGCTATACCTTCCAAAAATCCAGGCGTCCACATAGCCACATAATCATTTTTTTGGTCTCCTTGATTCTTGCACATGCCATTTATCCGTCTCCTTATAAATAGGGGCAAGGGGTCCTCTTTTCCACTTTCCACCCCTGCCCTCGCGTCTTCTTCCTTCTTGCGCCGCTCCTACACCACCTGAGCTTTGCCGCCTCCATCTCAAGCGTCATCAACTCCGGCCGCTAAATCATCCAGAACGCGTCCAGAGATCGCCGCGCTCCTCTACTACTTCAATAGCATCAGTAAGTACTCTGACTCCCTTGTGTCAGATCTCCATTAGGTTTTTCCTTAGTTCATCGAAGTTCATCACTGTTCTTCATCTTCCTCTCCCAATCGTGTACTTTGATCTGAGTATGGTACTGACATTATGTGGTAGTAGTTTCTGCCCCCTTTTAAATCATAGGAAATGCTTTCTCTATATAAGATCCCGTCTGAACACACGAATACTTCCACTGATGTAACGTTAGGTTTACCATTTATTTTATTTTTTCTGAACTATTATAGATCCAAAGCAACATAACTGATCTGTAAAACCTATTTGCTCAACACTTAGCAAAAAATTTACTCATATTCTCGTAACCATTAGTCCTCCATGGTGGTTTAAGTAGCAATCCTGTAAGCCACCAGATGCTCACCGACTTAAATCTGAATTCTTTTTAAACCACCAATGTTCATCAATGTTATTAAGACCCAGCCACACCTTGCCAGCCTAAAATGCTTTTTAACTTTCCATAATAATTCTTCATCTGAATTGGGCGGCTTATCATTCGCCGTTATATCCTTTTTAGGACAAAAATGACCAATATTGTCACCTCCTGCAACTAGGTTCCCTCCACTGTAACGGAGCAGACACTCACGGAGTATGTTGAAACTGGCATCATATCTGCCAAAGAGATCATTCACTGGCGTGCCCCAGAACCGGGCGTAGCCAAACCTCAACCTAAGGAAAATGAGGTCATAGTTTTTGCTGACCATATAAATCGGGGCTTCTCCTCGCCCGGGTTGAAATTCTTCTGCGATGTGCTATATATCTTTCAGCTTCATCCTCAAGACATTGGACCCAATTCCAAGTCTAACATGTGCAACTTTCAAGTTTTTTGCAAAGTGTACCTTCAAGAAGAACCCAGCGTTGACCTCTTCAGGGAGTATTTTTATTTGAATCGCCAGAATGAGTTCACAGATGGTCCCAGCCTAGAACATGGTGGGGTTTCTATTCAGCGTCGAAGAGATGCAGTTTTCCCTACGGCCAAGCTTCCCAGTCATCCCAAAGACTGGAACCAAACTTGGTTTTACTGCCAGGACACTTCTCCACCTGATGAGAACCCTCTGTCGGGTTTCCGCGTGGACTGGCTTAGCCCAATGCATCCCTTCCAGGCTGGCTCCCGACCGCTGAACGAGCCAAGTATAGAGCCACTTTCTCCTAGATAAGGGCATTGCTTGCCAACGGATTGATGGGCGTTGACCTAGTCCGCTGTTGGGTCGCATGGAGGATTATACCCTTAAGCCGCTGGCCCGTGTTAATGTGCACATACACTGGTGACACCAAGGATCCATTACGCTATAGCTCAGTGCGTGTGGATAATAAAGGCATCAATGACATGACCAAGAGCTTGCTTGGGGAATCCTTAGAGAGCTACAGTAAAATAGGCTTGAACCCTTTCTGTACTCTTAATCCGGCTCCTTCTGTAGGTGTTCAATTTTACACTTTACTGTTCTGTTTATATAAATTGCATATCCCTTACTTTTGCTTTGACCCGCACATGCTGACTCTGCCTTCTAGAAAAATAAATACCAGGAAAAGGAGAAGGCGGCTAAAAAGCGCAGGACTAAGACCAAGGTCTCCAAAAAGCACAAAGAGGAAAATGATGCATCAGAACTCTTTGATCTTGATGATGATGATGAGTTAGAGGTAGAACTTGATTCCCTTGGCTCATTCTTTGTACATCTTATTGACGCTAACTTCTCTCAGGATGATACGAAGGCCAGCCAGGCAGATGATGATGAGGTAACTATCATTTCCTTCGGTTCAGAGCCTTTGCCAAGACAGAAAATTCGATGTGTGACCCAGAAAGTAAGATTTTCGCATCCTTTAGCTTACTTGGATCCAAACTTCCTTTTAAAGCAACAGCAACATGAGACCCGGCGCTAGACCTGGAATAGTGGGGGCGCTGAGTTATCCTACGGCTTACCCAACACTTCATCTCGCAAGCGCCGGAAAGAGGTGCCTCAAACTTCAAACTCTTCTTATCCCAAGGCAGGTCTTATTCGCCATCAATTTAATCCTTCCGGCTCAAACTATCAGGGAACCTCAAATTCCTTCTCTGACGATTCAAACGGGACTCTGCTGCCGGCTTTCAAGACTGCCCCTGGGTAATGAATTTAACTTCATCATTTCAACCTTGTCAACACTTTGTATTAACCTTGTTATTTCTTTCAGTGGCAAGGCTAAACCAAGTAAGAAATCCAAAATAGTCAAGCCAACCTAAGACCCCAAGGTTCCTGAACCAGAGAACAAATCACCAGAATCTGAGGCTTCAATTCAAAATACTGCAAACATTGATGACGAGGTACCACCAGAAATACAGAGATCCCCATGGATCCTATGACTATTGACTCTTCAGGAGCTAAACCGTCGAGCCCAGCCAAGCCGGCTGAGGAGACTGAAGATGTTCTTGTCACTGGCACCAACTACATAGAGTCGGGGAATCCTACAGTTCTGGCCAAGCAAGCTGCCAAGGAGGAACTTGTCTAGAGGCAGAAGGTCAAATTTGATCTGTCCAACTATTCTCAGCTGTTTTTATAATTAGCGAACTCCTCTCTCGCAATCTTAGCCAAGTTCATACCAGTCGTGATCTTGAGATAGGCATCGTTAAGCAGATGCACCAAAAATATGAGGCACAAACCTTTACTTCGTTATTAATATATATCTTCCAGTCCCCCAAGTCTTAGCCATAGGATAGATTAGTCAGAGTATGGTGAAGACTTCATTTAACGGACTTAAGAAAGCCTCAAATAATAGCCTCCATGAGCCGTCTTATCTTGGCAAAGTATAGCTGGCCCATTCTAATTAATAGAACAGAAATCTTCCAAGTCCTAGCCCTCATAGGCCAGCTCAAGGTGACAACACTGAGCCGGCTCATACTCAATATGTGAAAAAAATTCAACACCTAGCCCTCATGGGCCGGTTTAACTTGACAAAGTTGAACCGGGTCATGATATAACCAAAAGAGAGCTTCCGCACACATTAGCCCCCAAGTGCAAGTGTTGTTGCTTGCAAAGGGCTTGGGACTTGTACATATTAACATGATTTGTTCGAACCTTGTCTGTGTAGGAAACCTCCAATGATTTGAAGAGAAGGCTTGAACTCCAAGAATCAGAGGCCCGGAAGGCTGAAGCCAAATTCAAGTTCAGCCTTGATGAATCAGAGAAGTTGAAATCCGGGTTTGTTGGTGATAAAAAGGCCTAGGATGAAGAAAAGGTTGCTTTAATGCAAAGGGCAGAGTCTGCTGAAGCCACTTTGAAAGAGGTCACCGCAGAACTGTCCGGTTTAAAGCGTCATATTTCACAAATGACCAGTGCTATCTTCAGTAAGAAACTTGAAGTATCTCAATGAATTCCAATGCACAAGGTTTTACCCGCCTGGCGACTTAACTGCTTATGCTTTTACATTACAGGTCCCAGGAGTGCCAATCTTGGGCAAGACATGCTTGTCAAGCGAAGGCGGCTTACACCTTGGTGGAATAGTTATATGCAGGCACCCAACACACCATTGCTACCATTACTCACACCAAGCAGCCCCCTTCACTGATCAAACATGTATTGAATCAACTGTTTGTCTTCCCACAAAGGATTGCGGAAAGCAAACGATCATCTGCCAGAGTCGGCACCATTACTACCTTAAGCCGTGCAAAAGCATGGCAACCTGAGCTAGACCCGGTAGAGATAGCTACTGGCTGCCCAAGCTATAAACAAGACAGGACAACCTTCACTGCAGATGACTTTCCCATATGTGCGAGGGAGGTGTGCCCATTAGCTACCAAATTGGCTGAAGAAACTAACCTCTCATGGTATCAGGCGGCTTATACAGCGGAGAACTCAAGAGAGAATGCTCTGGTTTATGAAGTTGTCGATATGATCCCGCCAGCATGTAAGCATACTTCAGCCCCTGAAGTTGACCCGTCTGAACTCATTAACGATCACTACAAAAAAAGACACATTCGTGACATTTTGGGCCAAACGAAAATTTATCTCTCATACTTATGGCACTTTGATGACGATAATTCTGACAAAACCCGGTATCATCATAGATGTGGTGGGCTCCTACTTCTATGACAAAAAATCATGACAGAAAATGGGCTTTTCGTTCTGGGCGGGCCGAAGACGCAGCTGCATGACATTCTTTGGTCCGTTCATGACGGAATGGTAGAAGCAAGGGCGAGGAAAATATCAGGGTGTTCCCGGTTACGGTGCATGGTTGGGGCCGATCGATGCACGGAGGTTTGCACGTTTCTGTCGTACACGCATGTGCATGGGTGCGAGGCATTGGGTTGTAACTGAACTCGGGCGAGGTGTTCGCCTACTGAACCCAAGTAATTGCACTGGACCTCATGGTAGTAGAGGCCATTCCCGCTGGATGAACAAGACCCCGATAGAGCCGGTTGGGGTGGATGAATAGGACCCCGTGGAGGGCTGGATGAACAGGACCCCGTGGAGGGCTGGTTGAACAATAGTCGATGGAGAGCTAGATGAATAGTAGCCCGTGGAGGGGTAGTTGAACAGGACCCCGTGAAGAGGGCTGGTTGAACAGTAGCCAGTGGAGGAGCACGTGGTGGAGGCTGGATGAACAGGAGCCTGTGGATGAACAGTCGCAGGTGGAGGCTGGAGGAGGTCGACAGTGGATGAACAGTAGCCTGTGGAGGCTGGAGGAGGTCGACGATGGAGATGAACAGTATCCCGTGGAGTCCTGTTTTGCGGCACGCCACACCCCTCCCGATGAACAGGACCCCCGTTTTGACCGTAGCGCTCCAACACAAGTCTGGTTCCTCCGTTTTGCGGTACGCCACACCCCTCTCGATCAACAGGACCCCGTTTCGACCGTAGGAGGTCTAACAGAAGTCCGTTTCCTCCATTTTGTGGCACGCCAGACCCCTCCCAATGAACAGGATCCCATTTCGACCGTGGTCGGTCGAACACAAGGGTGTTTCCTCCATTCTGCGGTATGCCAGGCCTTGTTTCCATCGGCTATTCCGTCCAAGCCCTCCCGATGAACACGACAACACATTCCATTCTAACCCAGCCGGTTGGCTCCCCATGAACGCGACGACGACACAGTTTCTCCATTCCGACCCAGCCATGTACACAAGCCCTGGCCGTACGGATGCATGAGTAGGCATTCGAGACCCCGCCCGTATGTACGTACGTGGCCGTATTTTCTTTCTTGCACCTTGGCCACTGTACGTACATGTACATGCTATGTGCACGCCTCTACTTCGACACGTGCTCGCCTCTACATCGACCAGTATGTATGTACACGTTCGCGACCAGAATGAAAACGCTATGTACGCTTCGACCAGGTGGGTCCCAACTGTCAGGCACTTCCTTGCATGCGAAGATGTAGCTGGCGGGTCCTAGCAGTTAGGGGGTGAGTCGTTTTTTTTCCATAATATGGACGCACTTCCTTGCGTGCGAAGATGTAGCTGGTGGGTCCCAGCAGTCAGGGGGAGAAAACATTATATTTTAGGGTAAAAGGATGCAGTTGCATGCATGCGTCCATGGGCGTGGTGCGTCCCCACTGTCAGCCTCTCACGTACAGTCATCTTCCACTGACTCTAGTTTGTTTACCACGTTGACCACACCGTGCCGAGCGCACCAAGGCCGGTGGACGATAGCGAGGCCACAGACTGGAACGACCCGGAGATGTGGAAGACGCAACAGTTGAGTCGCAGATGGAGAGGAGTGGGAAACTTGACTAGTTTAGGTGCGCGGCAGCACTGCCACCCATGGGAGACAGGAGAAAGAACAGAGGTTGAAGAAGGAGCACGACTGTTGGATTAACATCCAATGGTCCAGCTGCTAGCATCATTTGTTCATTAAGTTAACAAAGCCCTGCATACATTTCTGCTTAGTAGGCCCACAAGTCAGCCACCAAATCTGCCGGGTCCCAGCTGTCATCGGGAGGAATAGTTTTTTCGCATAACAGGGAGGCACTTCCTTCCGTGCGAAGATACAACCGGTGGGTCCCAGCTGTCAGGGGGAGGAAACAACTTAATAAGGAGGAACTTTCCCTGCGTACGACCATGGACCTCGTGGGTCCCAGCCGTCAGGCTCTCATGTACAGTCCTCTTCCGATGACTCGGTTTGTTGACCACGCCGCGCCGAGCGCAGCGAGGCGGTGGACGACGGTGAGGCCCCAGACTGGAACGACCCGGAGATGGGGAAGACAAGGCAGTGGAGTCGCAGACGGAGGGGAGTGGGAAACTTGACTGGCTCAGGTGTGGGGTGGTCCTACACTTGGCAGAGAATAACAGGAGGTGCCAAGTGGAGGGATGGCCTGGCCGTCGGCGGGGTTGCTTTTTGCTGCGAGGCACGCAAAACAACACCGCTAGAACCCGGAGGCTGGAGCAGGCGGTCCCGACAGCGCTGGGGGAAGAAGACGAGAGATTGAAGAAGAATGCTGGCCGTTGGATGTAAATCCAACACCTTGCTTAGGCTTCGACCTACTGGCCCACATGTCAGCCAATCCATTTGCTTTTTAGTCCATTTGGTGGGCTGGTTGAAACAATGATGTAGCATCTATGCAACCCGTTTATATATATGGTAGAATTTAAAGCCCATTTGCATTTTTCTCGAAATCCGCAGACTTGCTGGGCTCGGTGAAAATATCATGTTGGGCTAGACGGAGAAATGTTATAAAAACATAAACACATGATTGCACGTCTATTACTGCATTGGTCAGTAAAATCTTTGCAAGCTTATGTACGCAATCACTAGGAGTTAACTTGCCAAATTATATATAAACAATTATTATTATTATTTTGTAAGAACTTTCAATTTACGAAATAAAATATCATTTTAATTTGATGAGTTAATAGGATGTGGGGTATTATTATTTTCTAGGCTAGACGTGGGACAGTTGAGTTGGTTCTAGGGAAAAGTACTGGGAGAAAACTCAGTTTACATTGAAAAAGAAAGTGGAAGAAAATTCTGATATAGGATTAATGAAAACAAAAAATAAAGGAAATGGGAAGGTCTATAAAATGGTTGGACGAACGACAGGTTTAACGGAACCTTATGTTGTTTCTATTATATATATATATGTAAGAAAATAAGATATATATATATATATACACTATTATTGAAGGGAAAACATAGGTTCAGTTTTGCATTCTTATAGAAAAATACAACTGAGCTGTGCATCGTCTTGAAAAAACAAACATAACTTGGGTTGTTGATTTATAGACAAGCTAGGTTGGGAGGCCCAGATGCCGCTTGATCCAAAAAAATGTTGAAACATGTCGTGGGCTGCCCATGTTAAAGAACAAAACCTAGGCCATGGACCTGGTGGGCCCGGGACTGTCAGCCTCTCGACGAACAGTTATCTCCCGATTCCTCTTGTTTTGCTGACCATGTTGGGAACGATAGACGGTGGCGCCGCGGCGAGAGCACCAAGGCAGACGACAATGTCGATACCGCGGGCCAAATGAACCGGAGCGGGGGAAGATGCAGGCGGAGGGGAGTACGAGGGTTGACTTGTTCGGATGTAGGGTGGCCGATGGAGCTCCTTGGTATCGTTGTCTTCTTTCATGTTGGCATAGAAGGGGTTGATGATGGCCTCGGCGAGGTCAACCACGGAGTCCTTCTCCTGCCCATTGCCGATGATCTTGTATTGCTTCTCGATGTCGACAAGCTTGTTGCACCAGATGGCCGAATCGTTGCATTCTTCCTTCTCTCCACTGTAGCGAAGGTGTAGTCGGTGCTGCCGATGAAACGGGCGAATGCTCCAGAACCTCTAATCGCCCTACAGCAGTGGTATATGAGAACCTCGTCCCACACACATACCTGGGCGACCGCAATCTGCTGGTCCCTGTGAGGAGACGAATGGATGGGCACAAGGTCTTGTCCTGCGACCTTGTGCTTTCTCGTCCTGTAGGTACTGCTTGAACTCGGCGAGGCAGAGCTTCACCGAGTCCAGATCGTTGGTGTACATCACATTCAACTTGGTGCCGCCATGGGATTGAACGGAGAAATAGAAGGTGAACTCCTCGCTGAAGTCCATATCCAGCAGGCTCACCCCTCGGATCGCCATTGGAGTCTCTCCAAGTGAACGAGTGAGTAGGCGGCAACAGCAGTTCATTTTTCAGCTCTTGGGGAACCGGATTCAACAATAAACTGAGTGTGTACATGCGACAACAGTTACTACCCCTCCCTCGCCCGCTGCACGCCCGGCAAAATATGCACCGTCGGTGCATTCAAACGCCTCCATTAAGAAACCTATTCCGGCCACACACGCCGGTTCACGAGTGGGTCTGTATTGGTACTGTAATAACAAGTGTTAGTGGTCACTTTACTTAAATTTAATTATCTTTAATTAAAATGTATTCTTAAAACAAGCAATGCATTGGCTCGTTCTATCAGTGCCACAAGATCAACATGCACTATAATTATTATTCTAAGGACGCACATGATCAGCACATTTGCTGCACTTTCACACAGAAAATACTACCATGTTTGAACAATTTGTTATGGTTGCTGTCCTCTGCATCATCATGTTGTGTTTCCTAGCTTGCAAGATTCAGAACAAACAAATAAGATTCAAATAATAAGTACAACAAAGATGCCTACACATCTCATTGATTCCCAGCTTCCAAGATTCAGAACCAACAAATAATATTCAAATAATAAGTACAACAAAGATGCCTACACATCTCATTGATTCCCAGCTTGGAAGATTCAAAACCAACCATTAGAGCCTTTTGATAAATTGAATATCGGGATTAAATCCATCTTGGCTAGCCGTGTCATACAACCCAAGAACTTGGCGAATGCTCTTGACCATCACAACATCTGCAGTAGAGTATTCCTGTTTGCACAGATAAGAAAGAGCATGATTACTATAATAGTGGCACTAGTTGAAGCAACCGATGACAGGGGCCCTATACCACCATGACTCGATGTAGTGAACCTACAACTCCACTCGGATGAGGCCAGCCTAGAGTTCCATGATTCAATTCATGCGCCTTTTTCTGCAGCTCACCTGAAATGAAGCAAGGATTGCATCATTCAGCTAGCAAGAAGTACTTGATCTCGTGAGCTGGTAGGTTCTTCTGTAGTAGTTGCACTAAAATTCAGCAACATTGAGGTTGGCTGTCATGCTCATGTAATGTGCAACTATAATTTGCTTATCCTTTTGTGCAGTTCCACTAAAATAAAGTGCCATTGTGGTGACAGTGATGGCTCATCTTGCAAAAGCTAATAAAATGTTGCACGAGATTAGCAGAATTTGATGGAGATTTTGGAAACTCCAATCACCATTTTGTGCAGTTCCACAAAAAATGAGAGATGTTGCCCACTCATTCCAAAAAAAGTTGTTTTGTGCAGTTCACCAAAAGGTCACAATAGCAACAGGTGAAATGGATATTCCTATCTGCACAAAAAGTTAGAAAGTAAACAGTTGCTAGTCAATAAGAATAGATGAAACATACACGAAATGAAAAGAAGCATATTAATTATGTTCATGGCAATCACGCAAGGACATTAGAAATTTTAAAACGTCAGCAATGCTTCATGTTACCGGAAGCATTACGATCAACTATGACATTCGTCAAATATGGGATTCTTTAATGGTGGCATTGCTTGTTTACTAGATACAGTAAACCAACAGCAGCTAAAGAGTTGGTTTAATGGCATGTGACCGTGGGCACACCAGGTCACTCGGCAGCGTAAAGAAGCAACTTACTTATCATACTGGGGAAAACAACAGGAGTACCATTTGTTAACACAGTTTAATTGCATCATATCACTGGAGGCATTAGATTAGCAATAACACTGGTTAGACATGTCCTTAAGGTAAGAGTGTGATCGCTTCATTTTACATGCGCCCTTACATTAACAACAGAAAAAAGGTTGGTATAAGGACATGCGACAGTGGACGCATCAGCACAATGTACCTACAAGGAGGCATAAAGTGGTGATGCCGAGTTTGTTCATGCTCTATGAGGGCAGCAAATCTAATCCTGGAGAACTTTTACTATGTGAGGGCAGCAAATCTAATCCTGGAGACCTTTTACTATATGAGGGCAGCAAATCTAATCCTAGAGACTTTTTACTATGTGAGGGCAGCAAATCTAATCCTGGACATACTCTGTTGACTTGTCCACCAGCAGCCACTTTCTACCCTTTTTTCAACCAATAATAGATTTGTTCCTTATCCAGTTTATACTGAGTTTTCCCATTATTTCCCTTGTCAACCAAGAGACCGGTTGGGTATCCGGTCTCTACTACTTTCCCCCTGTTATTTCCTCTTTGAATCAAGTCATAGATTCATGCTACGATCCCCCCTTTCTTCGTTGTTTGAACCAAGTCCTAGATTCGAATGCATGAAGTAGCTTTACCTCCAATAATCCTAAATATTTAGGTGGATTTGGAAGAGCTGATGGAAGTAGAAAAAGATGCACATGTAGACACGTTGGGCACAGGGGCAGTAGAGCAAGGTCGCTTTTGAAGAACTTGTACCTGAGGTTCATCGGGATGTCGGCGGCGGCAGGTCCGATCTGCGCACAATACAACAGGGAGGAAGAAGGGTCGGAGGACCTCCCGAGCCGGAGCTGTGTCAGAGAGAACGACACGGGCAGAGGATCGGGCCACGCCGGCAGCTGTGGGTTTCCTTCCTCGGCGGTGATGACTGCGTGAACGATGCACCTTTTAGTCCTCTACACACACCGGCCGAAGGGATCCGGCCGGATCTGTGACCAGCGGTGAGCAGAGAGAAAATCTCGCTACCGCTGTCTTGTTTAGATCTGGAGAGGATGAGAGAATGAAGAGACCAACCCTAGTAAAGCAAGCGCTCAGGCCCCTGCGTACATATATAGTGGAGTGATTATATTTTTATCTCCACAACAAGTGTTTCAATTTGTGTACGTGGCATCAAAGAAAAGAAACTCTCTATTTAAGGTGACTAACTGTACCACTCCTACTTACTATTACTATTGTTCACTTGTGCTCCCTAGACCTCCATTCATTGAACAACCCCACGGGTGAATATACAGTACTAGTATTTATATAGAACAAACAAGCTCGAACTATTTTTGCGTAGTTAAAAGTTGAGGGCGGGGCTTTTCCCAGGTAGTACGCGCGGCAGTTTTCGGGTAGGCGGTTTGACAGTGAGGTGAGGAGGGTGAGGGAGTGGCGGATTCAAACTTACTGCTGGAAAGGTTGGGCTGTGCGATTTGACGACACGTTACTGCTGGAAAGACTTGTGATATGACTACTCACTATTAGTCATGAATTACTGGCGCTACGACCGGGGTGATGCCCCCTTCCGTTCTGCACTCTAATTTGGTGCATGACACGTCGACCCAGATGCTGGCTCTCCCACATGTCGGCGAAGTACGTAGTAAGAAGGCACAAAGAATGATGCAGTATATATTGCTACTACTACTCACGTTGGAGGAGTGCGAACCACGGCAGCCCAGGGAACCAGCAGTGCGAACCACGGCAGCCCAGTGAACCAACAGTAGAAAACAATGTGGTGATATGGCCATAAAAAACAATGTGCTACAGTCCAGACTGTAGCATGTACAATACTACTCCTCTTTGTTTGGATCCCTAAGTTAGAGCCAGTTTGGGTTGAAATAGCCTCAAACTATCAAAACAGGAGGGGTTAGTTTGAGCTAGTTTGATCTAACCCAGCTAAAAAAACTAGCCCGGTGGAGAAGTTCTAATTGGTTTAGTTATCCTCAGGCCCACTAGTAGAGAACTAAAAAATCTCCCCTGCCCGCACCAGATCGCTCCCTCTGCCCCCCTCGCACGACACCTCTCTGTTCACCATCGGGCCGCTCGCCCAAGTGCCGCTCTGCCGCTCACCCACTCTCTCCTCCGGCCACCCTCTCTCTCCGGCCTCCGCTGCCCTACTCCGGCTGCCCTCTCCCTCCGGCCTTCGAAGGTTGCCCCGCTTCCCCTTTACTGGTTGTCGGTGTACTAAAGTAGGGGTACCTTAGTACCCCGAACTTGTGCACGGGCAGTCGCAGCGTCCTGCGGCGAGGCTTGCCGGGGCATCCGCCAAGACCCTCCGTCATTCCCATCTACTGCCATTCAAGAACAAAGTGTTAGCTGAGAAGACAAAGCCCCGGCAAGAGGAGCTTGCCGGGAAGGACAAACCCGGCAAGAGGAACTTGCGGGAAGGACAGACCCGGCAAGAGGAGCTTGCGGGAAGGCTAGCCAAGGCGCTTGCTTGTGGAAGCCACCACTCTGCGCCTGCGCTCCAGCTCACCGACGATGTGTCACCGCAGATCCTCCTGGTGCACGTGGCGGTGGGCTGCAGCCTAGCGGTGCGAGGTGGCAGCGAAGGTGACTAGGAGGCCATCGTGGCGATCGGTGGCGCCCCTAACGGTCGTTTCTGCCTTTGTTGGAGCGACGGGACGGGCATTAAATGCTATTGTCCCTGCCGTCGAGTTAGGTAGGGGACATCAGAGATAGTGGTTGTACCAACCGCGTTTTACCTTTCTACCCTCTCTGCGTTGCCACTGTCGGTGACCCTTTTGACTATAAAAAGGAGGCCCGTGCGCGCGTAGAAGGGGTTCGGTTAGCTCGAGTTAGGTTCGACTCATTGAAACCACAAAGACACTCACGCCCCGAGCAAGAACTCAATACAATCGGACAAGCAGCAGTAGGAGTATTATCTCTGGAGAGCTCGAGCTGGGTAAAATCCCGCACACCGCCTCGATCGCTCTTCGCCGCCCTCCGCTCCTTGCGGACGGAAGGGCCCCCGCCCATAGGTGCTCGTGCCCCCAAAGCCACGACATCTTTGGCGCGCCAGGTAGGGGGGCGTCGAGGTCGTGCGTATCTGATCCGGCGTCTACGCGCGCTACATCAACATCTTCATCGACATGCCATCGAAGAAGAAGGCTTCGGAAGTAGCCGCTCCGTCTGCGACTGTCCTATCGCCACCGGAGCAAACAGGCCGTGGGGTGGACGCCGGCGGAGGAGCGGGCGCCGGCGGTGGGACTCACGTCGTCACCATGTCCAAGGACAAGGCCCCGCAAGCTTCAGCGTCTGGATATCCACTGCACCCCTCCCAGGAGGTGCAAGGTCGACAACGCCACGGTGCCCCTAGCACCGTGCTTGCGTTGGAACAAGGCCAAGCCGGCGGATCGCGGGACGTTCAAGACCAGCGTGCACGCCAGCGTGCTAGCACGAGTGAGGTGCGGTCGCCTGGACGGGGTGCTGCTCCTTCCAACCCAGTTGGGAGTCCGAGCATATCCCGCACCTCGCGTCGTTCGCCACCGCCGCCCGAGCCTCCAGAGGAAGCACTGGCCTGAGCTCAGCTGCTTCTAGATTACCCTCCAGCGCCAGACAAGATCGACGATTGGAGGATGACCATTCAGAGCCTCGTCGGCTTCGCCAACGCCGACAAGCCCCGGCAACCGAGCACCTCGAAGCCCCGGCAAGACGCCCAGGCGCAAGCCGACACCGACAAGACCGCTGGGGGTGCCACCACCGCGCACTCCCCGCCCCGAAGGCCAAGATCGCCGACTCGCCGGGCCAACCTCGACACCGACTCCACCGCGTCGTCGGACCCGCGAGCTCGCCGCGATCAACTCCACGTTCTTCAAAACGGCGACACGAAGACGCTTCGTACTCAGATCGAAGCGCGGAGAGAAGCGGCGTCAATCGACGACCAGCTACCGGGCCCTGTCGATATGCATGCGCCCGAAGAACGAGCGACTTGTTGTCTGTGATAGGTTGCCCTGCGTTCACTCGTGAGCTGCGGCAAGTCCGGGCCCGATACCAAAATTTCAAGCCGGCGCACCGAAATGCGATGGCAGGATACATCCGTCGAGTTCCTTAGCGTCTACACCATCGCGGTGCAGGCTGCCGGGGGGCGCGATGAGAAGATCCTCGCCAACTACTTCCCGCTGGTGCTCAAGCCCAACGTCAGATCTTGGCTCATGCACTTGCCGGACAGCTCCATTTCTTCGTGGGCGGACCTGTGCCATCAGTTTGTCGGTGCGTTCACAGGCGGCCACAAGCCCGATGGCCAGGAAAGCGATCTTCATTTGCTTGCCCAGAAGGAAGGAGAATCCCTGCGCAAGTACATACGGAGACTCAGCCAGGTGCAGCGCAATATCCCAGACGTCCACCCTGCCGCGGTTATCAGCGTGTTCCATCAGAACGTGCGTAACCGCAGGATGAGGGAGGAGATGGCGATGTGCAAGATCAGGGATGTTAGCGAGCTATATGCTCTGGCCGACAAGTGTGCATGTCTTTGAGGGGGAGAAACTCCCGGAGAGAATGTAGGAGCGAAGGATCGGCGGTGAGGGCGCCCCTCGGCAAAGAGGAACCGGAGGCGGAATAACAGAAAGAGAAAGGCTAAGGATGTGCTAGTTGTTGAGCAGTCCGACAACGGAGGCGGCTCCGACAAGGCCAAAGCTGGCGACTCCGGCGAGGCTGTGGTGGCCGCCGACAAGCAGGACGGCTCCGGCAAGCAGTACTGCAAGATGCATCGCACCAAGGGCCATGACCTCCAAGCATGCAAGAAGGTTGAGCAGATGGCAGAGCTACAGAAAGCTGAATATGAGCGTCACGACAAGGAGAAGGCCCGGGAAGGTGGCGGAGGATCCGGCAAGAAACTTCCCGCCCGGGGAGGGCACCGCGGCAAGGCCAAGCAGTGGCAAGGAGATAGACCTCCCCGTGGCCGCGACAAGGACGAACAAGAAGATGAGGATGATGAGATGGATGAGGATGAGACGGACGACCAAGAGTTTCAGAAGGCGTCAGAGGTTTTGTGCATTGACGGCGGCGCTTCTCTGCACACCTCGCACCGTCAACTCAAACAGTGGGTGCGGGAGGTGAATGCAGCAGAACCATCAGTCGAATCGCGCAAGCCCCTGAAATGGTCCAGCACACCCATCGTCTTTGATGTTGAGGATCACCCTGATCGCATCACTGCGGTCGGGTGCTTGCCGATGTTGGTTTCACCAACCATCCACAACCTCAAGGTCACAAAGATGTTGGTTGACGGCGGGGCCGGCCTAAATCTGATTTCTTCCGCGGTGCTCAACAAGCTCCAAATCCCCGACAGCGAGCTCGAAGAGACCGGCACTTTTCAAGGGATCAACCCGGGAAGGAGCAAGCCGAAGGGGAAGATCGCACTGCCAGTAACTTTTGGCAGCGAGCTGAACTTCAGGATAGAGAAAGTCACATTTGATGTTTCTGATTTCCCATTGCCCTACAATGGGATACTCGGCCGTCCAGCGCTCGCCAAGTTCATGGCAGCCTCTCACTACGCATACAATGTGCTCAAGATGCCTGGTCCGACAAGTGTTATTTCTGTCCATGGTGACAAGAAAGATGCACATATCTGTACCGACAAGATCTACCGAGAAGCAGCGATCGCAGTGAGCATAAACCACTTGCCGCTGAAGCTCCGGGAAGAAGAAGAAGACCAAGTCGGCAAGAGTAGCTCGATGCCCACTCCGCAAGCGCACCTCTTGAGTGCTGCGCTACCGTCGAGGACGCACCATCGAGCTCCACCGCAAGTGCAAGAAGGCAAAGACAGCTTCACCGAGACCAAGAAAGTGGCCGCCAAGGAGGGCGCACTGGTGGTACCTTCACCATCGGTGCCATGCTTGATCCTAAATAGGAAAGCGCGCTCGTTGCTCTGCTGGCGAATGTCGATGTGTTTGCATGGCAACCATCGATATCCCGGTGTTCCCGGAAAGTAATTGAGCACCACCTTGTCGTCGCCTCACGCGGCCCGTCAAGCGTAAAGTCGGGAAGCAAGCGAGAGCGACAAGAGTTCATTGCGAGAGGAGATCAAGAAATTGGAAGCAGCAGGCTTGGTCGAGGAGTACTCCATGCAAGCGTGGTTAGCCAATCCGGTGAGTCGTGCGCAAAGCAAGCGGGAAATGGAGGCTTTGTATTGACTTCACCGATGTTAATAAAGCTTGTCCCAGGATCCATTTCCCTTGCGGCGCATTGACCGGATTGTCGACTCCACGGCGGGATGTGATCTGCTTTCATTCCTTGATGCATACTCGAGGATATCACCGGATCTTCATGGCGAAGAGGATGAAGAAGACCGCATTCATTACTCCATGTGGCACGTACTGCTTTGTACGAATGCCTTTCGGACTAAAGAATGCCGGTTCAACATTTGCAAGAGTAGTCAGTCATGCTTTTGAGCCACAGTTGCACAGAAATGCAGAAGCTTACATGGATGACATAGTGGTCAAGAGCAAGGACAAAGAGACTCTGATCCAAGATTTGGACGAGACTTTTGCAAATCTGCGCAAAGTCAATCTCAAGTTGAACCCCGAGAAGTGCGTGTTTGGAGTTCCTTCCGGCAAGCTTCTCGGGTTCTTTGTGTCTCAGAGGGGGATTGAAGCCAACCCCGACAAGATCAAGGCCATCGGGCAGATTGAAGCCCTGAAGCGCGTCAAGGATGTGCGAAGACTTGCCGGCTGTATTGCTGCTCTCAGTAGGTTCATCTCTAAGTCTGCTGAGCGCGCCCAGCCATTTTTCAAAATTTTGAAAAAGGCAGGTCCAATGAAATGGACTCCGGAAGCAGAGGTTGCGCTGCAGGACCTGAAGAGATACCTATCCTCCACTCCAACACTTGTCGCACCTAAGCCACAAGAGAACTTGCTGCTATATCTAGCGGCAACCAATCAAGTGGTTAGTGCTGCGTTAGTAGCGGAGAGGGAGGTGGATGACGAGCCAGCAGCCGCGGCAAGCGAGTCCAGCGACAAGCAGGGGGCTTCCCCGACAAGTTCTGGCTCCGGCAAGGATGGATCTGTGCAGCCGCAGGAAGAGAAAGTTGGTTACTGGCGACTACTTTCCGGCAGAGCTTCCCGAAGCCGCCGCCAAGAAGGACCACAGGATCAACACAGAAAGTGCTGAGGAGCAGTTTGCTCCGACAAGCCCTAGGGTTTGTTTCATTGAAGCAGACACTCCCGGCAAGCTGTGTCCCGACACGCTTGCCAGGGAGCATCACGCTCGGCAGGATCCCAGATTCTTGCCGTAGAAGCGGATGTTCCTGCAGCAACATTTGCGCCTTTAGTCCTCGTTGTCGGAGCTTGATAACGATATGGACTAGGTGTCATTCAAAGAAGCATAGCCTTGCCGGAACGCAGAAGACAGAAAAGCTAAGTTGCCAAAGTGTGAGCACAGTCAGTTTTTAAAATTTTATGTTATCTCCTTGAACGACCGTGCCTTGTATGGAAAACCTGTGCGCGGAGGAATCAACTCGTGGCTAAGTTGCACCCTTACTTTGTTTCGAGTCCGCTCAACAATAAAAGCGTGCTGCAACTAGCCCCGACGAGGTTTCTTGCCGGAGGCAGCACCGCCAGCAGGCTGCTGATGTTCCGCACTCAGCGCTCGCGGCAAGCTTGTTAGCGTCGGCAAGTTCCCTAAAAGCGTAGGGTAAAGACATACAAGGGATGGAACTGAATAAAGGAGATAACATAGCCAGCATTGCCCAGGACAAAGTTATGTTACGAAAGTTACGGCACTGACTAAGTTGTTCTCGTAACTAAAATAACAGCGACAGGGAAGGAGAAGAAGGCGGCGCGGCGCTGGGCCCAACAAGCCGGTGTTCTTTGGGGGCTGCGAGTACCAAGATTCATCCCCGGCAAGCCAGAGTTGCCGGGGGCTGCGATATCAGATAAGTCTTTCATCCCTCATCATGCCTCCTCTTATGGACTGGGGGATGCGAAGCCGCGTTTCTTCCCAAAAAACTGCCATGCCTTGTATGGAAAACCTGTGCGCGTAGGAACCGGCTCATGGCTAAGTTGCGCCCTTATTTTGTTTCGAGTCCGCTCAACAATAAAAGCGTGATGCAACTAGCCCCGACGAGGTTTCTTGCCAGAGACAACACCGCCAGCAGGCTGCTGATGTTCCGCACTCAGCGCTCGCGGCAAGCGTGTTAGCGCCGGCAAGTTCCCTAAAAGCGTAGGGTAAAGACATACAAGCGATGGGACAGGGAGGCGACAGGGCTTGTTGCCGGGAGATGAAATGTCTGTCCAAGGGATACCAAGGATTAGCTCCTTGACGTGGGTTCAACCCGCAAGACAAAAAAAACCCGGCAAGCATCCCCGTTTCATTAAAAAACATCCCACACAGATACAGTCCATAGAGGGTGAAAAGCATGAAAGAGAGGATTACAAGTTTTAGATGCAGCTAAGGCCCGAAGGCTTACAAATTAAAAAGATAAGATGCCTGTAATCCCTTTCCTGTCCCTCTCTTCAGGAGGTAGGTCAAGGAGGCGGAAAGGGCAAAAGGGGCGCCTAGGCAAGCTACGGGTGCCAGAAGACACCAAGAGAACATCCCGGGGAGTTCAAGGAGCCGGCGACCCGGATGATGGGGTCGCCGGTGGCGCACGAGGCGACGCCCGACACCTAGTCGGGCCCGCCATCCCACCTCCCGCTACCCTCGTCGTCGCTGTCGCTCTCCTCCTCGTCACTCTCGCTCGAGGGGAAGTCTTCGCTGTCGGAGGAGCTGTCCACGCAGCACTTCGCCCGAGTGCCGGAGTCCCCGAAGACCTTGACGGAGAGGAGGTCACCCTCCATTAACTTAAAATGGAGGGTAAACCCCACCGTCAAGTTGTGGATACGGGCAAACGTCTTCCACCCACGGTCAAGATACATCACATTAGGGGCTGGGAATACAACGCGGACTCGCCTGCCGCTGATCCCACAGCCCCTCATGTGAAGTCTCAGCGTCTCGGGCGAATCCGATTCCATCGCGCTTGCAAACGGAGCTGGAAGCTGGAGGCGACGACGAGGCGCCCGGCGCAGCTTGACGAAGAACTCGCAAGGGTCGTCCCCTGTGTGGACCGCCGCGGGGAGAGGAACCGCCGGCGGAGGCGGAGATGGTGCGCCGCCACGCCAGCCTCTCCCTCGAGCGCCTCGACCTCGTCCTCGACCTCGTCTGCGACCTCGCCCCCTCCCTCTTCCCCTTGTGGCTGGCTCTGCCAACACGAGCGCGGGGTAGGGAGGGGCGCGCTGCCTGGCGGCCACCCTCGCCGCCACCGATGAAGGACCGGGGTTCCCTCCCTCCATGGCAGATGAGAGGAAGGGGGCAGAGTCAAGAAGGAGAAGCTGAGAGTCTGAGCCTGCGCTCCCCTTCCGCTCTTTTTAAGGAGCGAGGTGGAGCTCGGGCGCCCCGCTCAGCCAATCAAGACACGAGACGAGCAGAGAATCGGGGCCTACCCGCTGCCTCCGCTCGCAACGGCCCAGTTTCCCACTCCCACCGTCCGTAACCTCAGGCGCATGGGAGCCGCGTGGCAGGGATGCAGAGCCGAAGCGACGGATGAGGTGACCTCGCCCCGGCCCGTGATCACAGGGGTGGGCGCCTCAGCATCGCAAGACGCCACCCACGTCTCCCACGACGCCGCGATTGACGCGTGCCATTACGAGAGGACGCGGTGGATTCGGAGTGGATCTGGTTTGGACCCAGGCCGCGCGTGCCCGTGCCATGTTTTGGGCCTGGCCCAACAACGCTCGGCACCGTGTATGGCCGAGGCCCGGGGGCTCCTGTCGGTGTACTAAAGTAGGGGTACCTTAGTACCCCGAACTTGTGCACGGGCAGTCGCAGCGTCCTGCGGCGAGGCTTGCCGGGGCATCCGCCAAGACCCTCCGTCATTCCCATCTACTGCCATTCAAGAACAAAGTGTTAGCTGAGAAGACAAAGCCCCGGCAAGAGGAGCTTGCCGGGAAGGACAAGGCCCCGGCAAGAGGAACTTGCCGGGAAGGACAGGACCCCGGCAAGAGGAGCTTGCCGGGAAGGCCAGCCAAGGCGCTTGCCGCGGCGAAGCCACCACTCTGCGCCTGCGCTCCAGCTCACCCGACGACGTGTCGCCGCAGGATCACTCCTAGTGCACGTGGCAGGTGGATGTGCAGCCTAGCGGTGCGAGGTGGCAAGCGAAGGTGACTAGGAGGCCATCGTGGCGATCGGTGGCGCCCCTAACGGTCGTTTCCTGCACTGTTGGAATGACCGGACGGGCATTAAATGCTCTTGTCCCTTGCCGTCAGAGTTAGGTAGGGGACACTATAGATAGTGGTTGTACCAACCCGCGTTTTTACCTTTCTACCCCTCTCTCTGTGTTGCCACCTGTCGGTGACCCCTTTTGACTATAAAAAGGAGGCCCGTGCGCGCGTAGAGAAGGGTTCGGTTAACTCGTGTTAGGTTCGACTCATTCGAAACCACAGCACACTCACGCTCCCGAGCAAGAACTCAATACAATCAGACAAGCAGCAGTACGAGTATTATCTCTCCGGAGAGCTCCGAAGCTGGGTAAAATCCCTCGCGCGCCCCCGCCTCGATCTGCTCTTCGCGCCCTCCGCTCGCTTGCCGGACCAGAAGGGGCCCCCTGCGCCATAGGTGCTCGTGCCCCCAAAGCCACGACATCGGTCGTTTTTCTCCCTCTATCGTGCGCGGCGGCGGCGCATCTACCAGGGAAGTCATGAGGGGGGTGAGTTTGTTCGTTCCTTCTCTGTCTCACAGCCATATCATTGATCTTGCTCGCTCTAGCGCTAATTCTGATTTGGAAAATTAGATCCTGATCAAACTTTGTATAGATTTGTGGTGCACGCATGGAATTGTTTGATGCTTCTTGAGGAGGTAATAAATCTTTCTAGAGGCCCAAAGATTCAGTTCACCTTTCTAGGTATTTCAGTTTCACGCTTGCATTATTTCTAGAGGCCCAAAGATTCAGTTCACCTTTCTAGGTATTTCAGTTTCAGGCTTGGATTATTTCTAGAGGCCCAAAGATTATGTTCACCTTTCTAGGTATTTCGGTTTCAGGCTTGCATTATTTCTAGATGCCCAAAGATTCAGTTCACCCTTATAGGTATTTCAGTTCAGGCTCGCATTATTTCTAGAGGCCCAAAGATTAAGTTCGCAGTCGGCGGCAAGCACCCCTGCTACCCATGCCAATGTCGACCTCAACTTCAAGTGCCGGCGTCGGAGGGGTTACCGGGGCTTGGGCTATATAGAGCCTTCCTCCAGAGCGACGATGACGAGCTCCTCCCTGGGTGCGTGAGGGGCTCCGGGCTCCCTCCCTATCGTGAATGACTTCCGTGATAAGTTAGCTCATGCTTTGTTTCATGGAGTGTATTTGTTTTGTGAAGCTTGATTGACGACTTGTATGTTTAAGTGGGATATCTCATTTGTATGGACAAAGTAAAATTTATCATGTTGTGCATGCTTGATTTGTAAAGATGGATCGTTTATGTCAATTGTGAGCGGGAGGAGGCCACACAAGAGCTGGCCACACCAAATCCGGCAGGAAATAGGGTCCAAAGAAGTCAAATGATTGAGAAAGAGCATTTATTGTCAATCTAACCCTACCATCCATACACCTCTTTGGTTTAGAGTTAGTTCAAGGTTAGAATCTAACTCTAACCTCTAACTGAGCTAGAGTTCTCCTCGTCTCGGTTCATCGCCATCATACTTTCCCCAGTCGTGTGTTTTCAGTATCCTGCGAATCACAAAGGACCTTTTTTTGTGGGAAAAATCAAAGAGGCCCTTAGACTGGTTTAGGTCCTGTCATTTTTTATAAATGTGTTATGTCCAATATTTAGTGAACGTGCTCCGGTTTCTATGAAAATAATCTGGTTTCATGTAGTAATTTATTTATTTATTTATTCTTCTGCGGGGGGTTTGCATGTAATTCGTGAGGTCTGAAATGTAAAGTGCCTCGGCATATGCTCCGAGTCGCGCATGCACTACGACCTAGATGCTTTATGTCCCACATGTCGGCAAAAGGGAACACGTGGAAATAGCCTAGGAGTACATATAGGAGGATAAATGCGTGAAAAAAAATATGTACTATGAAGCATAGCTGCGGTTTGAAAAGGAGACCTAAACTGATGACAGCTATAGGTCGCACGCACCCAACTAGTGGTACTAGACATACGATTCTTTTTTCCATAAAAAAAGAGGTACGAGTGCTCAGTACTCCTATTCTATCAACATGAGTCCCATCTAACAACAGTGTCCGTGCTACAGCTAGCTCTCCTCCCTCGTTTCTCTCTTATAATTCTAAACTTGACCGACGCACGGTGGGCGGGGTGGGTTTGCTCAACTGCGGCCCCACCTCATAGTGAAAACATAACGACTGGAATAAAAATGCCATATACTCCCTCCGTTCCTAAAGATAAGCCTTTTTAGATACTATTTCAAATGGAATACAACATATGGATGTATGTAGACATATTTTAGAGTGTAGATTCAGTCATTTTTCTCCGTAGTGGGAACGGAGGGAGTACTATACTAATAAAACATTAAGGCCACGAGACGATGCAGTGCTGGTTACAGGAGGCAAGAAGAAGAGATGCATTCATCAATGACGTCCACCTCCTCGACTCAGGGAGCCGGCCCACCGAACGGGGGCTAAGTAGCAGCGGCTTCCGTGGCCAGGTCGACATGCTTCTGAACAATGGTGTCCTAAGATTCCAGCTGCTGGAAGAAGGCCAACGTCTTTCTGTCCTCGCTTGCCTTGTACTGGCCTATGTAGACAATTTCCTCATAGAGGTGGATGTGCAAGTCGACGGTTTCTTACATGACGAGGTACTGCGCGACAAGCGCGGCCTCGCGGTGCACATTCTTTGTCACGACCTCCAGCTCCTGCAGGGCCACGAGGGCTTGAAAGAGTTCATCACCATGGAGGTCGATGAGGGTGGCAGGCAATGAGGAGCCTGGACGCGTGGGCTAGAGCAGTACAGCAAGGTCATCTGCACACTTCTTGACGATGGTGAACTTGTGGATGGAGTTAACCACCATGTCTTCCATGTGAGAAGGGAAGCCGGCGTCGGCGAGGGTACGATGCGGGCGGCCGCGAGCACCGTCTAGAAATATTGTGCGGTGTGGAGCCGCAGGCCGGCGCCTTGGATGATTTGGCACAGCCGACTGCCGCTCGCGTCCATCGCCTCCAGAGGTGCTTGTGGCTTCTGGTCACTTGGTCTTGGATTGGAGTGAGCAGTGTTGCGCAGAGACTAGCAGTAGATGGATTGGAGTGGTTGGGCGCCTTTATATAAGAGTCCAAATTCTGTTGCATTCACATCGTGCTGGCTCTATTCTGCTTTTCCAATTAATTCCCTCTGCATGTAATTGAGAATGCATCATTGACCATTCAACGTCTCGGGAACCGCTACCCTCTCCCTCATTGGCATTCAGGCCCTGTTTGGTTCATAAGTCCTAGGACTTTTTCTACTCCCAACTAAAAAGTCCCTCCCTGTTTGTTTCCAGGGACTAAAAAGTCCCTAGTCCCTCCCTAAAGGTTATTAAATGACCATGTTACCCCTAGTATACAGAAAAATCACAATCAAACAACACCATGGGACGGCAGGGCAATGGGTGCAGGGAGGGGCATTGTTGGAAAAGTCCCAAAAAGTCCCAAAAAAGACTCTCCTTGAGAGTCTTCTTCATTTTGTCCCAAAAAGCAACTTTTAGTCCCTAGTAGTCCCTCCTGTTTGGTTAAAAAGTCTCTAAGAGGGACTTTTTTAGTCCCTACACCAAAAAGTCCCTGAAAACAAACACCCCCTCAAGCACCTATGGAGGCGACTGCTGCTTGAGTCTATTGCATGTCAGGAGACGTTCCCGTCGATGACGAGGTGCCAATGGTGACTTCGTAAATTTCAAGATGATAGTGTCGGCTCAGTCTTTCGGAGGTGCTCATAGGGCTAGGGTGTGCGTGTGCGTGTTCATAGGGGTGAGTGTATGCACGTGTATATGAGCACTTGTGTCTATACTGTGTTAAAAAATGTAAATGCATTTCAAAAAGAGACTAGTCAGTATACTCAATATTGTGCACCGTGGAGAGGAAAACGAGAGAACTACGTATTTATTTACGGTGCAGATTCACTCATTTTATTCCATATGTACCCTGTCTCAGTATAGTCTAGTCACTTGTTGAAATATCTAGAAAGGCAAATACTTCTTTCTGGTTTACAGGGCTATACTAGCAAGTACGTACTACAATAGTGGGCTCACATAGCAATTTTGTCTTATGCGAGAGCCTGGCTATATGCGTGCTCCAAGGTTAGCAATTGCCATGTTCGGGTTGTGCTTGGCTCTTCGTCTCTTCGAGAAGATGAACAATAATGTTACTACTACTGCATCTACAGTATCAAATCCACTGCTGCATGTCCGTCCACCGCGAGCGGGAGGGATAGCTTGTTGTAGTACTATAAGCAAAAGCATGTCCTCGTTTGCGAGCAACCGCGCGCATGGGCGAGGGAGAAGGCATGTAGTAGTAAAATCAAGCTTCTCCTCATTGTACGAGTTGACACGACACATTATAGCACTGGCCCCACATGCTTGCCTCTAAACTTGGCTGAAAGACCCGCGGTGTACAATATATTTGCTGCAACCTCTAACATTTACCCACCACAAATTAAAATATATATTCCTGTCTTGACCATATGAGCGTGCAAACTACAATCACCAGGATGACAGGTAGGGCTAGAAGACTATTCTAATTAGAAAAACTTTGAGACGGCCACATAGCATCAACGATTTTAAGCTTATAGGCACGGTACACACTATCCTAGACTACTCTACATATGAAACTGCCACACGAGCGTCCGGGCTGCGCTTGGCTCTTCGCCTCTTTGGGAAGTCGAACAATGATGGAGTACTACTGCACTGGAGGAGTACAACAGTACGCTTCTGGCCATCTGACACCGATTAAACTACTGCATGTCCACCGCGTGTGGGAGGGAGAGCGTGTAGCGAAAGCTTCTCCTAGTCCTGCGAGTCACCACCCTCATGGGCGAGGGAGGGATGCAGCTTCATCGACTTAGTGCTTCTGCCTTTGCGTGTATGACAGTGGGCCCAACAGGTGGGTGGCCAACCTATCATAGAGCCAAAGGCAGGTGCAGTTAAGGCACCGGAGTTCAGTCCACGAGGGAGAGGATAATCAAACTTCTCATTGTTGTACGAGTTGACACGACACATCAAAGCACTGCACTCGATATATTTCAATAATTTGCATTTATCTATGCATTAATTACAATGCATGCATGCATGCCGTGACTCTCCTTTTGATACTTGCATGTGTTGATTTAATGCACCTTGAAGTAGTATGAATATGTGACGGTAAAACTTTGTAATGCCCCGGCCCTAAAGAGAGAGATGGTTGTGCACGAGGAGGACGAGATCATGCAGACGGATCAGGACCCGACGATGCAGCTCTCTATGGTCTCAATGGACCTCACCTTGCTCCACTAACCCTTGTGCCTCCGCCTCTTGAAGCCTCTAGTGTATATGGTTGGAATACACCTCGTACGTTCGGCTGATCGAGCAAGGTGCAGGTTTCTTGATTGATTTGTGCAGTGCAAGGGAGGGCACCTGGCCTGCACGGACTGCCGCGTCGAGCGCCCCGGGAACCAGCAGCAGTGCTAGAAGTGCGAGTGTGGTGGTGGCTTCGATGTGCACAACATGGTGGTGGACGCCGTCCTTTATTCGGTAAGGGTGGAGTGCCAGCACGAAGGTTGTGGGCTCTACATCACTTACCAAAAGCTCACCGATCACCAGAGCGTGTGTCCGCTTGCGCCCTGCAAATGCCCCATGTCCGTCTGCGGCTACGAAGGCCCGCCGCCGGCGCTCTCCCACCACATCAGGACCGAGCATCCCATGCCCGTTCATAGGATCCAGTACGGCAAGGTGCTCCAGCTGCAAGTGCCACTGTCGGAGCCACGGCCCTTGCTGTTCGCGGAGGAGGACGGCCGCGTGTTTTTCATGGTCGGCGACATGCTCGACATCGGCATGCCTATAACCGTGTCGGTCGTCTGTATCAGAGTGGGGGCGTCCCCACTGCCGCACTACGTGGCCAAGCTGTGGGCGAACGGCTGATACGTCTCCAACGTATCTATAATTTATGAAGCATTCATGCTATTTTATTATCAATTTTGGATGTTTACGGGCTTTATTATACACTTTTATATTACTTTAGGGACTAACCTATTAACCGGAGGCCCATCCCATATTGCTGTTTTATTGCCTATTTTAGTTTTTCGAAGAAAAGGAATATCAAACGGAGTCCAAACGGAATGAAATCTTCGGAAAAGTTATTTTTGGAACAGAAGCATTCCCGGGAACTTGGAGGGCAAGCCAGGGAAGCGTCGAGGAAGCCATGAGATAGGGGGCGCGCCCACCCACCTGGGAACGCCCTCCACCCTCGTGGCCCCCTCGAGGCTCCCCGACCGACTTCTTTCGCCTTTATATTCCCGTATACCCTAAAACCATCGAAGAACAAGATAGATCGGGAGTTCCGCCGCCGCAAGCCTCTGTAGCCACCAAAAACCTTTCGGGAGCCCATTCCGGCACCCTGCCGGAGGGGGGATCCCTCACCGGTGGCCATCTTCATCATCCCGGCGCTCTCCATGATGAGGAGGGAGTAGTTCACCCTCGGGGCTGAGGGTATGTACTAGTAGCTATGTGTTTGTTCTCTTTCTCTCATGTTCTCTCTATGGCACGATCTTGATGTATCCCGAGCTTTGCTATTATAGTTCGATCTTATGATGTTTCTCCCCCTCTACTCTCTTGTAATGGATTGAGTTTTCCCATTGAAGTTATTTGTCTGATTGAGTCTTTAAGGATTTGAGAACACTTGATGTATGTCTTGTCGTGCTTATCTGTGGTGACAATGGGATATCACGTGATCCACTTGATGTATGTTTTGGTGATCAACTTGCGGGTTCCGCCCATGAACCTATGCATAGGGGTTGGCACACTTTTTTGTCTTGAATCTTCGGTAGAAACTTTGGGGCACTCTTTGAAGTACTTTGTGTTGGTAGAATAGATGAATCTAAGATTCTGTGACACATATTGTATAATCATGCCCACGGATACTTGAGGTGACAATGGACTATCTAGGTGACATTAGGGTTTAGGTTGATTTGTGTCTTAAGGTGTTATTCTAGTATGAACTCTATGATAGATCGAACGGAAAGAATACCTTCGTGTTATTTTACTACGGACTCTTGAATAGATCGAGCAGAAAGGATAACTTTGAGGTGGTTTCGTACCATACCATAATCTCTTCGTTTGTTCTCCGCTATTAGTGGCTTTGGAGTGACTCTTTGTTGAATGTTGAGGGATTGTTATATGATCTAATTATGTTATTATTGTTGAGAGAACTTGCACTATTGAAAGTATGAACCCTATGCCTTGTTTCCTACCATTGCAATACCGTTTACTCTCACTTTTATCATTAGTTACCTTGCTGTTTTTATATTTTCAGATTAAAAAAACCTATATCTACCATCCATATTGCACTTGTATCACCATCTCTTTGCCGAACTAGTGCACCTATGCAATTTACCATTTTATTGGGTGTGTTGCGGACACAAGAGACTCTTTGTTTGGTTGCAGGGTTGTTTGAGAGAGACCATCTTCATCCGACGCCTCCTACGGATTGATAAACCTTAGGTCATCCACTTGAGGGAAATTTGCTACTATCCTACAAACCTCTGCACTTGGAGGCCCAACAACGTCTACAAGAAGAAGGTTGTGTAGTAGACATCAAGCTCTTTTCTGGCGCCGTTGCCGGGGAGGTGAGTGCTTGAAGGTATATCTTTAGATCTTGCAATCGAATCTTTTTGTTTCTTGTTTTATCACTAGTTTAGTTTATAAAAGAAAACTAAGAAAAAAATGGAATTGAGTTTGTCTCATACGCTTCATCTTTTTAATATCTTTCCTGAGAATGGTGAAAAGGAAAATTGTGCTCAAGTGATAGAAGAAGAAATCTATAGAATGTTTGATACTAAATCTTTGAATGATGAGCATGATTGCAATGTTGTTAGTATGAACTCTTTGAATATCCATAGTACTAATAATGATTGCACTAGTTATGATGAAAATATCTCTTATAAGCATGTCGATTTTTGTGGAGAAGATTGGGTTTGCAAGTACATACCAAATAGGGAAAATATATATTGCAAGAGGCATAAGTATTTAGAAACTAAAGGGTTGCAAGAAAGGCTTAATGTTAGTGCTATAAATTACATTTCCTTTGTCGTACTTGTGAACTTTGCAATGAACGTGGTCATTTAAATCTCCGATGCAGATTGTTTCATGATCGAATCTTGTCCAAAAATTGTGATGACTTGATTTCCCTTGCACAACATAATGAACTTAGTTTGATTTTGGGTTAGGAGGAATTGAAACGTGCAACTAAGCATATTCCAGAATTTAATCTTGAGCATTTTCTTGATATTGATCTAGAAAAGATTTATTTGTATTGTGCAGTAAATTGCATTTAAAATCCTTATATTGCCAATTAACTAAAGAAAAGAAAGCAAATATAAGATGAAGGGAATTCTAATGAAAGGGAAGAGACTTCCCAATCTCCTCCTATTATTTCTTGTGATGAATCAGGTAATGAGGAGGAGCTTTTTATTCAACCAATCTCATCAATAAGGAGCTGAAAGAAGTAGGTTGAACCCACAGATAACATGAAGAAGAAAAATAAAAGAAGGAGCAACAAAGGTAAAAACGTATCCCTCCCAAATGGTGTTGCTCCTACTACTCATTGTGATGGTGATAATTGCTATACTATTGGTGCTATCCATACTATTAATGATGAGAGTGATTATGCTTATGATATGAAAAGGCCCAAGCTTGGGGAAGCTATGTCTAATGAGGATGACATATTTGAGAATATATTTTCTGCAACTAATGTTTGTCCCAAGCTTGGGGATGCTATGTTCAATGAAGGTGATATTTTTAGCATCCCAAGTTTTGATATGCAAAGTTGTTATGATGATAGCATGCCTCTTACCTATGATGATAATATTGATGAAAGTGGGTTTGGAAGAGTGTCAACTTTAGGAAGTAGTGATCCCAATATTTTGGAGGATGTTTAATCTTATTGTGATGAATATGAAAGTGGATTTGGAAGAGTGTCAACTTTATTTAGTGATGATTCCGCTATCTTGGGAGAGGTTTCAATCGATTATGATGCGAACGAAGTGCTACTTATGATGATTATTGTGATGAAACTTATGCTATAAAAAGTAGTGATGATTATACTTATAAAACTTGTCATGATTATGATTACCCTTTTTATGAACATTACTCTTTTAATGTGGAAACATTTATAGTATTCAAGTCTCTTATGATACTCCCACTATTCCGAATGAGAAGAATTTTGCTTATGTGGAGAGTAGTAAATTTTCTATGCTTGTAGATCATGAAAAGAATTCTTTAGTTGCTGGTTATATTGTTGAATTCATTCATGATGCTACTGAAAATTATTATGCGGGAGGAATATATACTTGTAGGAATTGCAAAAATATCAAGTTTCCTCCCTATGTGTTGAAAATCTTGAAGCTATGCTTGTTTTGCCTTCCTATGCTAGTTGACTATTGTTCCCTTAAGTTGTTTGCCTACAAAATCCCTATGCATAGGAAGTGGGTTAGACTTAAATGTGCTAGCCATATGCTTCATGATGCTCCCGTTATGTTTCAATTCGTATCTTTTATGTGAGCATCATTGTCGTCATCATGCCTAGCTAGAAAGGCATTAAAGAAAAGCGCTTGTTGGGAGACAACCCAATATTTATACTTACTGTTTTTATGTGTACACATGATTATGGTACTGTAGTAATCATGTTTTATAGCTTTTGTTTCAATAAAGTGCCAAGTAAGACCTTTAGGATAGCTTACGGTGATATTTGTGTTGATCCTGCTGAGAATCAGAAACTTTTACACCTAGTAAATTAGTTTTGTTAATTCACATAAATGTGATTCTGATATGGTTCTTTTTGCTGTGGATTGGTAGACAAATTTCTTAGGACTTCCTAATTTGGTAGGATGTTTGGAGTTCCAGAAGTATATGTTTGATACAGATTACTACAGACTGTTCTGTTTTTCACAGATTCTGTTTTCTATGTGTTGTTTGCTTATTTTGATGAATCTATGAGTAGTATCGGAGGGTATGAACCATAGAAAAGTTGGAATACATTAGATATTACACCAATATGAATTTATAATGATTTCATTACAGTACCTAAGTGGTGGTTTTATTTTCTTATACTAATGGAGCTTACGAGTTTTCTGTTGAGTTTTGTGTTGTGGAGTTTTCAAGTTTTGGGTAAAGATTCGATGGACTATGGAATAAGGAGTGGCAAGAGCCTAAGCTTGGGGATGCCCAAGGCACCCCTAGGTAATATTCAAGGACAACCAAAAGCCTAAGCTTGGGGATGCCCCGGAAGGCATCCCCTCTTTCGGCTTCGTTCATCGGTAACTTTACTTGGAGCTATATTTTTATTCACCACATGATATGTGTTTTGCTTGGGGAATCATTTTATTTTGTTAGTATTTGCTTTATGTTATTTAGAATAATGTTTTGCATCTCTATTTTCAATAAAAATGTCAAGAATAGCCTTTGCCATGCTTATTTTGCTAGTATACATGTTGCTGTTTGAAAACAGAAAGTTTACCGCTGTTGCAAAAATTCCCTAGAAAAGTAGAGCATGATATAATGTTGAAACTTTTTGAATAATTAGCTCTGATAAATTTACTACAGTGGGAATTTTCTCTCATAATTTTTGGAGTTAGGGAAGTTTGATGAATCTTGCATTCTTTACAGACTGTACTGTTTTGGCAGATTGCTGTTATGTTTGCATTGTTTGCATATGTTTGCTTGTTTAATGATTCTATTTGAGGATAGGAGTATTAAATATACAGAGACATTTAGTATGCAATGTTGAATAATAATTTTAGTGATTTGTTACAGTAGAAAATGATAAAGTTCTGCATTGGTTTATACTAACCTATCTCACGAGTTCTTGCTGAATTTGGTGTGGATGAAGCTTCTTGATAAAAAGAAGAAACCATGATATGAGAGGAATTAAGGAGACACAAAGTTCAAGCTTGGGGATGCCCAAGGCACCCCAAGACAATATTCTAAGAAGTCTCAAGCATCTAAGCTTGGGTATGCCCCGATAGGCATCCCACCTTTCTTCTTCAACAATTATCGGTTAGTATCGGTTGAACCTAAGTTTTTGCTCCTTCACATGAGTTGTGCTATCCTTGCAATGTCATTTTATTTTGTTTTGCTTGCTGTTTGAATAAAATACCAAGATCTTAAATTCTTAAATGAGAGAGAGTCTTCACATAGTTACATAATTATTTAACTACTCATTGATTTTCACTTATATCTTTTTGGAGTAGTTTGTCATTTACTCGTGTGCTTCACTTATATCCAATGAGTAAATGGTTGAATGAGTTGAATGTCATAAATCTGATATTATATATGTTTCATTTGCTAATCCCATGGGGAGTAATGACTTCACATCTAAGAAGTAGAGGTTGTAAATTTATTGAAGGTTAGCAAGCATTGTATTGGTCATTTGAACAATTCATGAAAGAATATTGAAGGAAGAGAGATTTCACATATAAATAAACTATCCTAGACATATTTTATAATTGTGAGCACTCATTAAGTATGACATGCTAACGAGTTGATGTTGGACAAGAAAGACAACGTAATGGGTTATGTTTTCTCACATCTCAGTTAAAGTATATTGTCATGGATCATTCAAACATGTTGAGCTTGTCTTTCCCCCTCATGCTAGCCAAAATTCCTTGCACCAAGTAGAGATACTACTTGTGCTTCCAAATATCCTTAAACCCAGTTTTTGCCATGAGAGTCCACCATACCTACCTATGGACTGAGTAAGATCCTTCAAGTAAGTTGTCATCGGTGCAAGCAATAAAAATTGATCTCTAAATATGTATGATCTATTAGTGTGAAGAAAATAAGCTTTATACGATCTTTTTATGGAAGCAATAAAAGCGACGGACTGCATAATAAAGGTCCATATACAAGTGGCAATATAAAGTGACGTTCTTTTGCATTAAGATTTTGTGCATCCAACCATAAAAGCGCATGACAACCTCTACTTCCCTCTGCGAAGGGCCTATCTTTTACTTTATTGTTTTTTTACTTTATGCAAGAGTCAAGGTGATCTTCACCTTTCCCTTTTTCATTTTATCCTTTGGCAAGCACCTCGTGTTGGAAAGATCCTGATATATATATCCAATTGGATGTAAGTTAGCATGAACTATTATTGTTGACATCACCCAAAGGTGAATACATTGGGAGGCAACACTATAAGCCCCTATCTTTCTCAGTGTCCGATTAAAACTCCATAACCGTTAGTATTGCGTGAATGTTAGCAATTGTAGAAGACTATATGATAGTTGAGTATGTGGAGTTTTCTAAATCAAAGCTCTGACATAGGCTCTTCCTGAAAATAAGATGAATTGTAATTGTTTCATGACTAAGAATGAAGTTTGCTGGATTTCAAGAAAGTTTATGGTCTATGCTTTAACATGTGAATTTCTTATTACTTGATCTTGAGAAGTTTTATGAGATGAACTACTGTTATGAAATATAATCATCCTAGAAAAGGTGATTGAAATTATCATTGATTAAACTTGTGCACCTGCTAGCGTTCACACTTCATAAATTCTTTCTTTTATCATTTACCGCCGAGGACGAGCAGGAATTAAGCTTAGATGCTTGTCGTCTCCAACGTATCTATAATTTATGAAGCATTCATGCTATTTTATTATCTGTTTTGGATGTTTACGGGCTTTATTATACACTTTTATATTACTTTTGGGACTAACCTATTAACCGGAGGCCCAGCCAATATTGTTGTTTTATTGCCTATTTCAGTGTTTCAAAGAAAAGGAATATCAAACGGAGTCCAAAAGGAATGAAACCTTCGGAAAAGTTATTTTTGGAACAGAAGCAATCCCGGGAACTTGGAGTGCAAGCCAGGGAAGCGTCGAGGAAGCCACGAGATAGGGGGCGCGCCCTCCACCCTTGTGGGCCCCTCGAGGCTCCCCCGGCCGAATTCTTTCGCCTATATATTCCCATATACCCTAAAACCATCGAAGAACAAGATAGACCGGGAGTTCGGCCGCCGCAAGCCTCTGTAGCCACCAAAAACCTCCTGGGAGCCCGTTCCGGCACCCTGCCGGAGGGGGGATCCCTCACCGATGGCCATCTTCATCATCCCGGTGCTCTCCATGACGAGGAGGGAGTAGTTCACCCTCGGGGCTGAGGGTATGTACTAGTAGCTATGTGTTTGTTCTCTCTATCTCTCTCTTTCTCTCTCTCTCTCGTGTTCTCTTTATGGCACGATCTTGATGTATCGCGAGCTTTGCTATTATAGTTGGATCTTATGACGTTTCTCCCCCCTCTACTCTCTTGTAATGGATTAGTTTTCCCTTTGAAGTTATATTGTCGGATAGGGTCTTTAAGGATTTGAGAACACTTGATGTATGTCTTGCCGTGCTTATCTGTGGTGACAATGGGATATCACGTGATCCACTTGATGTATGTTTTGGTGATCCACTTACAGGTTCCGCCCATGAACCTATGCATAGGGGTTGGCACACGTTTTCGTCTTGACTCTCCGGTAGAAACTTTGGGGCACTCTTTGAAGTACTTTGTGTTGGTTGAATAGATGAATCTGAGATTGTGTGACGCATATCGTATAATCATGCCCACGGATACTTGAGGTGACAATGGAGTATTTAGGTGACATTAGGGTTTTGGTTGATTTGTGTCTTAAGGTGTTATTCTAGTATGAACTCTATGATAGATCAAACGGAAAGAATAGCTTCATGTTATTTTACTAGAGACTCTTGAATAGATCGAGCAGAAAGGATAACTTTGAGGTGGTTTCGTACCATACCATAATCTCTTCATTTGTTCTCCGCTATTAGTGGCTTTGGAGTGACTCTTTGTTGCATGTTGATGGATTGTTATATGATCTAATTATGTTATTATTGTTGAGAGAACTTGCACTAGTGAAAGTATGAACCCTATGCCTTGTTTCCTACCATTGCAATACCGTTTACACTCACTTTTATCATTAGTTACCTTGCTTTTTTTATATTTTCAGATTACAAAAACCTATATCTACCATCCATATTGCACTTGTATCAGCATCTCTTCGCCGAACTAGTGCACCTATACAATTTACCATTGTATTGGGTGTGTTGGGGACACAAGAGACTCTTTGTTATTTGGTTGCAGGGTTGTTTGAGAGAGACCATCTTCATCCTACGCCTCCTACGGATTGATAAACCTTAGTTCATCCACTTGAGGGAAATTTGCTACTGTCCTACAAACCTCTGCACGTGGAGGCCCAACAACGTCTACAAGAAGAAGGTTGTCTAGTAGACATCAAGCTCTTTTCTGGTGCCGTTGCCGGGAAGGTGAGTGCTTGAAGGTATGTCTTTAGATCTTGCAATCGAATCTTTTTGTTTCTTGTTTTATCACTAGTTTAGTTTATAAAACAAAACTGCAAAAAAATGGAATTGAGTTTGTCTCATACGCTTCATCTTATTAATATCTTTCGTGAGAATGGTGAAAAGGAAAATTGTGCTCAGGTGCTAGAAGAAGAAATCTAGTAATGTTTGATACTAAATCTTTGAATGATGAGCCTGATTGCAATGTTGTTAGTATGAACTCTTTGAATGTCCATAGTACTAATAATGATTGCACTTGTTATGATGAAAATATCTCTTATAAGCATGTCGATTTTTGTGAAGAAGATTGGGTTTCCAAGTACATACCAAATAGGGAAAATAGATATTGCAAGAGGCATAAGTATTAGAAACTAAAGGGTTGCAATAAAGGCTTAATGTTAGTGCTGAAAATTTACATTTCCTTTGCCATACTTGTGAACTTTGCAATGAACGTGGTCATTTAAATCTCCGATGCAGATTGTTTCATGATCGAATCGTGTCCAAAAATTGTGATGAGTTGATTTCCCTTGGACAACATAATAAACTTAGTTTGCTTTTGGGTTATGAGAAATTGAAACATGTCAAATAAGCATCTCCATATTATGCATGGATTAACTGGTAGCATCAAGCAAACATCGCATCATGATATTACAGATTCAGCATTGACAGAAAGTTAATAGCAAGTAGCACACTTCACAAGCTTATTGCAATCAGTACAGGGCACATAAAAATACAAGAATGGCACCACTATAAAGATGTCATGCAAATGCTCCTAAAAAATGTAGACATCATGTTCATATGATGCAAACACAAAATGCAACAAAAATGACAAATCAGCAAGTTACAACAGTTTTCAGCAGTTAACAGCAACATGCACTTTTGCAACAGGGATTAAGATATCTATATGAACCCTAACATGAATGCAACGCACACCAACATGTAGAGCATGAAGAGAAGAACATGTGCATATCAAGATTATCATCATAGGATCAACAGCGACAAAGTTATAGCACTCACAAGATGCATTCAAGATGTTAACAATCAGCAGATTCAAGCAGTTTATATTACTTAGCAGTTTTGTAACAAGGATTAAGGCATTAAAATGAACAGGAACATGAATGCAAACTACTCCATCATGAGAGCACTATGAGATGAACATTTTGACATATCATGCACGCAAAATGGAGCTATACAAACCAAGTTAGAGCAAGTCAAACATGCACACATGATGTTGAAAACCTGGGGACTGAAGAATTTATACCCTCTGGGAAACATGGACGGAGAAGACCCGGGACAGGGAGATCCGGGACGGGGATGCCGTTTGGATGCCGGGGTTGGTGGATCTGGTCCCGATCCAGATCCGGCTGTAGTTCTCGCCGGAGACGTCGCCGGACTTGCTGGGGATAGCGGCCGGAGTGGAAAGGAGCTCGCCGGAGCTCGTGGGAGACCGGATCCGGTGGAGCAGCGGCCGGATCGGGCGCTCCGGCGACGGGGCAACGAGCAGGCGGTTCGGCGCTGCTGGCGGGCGGCTGGGCGGCGGCGCTGGGCGGCGCTAGGGCGGGGCGGCGAGCGGAGGCGCGGCGCGCATGAGGCGGTGAAGGGCGTGGCGGCGAGGCAATGGGCGGCGCCAGCGAAGGGAGGCGGCGGAGCGAGGTCGGCGGGCGCTGCTCTCTAGCGAGCACCGGCGGCGGTGGCGCGGAGGCGGGCGGCGCGAGCTCACTGGCGCGGGCGCGCCCGGGCAGGCTTGCCGTGGGCTGAGCGGGCCGTGGAGGAGGAAGGTGGTGCCGGTGACACGTGTCACCCATGGGTTGGCTGGAGGCGACGGCGGCGGACGTGTCCGGCCTGGACGGACGCGTCCGGCGTTGGGAGGTGAGGGGAGCTAGGGTTTTTGCCCGAAAATGGAGGGGGAGGGGACATTTTTATAGGTAGAGGGATCTAGGAGAGTCCAAATGAGGTGCGGTTTTCGCCCACACGAGCATGATCCAACGACGGAGAGCATGGAGGGGAGTTAAATGGGCCAGCAGGCTGTTGTGAAGGGGTGCTGGGCTGCAAAGAGAGAGGGGTTTTGGTTAACTCTGTTAACCGTTGGGGCATCAAACGACCTCCAAATGGAACGAAATTTGACAGGCGGTCTACTGGTGATATACCAAGGCCACTCGGCAAATCTCGGCCCATTCCATGAATGTTTTACTCCAGGTCACGAAACAAGGTCTGAGAGGGGCGACGGGGCACGTGCGAGTGTGTCTGGGCTCAGAACGGACAACGGAGAGAAACGGGAAACCCGAATGGATGCATGCTTTGAAAAACATGCAGATCAAATGCAGATGATGACATGGCAAAGTGCAACACGCAAGCAAATGGCATGGCAACGACGGCGAATAACTGAAAGACACCTGGCGCTTCGGATTCGGGGTGTTACAACTCTCCTCCACTAACAAGAGATCTCGTCCCAAGATCTTAGGAACGAGACGGAAGAGAAAGACGAAGAGGTGAAACAAGAATGCAAGAGAGAAGATGAACAAAGTCGAGAACACTCGAGTAGAAAAGAGGAATGGCGAATACGAGGAGATCTAAAATCTTAAAGAAAGAGACAGACTCTGAAACCACTCCGGTTAGAACAAGGTAGAAAAGGAATAAGAACATAAGAATTTCGGTTACAAAAGGATGATGAGATAGAATGAAGGATGAGAGAATAAAATCAAGCCTTGCAGTGATTTAGATGGAGGTTCCGATGAACTAGCCGAGGAAATTTGAACTCTGAAAAAGAAAAGATGAAAACACTTGGAACTGCGAAATTATTCATCATGAACAACTCTGAAGGAAGGGATTAATCACTTGGAGGAAATAAGAATAAGATTTATTGTAGCTTATCCTTCATGAAATTAAATTGATGACAAGCAATGGATTTTCCATACTACTTATTCTTATTGGAAAAGGATTAAAGGGGATATAGCACAAAACTTGAGAAAGTCTTCTTGAACCACCGGTAGGATTGGAAAGAATGAATGGATTGATATGATAACAAAGGAAAAGAATATGAAGGAACCGCCATAAGAATTCAAAAATGATTGATGGAAGAGAATGAATCACCGGGGAGAATTACAGGAACAAATATGCTCGAGGGGATTTAAATGCAAAAGAACGAAGAGACAACGAGCTACTAAAAGAACGCTTGAACGAAGCGCCGGGATAATTGGCTAACAGTAGCTGAAATGTGAGGACAAAGAATTCTTCTGGAATGATGACCTCCGGTGAAACGAAAGGCAAAACAAATAACTCCTGACATACTCCGGATGGGTAAGAAAAGAATGCTCACAATCGGAAGGAATTTTGAGATAATATCTTGAAGCTTAAACAATGAATCTTCACGAGAACGGGCAAGATTTCAGCAAAATTCTTCTTAGGTCTTCAAATGTAGAGAATGACGACGAGAAACACCAGCTAAAATGTTGAGACACTCCGGAAGAATGAAAAGAGGAGAAGTTGAACCAACAATGAAAATAATTTGGAAGTGATCTTGGAGAAGGCATGTGACTGATGAAATCCACTCTTACGTCACACTTGAAAAGAATTTGAAAATAAGTCCGGAATGATTATAAGAGTCAGGTAAGATCCTGGGATAAGACCTGTGGGTTATGGGCCCACTAAAAGAGACACCATTGATAATGAATGATAGAAGAGCGAATGCGCCGGAACAATTGAGGGACTTGAATGAGGTGACAACCTCAAATAATTGAATGCCAACACGAATCTTCTGAGATGCCTTGAGCACTCCGGAAGGATAAACTGGCGAGAGGCGAATGAGCAAGGGGAAACATCTATGCCAAGGCAAAGAATACGATCAACACCGAAAACTTGAATTGAATCCACCGGAAAGAAAACGAGACGAACAATGACGAAGTTGACGAGAATTCACTGGTTGAGACCATTGAGGAAAGACTGAAGAGGCTCCGCAAGAGCGAAATTGATGCCCGAATAGAGACGCAGACTCCGGGAAGAAAAAAGGGGTGGGAGGGCGGGAAAAACAAAGGCAACTCGGAAGGGGAACCGATGAATAACTTGAAGAGAAAACACCGATTGGAAATAATTGAGGAAAGAATGCAAAGGCTTCACACGAGTAGGATGGATACTCGATTACGGACTATGGCTCTGAGAAGAAAAAGGGTGGGCGGGTGGGAAAAATAAAACAAGTGAAGATGGAGAAAACCTCATCACTAAGAAAGAACTAAGGATTGACGTTGCGAAAACAAAGAGGGTCGAATCGTCTTAACAAGAAATGCACCGGATGAAAAGAGTTGAGAACCAACGAGCGAAAAACTAACCACATGATCCAAAAGAAATTTTGAAAGGGAAAAGGAGTAATTCAAATTACCTACGTCAAGATTCCTAACCAGAGAGACGAAGGGACTGAGGAGTAAAAAGAATTACTACTCTCTCATATAAGTATACTCTGAAAAACAGTTTTCTTCTAGACTCGACAATGGCCAACTACGAACAATCAAGGGGGCTCCTATGGCCGGTCGAGGCTCTGATACCAAGTTGTCACGCCCAATATGCGACCCTATCCTAAATGAACTCGAAGGTCCCACCAAGGATACAAGTGCATATTGGAGACGCTTTTGCAAGGTGGATATCATTGCATCGTACCATTACATAATAGATGGGGATGCATACAAAGGGCATGCAATGCCACATAAATACAACAACATCATACATCAGAACATCATCCAACTACGGATGAAACACAAACAGAAATCAAACGACATCCAACCTGCTAGCCCAGGCTGCCGACCAGGAACCTAACCCATGAACGAAGAAGAAGTAGAAGAAGAACTCCAAGACAAGCATACATCACTCTCACATCATGATCATCGCATTACCTGTACTTGCAACTGTTGTTGTAGTAATCTGTGAGCCACGAGGACTCAGCAATACCATTACCATGGGTATCAAGACTAGCAAAGCTTAATGGGTATGGAATGGATAAGTGGTGAGGTTGCAGCAGCGACTAAGCATGTTATGGTGGCTACCTTACGAATACAAGAATAAGATGAGAAGCTACGCAAACGGTCACAAACAAGTAATGATAAAGAAGTGATCCTGTACTACTTACGTCCAAACATAACCCAAACCATGTTCACTTCCCGGACTCCACCGAGAAGAGACCATCACGGCTACTGTAGGATCGGAAGTATGTCTAGAGGGGGGGTGATTAGACTACTTGACAACTTAAAAATTTTGCCTTTTGATTGGAGTGGATTCTTAGCAAGTTCACAATGATAACCAAGTCAAGTATCACCCTACACATGCAATTCTAGAGTTGTGGCAGCGGAAAGTAAATTGCACGTATAGTAAATGAGAGGTGGAGAAGAGCAAACGCAAGTTGGAGACACGGAGATTTTTCTCGTGGTTCCGATAGGTGGTGCTATCGTCAATCCACGTTGATGGAGACTTCAACCCACGGAGGGTAACGGCTGCATGAGTCCACGGAGGGCTCCACCCACGAAGGGTCCACGAAGAAGCAACCTTGTCTATGCCATCATGGCCTCGCCCACGGAGGACTAGCCTTACTCGGGGTAGATCTTCACGAAGTAGGCGATCTCCTTGCCCTTACAAACTCCTTGGTTCAACTCCACATCATGACGGAGGCTCCCAAGCGACACCTAACCAATCTAGGAGGCACCACCTCCAAAAGGTAATAGATGGGGTTGGTGATGATGAACTCCTTGCTCTTGTGCTTCAAATGATAATCTCCCCAACACTCAACTCTCCTCACTGATTTGGCTGTGGTGGAAGAAAGGATTGAGTGGAAAGCAACTTGGGAAGGCTAGAAATCAAGTTTCATATGGTGGGAGTGGAGCAACTTGATCTCAACACAAGGGTAGGTAGTTTTCTTCTCGAAATGTAAGGTAGGAGTGGTAGTTCTTTTCGATGGCTCTCTTCACGAATGAAGAGGAGGTGGAGGGTATTTATAGCCTCCACACAAAATCCAACCGTTACACACATTTGACCAATCTCGGTCGGACCGAAGTTGACAACTCGGTGAGACCGAAAGTTCAAATCTTGTGAACGTTGGGATTTTCGATGGGACGAAAATACAATCTCGGTTAGTCCGATTTTTCCAAAGTCTAGGGTTTGCCAATTTGGTGGGACCGACTTTCTCATCTCGGTGACACCGATTTGAGTACTGTATGTTCTGAAGCTTGGCAACACCAATTTCGTATGACCGAGTTTGGAATCGGAAAATCCGAGATTCTTAGGGTTTGGGTATATGGTGAGGTGGTTCATCTCGGTGTGGACTGAGTTTGGAATCGGTGGGACCGAGATTACTTATGTGTTTATGTTGGAATGAAAGATTGCGATAGTTTGAGAGATAAATCACTAAGCACTTAGAGCAACCAGATCATCATCATAACCTCACCCCTTTTAATAGTATTGGCTTTCCTATGGACTCAATGTGATCTTGGATCACTAAACCAAAAATGGAGTCTTGAGCTTTTGCCAATGTTTTCCTTAGCATTTTGAGGGTCCACATCATCGGTCATTGCCATACCCATATCAATGAACTTTCTGAAATATTCTCAAGAAATGATTAGTTCAATGATATATATGTTGTTATTAATTACCAAAACCACCCGGGGATTAGTTGCACTTTCAATCTCCCCCTTTTTGGTAATTGATGACAACATATAGATCAAAGCTTCGACAAATGATATAATCAATGAATAACATCGTCGCTTTGAGAAGTATGTGATAAGCAAGAGCTCCCCCTAAATTTGTGCATTATTTAAGATTTGCGTTTGAATGCAAATGCACAATCGATTAGGATCATGGGTTACTCTTCCATGTCACATACATCTTGGTGGAGCGCACAAAAATGATAAGAATGAATAACATGCACCCAATCACCAAGACATGAGCAAATGATCATACAAGATATGAATGGAATATGATAAGCATCAAGCACACATTAAGCACAGTATGATCAAGCACTCATCAAGATAGAGCAAACGTAGTATCAAACACACGAAGTATCTCAAAGAACTCAAAAGTATCTCAAGGAAAACCGCAAACGAAAGAGCAAAAACGAGCACTCTCTCTCGAAGCCCTATGATCTATACAATTTCTCCCCCTTTGGCAACAAGTTACCAAAAAGTTCGAAAGGTATAGAGCTAATCGTCACTCGGGACTCTGCTGGCGGCTCCTGTCTGCGTCGATGGAGTGGAGATAGCTGCATCTGCGAAAGCTTGCTGAAGTCTGTGGAGCTGGAGGAGTGGATCTTGGAGCTGGTTTGGAACCGATGGAGCTGTAGGAGGTGCTGATGTAGTAGCCAGGGTCCGACATCGAATAGCAATGATCTGGGCTTTGTGGGCTTTGGAGCAGGCTGCTCATAGTCATCTGGACCATATCACCTTCCATCTCTCTCATGAGCTCTGCCTTTTTCCTCTTAGCTTCCTCGATGTCGCCTCAAGCTTGTTGACGGTGACTGACTTCACTTGATCGACAGCGTCGAGCATGGAACTTATCTTCAACTATCCTCTCAAGGCTCTCCGAGGCGCACTATGCTGGCAGCGTAGCTCAATTCTCCGAGTGGCTTCAAGAAGTTGTTCGCAACGCTCTTGGGCTTTCTTGCTTGCTTCCTTCTCAGCTTTAGCTTGTTTGGCAGCTTCAGACTTAGCATGTCCTTCTACGGATGTGGGAGCATCCTCGGTCATCACAACCTCGTTATCCTCATGTTCAGCTGCGGTGGCAAGTGGGGTCTATCCAACAGGTAGGTGTCCGTGCCAAACTTGGCATTAATGAGCATCTGAATATGCGGAGCAAACCCACACGACCTCTTACGTCACCGTCTTTGTCCTCTTGATAGTCTCAACTATCGGGTCCATCACCTTAAAAGGTGTCTTCGATCTAGAATGTGCAGCATGTTGATAGAATACCCTCTTATCATGCGGTGGTCTCGACTTAGGCATCAAAGTATGCCTCGAGAATGGTGTTGGTGGTTGGGAGACCTACCAAGATAATAGATGAACCAAGCTTCCATATCTCAACATCCTTCTCTTTTACCTCATTGTACATGTTCTTCATTGACTCGTGATTTTTCTTGAATGCCATACACATCAACATCATCATCCCTTGATATCTGGTGCATTCAGCAATGCTCTCCATTCTTCAACAGTTGAATGGAATCTCGCCTTATCATCATCCATACAATTCGCCATCTGGATAGAAGTGTGCGGTGGCATAGAACTGCATGATCATCTCGTCATTCCAAGCGATCGACCGACCAACAAACTCTGCAATCCCACAAGCGGTGAAGCTTTCATGCACATGTGGGAAGTAGTCTCTGTGCTCTTCACCGTCGATGTAATCCCGGTCTACATATCCGTGTCAAGAACAATTGGCTTCTTATCCATGAGCCTTTGCCTCATAAAAGTCTTGTTGCTCTCTTGTGTGGAATCTTGAGTCAATCGCTGTTCTTTCTCCGGTGGCATATGGATCAACTTGCCTCCATAGCTCGAGACCTTTATCCTTCCTCTCTTTCATATTTTCAGCTCGAGGATGAGCTTCATTATGAGCTGGCGGTTTCATTCGAGCTTGAGCAAAACATGTGCCTCATCATCGATCTGCGGTGGCACGTTGTCCTTCTTCTTCTCTGAAGCGGTATGTTCCTCACAGTCTTCTTTGGCTTGGCAGCTGGTTTGGCTTGGGCTGCCTTTCTTTGGAGCTGATTGCTTAGCTTTTGTGGGTGCTCCTGCTCGATGGCATCTCCCATCAACTTCGCTTCGAGGAGGCTGAGGTGCTTCCTCGTCGAATCATCATCATCGACTTCTTCATGAACTTTCCTCTTCCTCTTGGAAGTTTTCTTGATCTTCCGGAGGTTTCTACTTCCATGCTGAGCTTCTTTGCAGCAGATGGATTTCGTCACCTTGCTTGTGCCTTTCTTTGTTGTTGCCCTTGATAGCTCTTGGCAACCACTTGCCTTTTGGCTTAGAAGTTATCTCCTCATCTCGCAACAAAGTCTGAATCCTCCTCATCGAATTCCTCTTCTTCTCGCCCCGTAGCAGCTGCAGCAGTCCACTTGGAGTGCTCTCTCTCCATCATCTGAAAAACTGCTTTCTTCGGACTTGTCCTTGCCTCAGAATCTCAACCGCAACTCGACCTGTTCGATTGTCACTTCCATCGATATGACCGACAACCTGTGAATAGAATAGGTATAGGCGAGAATAGAAGAGTTATCACAAACCGCAGAGGATTTTGCAAAAGAATGAGTTCAAACTTTAGTTTTAGGTTTTCACAGAATACATGTCGGTCGACCGAAGTCTATAAATTCGTGAAACCGAAGTGTCTAAACAGACCACATACACCACTTTCGGTTGGACGAAATGGGTTTCGTCTAGCCGAGAGCACTAGGGTTTCACTAAATCTTCACTTGGTCTTACCGATTTGCACAACTTCAGTTTAACCGAAAAGTGCAAAGGCAATGGCAGAGGCCAAATCGGTCAGTCCGAAAATGTCGAATCGGTCACACCGAGATGTGTTCGGCGGAAACCTAACCCTAAAATTTTCACTCGAATTTTGTTCTATGATCTAAACGGCTGGATAGGGAGATCTCAATCTTGGCAAGAAACATGACAACACCTATCGTGCATTGAATCAGCGTTTGGAGCACGAGAGGGATGAAACTCACCCAATGCGGTGGAGCTTCACTACGGCGGCAACGGCGCGATGAGAAGGACCGTTGACGGCGATGGAGACCCGCGGCGAGGGCGCACAGGCGATGGCGGAGACGATCCGGAGACCAAGGCGACGACAGCGAAGGGTTTGAGGGCAGAGCGTTTTGAAGAAGTAATCAACGCGCGCTGTCCTCGGGTATATATACCCTTCGGCTGTCGGTGGGACCGAGTTTGAAAACTCGGTGGGACCGAGATGGTTAACTGCGTGCAGTTACACACTTCGGTCACGCCGATATTTGAAACTCGGTTTCACCGAGGTGAAAACCTAGATCAATCCAAGCGATTTGGTCCGTCTGATTTGAGTATATCGGTTTGACCGAAAGTACTTAGAAGGTTTTGGAAGTTAGGCTTTTGACGGATCGGTGGCTCGAGTGCTCCTCACTCGATCGTCCAAAAAGTCTTGTTCAAAGTTTGTGATATAAGCATAAATAGAGTTTGAGACAAGAAAGCATAGATAGCTAGGGAGGAACTTAGGCATTCTTGTCCATCCATTTGGTCAAAAGAAAGAAAGCCAAAAGACCAAAGCAACAAATGGATGTCCTCGAATGGATTAAACTCATGCATCCAACATGCTCACACAATAAGATAGCAAATGAAATATGTGTCAAACATGCACAAACAAAACACTAACAGCTAGCACACAATTTGGTGATGACTAGGTCATCTATATATGAGTATATTGACTTAGGAGTCAAATGAGAACATTTGATCATAGGTCATACTCATCGTTTAAGCACAAGTGGGGTTACCACTTTTCCATAAAGCATTGATGTGTTCACATCGTTAGAAGATGCTTTAGCTCATTTCTTTAGAGCAAAGCTCCCCCTTGATGTGAGAACCCCTTTTAAAGGGTCAAACTAACCTTGGGTTGTCGTTGAAGACTTCATGTAGATGTTGAAGATGTGGATGCTCAATGTTGATGAAGATCATCAAGAGTTGGGAGCAATCCTTAGGATTCGGGCACTTTCAATACCTACATGGGTTAGTCCCACAAGGAACAAACAAGAATATCCATGGACATAGATTGAAGTACACAATAGATGATGTCCATGAAAGCGATGATTACCTTGTCCCTTGACTTACCAACATGAGGGTTTGTGACTCCATGAACTAGTGCAAGATGTGGAAGTTGATTGCACAAGTCCTCGCCAAAATGAATATGAGTGAAGTATATTGGCGGAGTCACCCTCAAGAACTCTCTAGTTCTTCTTCTTCGGGATCCACATCATCTTGATGGGAATCCTTGGGGTAGTAGTTGAGCTTGTCGAAGTAGAACTTGAAGTTGCCTTGGGAACCCACTTGACCATGGCCTTGGGTGCTTCAATGAATGCATCAATCTCCTCTTGAAGCTTGTCCTTGCCTTTTAGCTTGTGGTCTTGTGGTGGAAGGTCATCTTGAGCTTGTTCCTCATTGGAAGAAGTAGGATCATACTTCTCCTCTTGAGAGACGAACTTTGGAGTGGGATATTGACCTTCTTCCCATTCAACACCTTCGGCGTTGAACTTTCGCTCAAAACCAATTCCTTGATTCTTCGGTGTCTTCCTTGTTTGCGAACAATTTCCTCAAAGCTTTTGCTTCCGGCAAGACTCTTGTAGACACCTTTCTCTATAATCCCTTTCAATAGACTATTTTCTTGCTCAAGTGAAACTTGGCTTGAAACATTGTTAGTGGAATCAAGAGAATTACTAGAAGTAACAACATTTGATTTAGCATGATTATTGTTACTACTAGATGAAGAATTTTTCTTATGCTTGTCATGCTTAGTTTTGATAGGTGGCAAGAAATTAGACAAGAGAAGTCGTTTGGCAAGATATGAAGAACTCTTCTTTCAAGATCGTCATTGATAGCTTTTAGAAACTCATGTTCTTGCTCTAGATTGAGCTTCTCGAGCGTAGCTTCTCATGAGATCTTAGGAGCTCTCTATGATCTTCTTGAGTTGTTTCATGAGCTAACTTAAGAGTGTTTAGTTCTTTAGTTAGACGCTCAATCTCCTTCATAGCATTGTCATTCGACTCTTCTCGACTATAAAGACTACTAGCATGTTCATCATTGCTAAGCTCACTAGATTTATCATGTAAAAGCTCATCTTCACCAAGCAAGTCATCCTCATCACTATCAAAGTCAATAAACTCAGGATGTGATACCTTGGGGCCTTTTGCCATGAAGCATCTTCCAATTCCCTCATTTGGTGAATCAAATATGTCATAGGAGTTGGAGTTGGAGGACACGAGAGCAAGACCGCAACACCTTCATCTTGATCAGATTCGGAGTTGGAGTGATAGCTTCTTTCGGAGTGATTGTCTGAGTCGGAGCCGGAAACCCATTCACCAACATGAGCTTGATGTTTTCTTCTTGTATAGCTCCTTGATGACTTGTCTTTCCTTTCCGAATCCTTGCTTCTCCGAGAGGATCTTCGTTCATAACGATCATCTCTACTCCTTCTCTCCTTTCGAGGCGACTCTTCTCTTGAGCTTCTTCTTCTTGGAGATTCTTCTCTTCTCTTATGGGGAGTCGAACACTCATTTGAGTAGTGTCCGGGTCTTCCACAATTGTAGCAGTTTCGATCACGACTAGAAGATCTCTTTTCATCATATGATCTAGACTTTGAGCTTCTTTCCTTGCTTCTACTCTTGTAGAATTTGTTGAAGTTCTTCACCATTAGGCTTATCTCTTCATTGGAAACTAGCTTGTCACTTGAGGATGTGGGAGCTTCAACTGCAGCTTTGTAAGCACCACTTGACTTGTTGTGAAGCTCTTCCTTATCTTTAAGTGTCATCTCATGAGCAACAATCCTTCCAATGACTTCGGTAGGCTTGAGATCTTTGTAGTTTGGCATCATTTGGATCAAAGTGCACACGGTGTCATACTTTCCATCCAAAGCTCTGAGAATCTTCTTGATGATGAATCGGTCGGTCATTTCTTCACTTCCTAAGCCTGCCATCTCATTGGTGATGAGAGCAAGCCTAGAATACATTTCAGCGACTCCTTCACCTTCCTTCATCTTGAACTTGTCAAGTTGACCTTGAAGAACATCTAGCTTTGATTCCTTCACGGACTCGGTACCTTCGTGCATTTCGACCAAAGTATCCCAAATCTCTTTTGCATTCTCAAGACGGCTGATCTTGTTGAACTCCTCGGGACACAAAGCATTGAAGAGAATGTCACAAGCTTGAGCATTGTTCTCAGAACATCCGCAACTCATCCGCAGAGCTTCGCGATCCGAACTTTTCCTTCTTGAAGAACTCACCTTGCAAGCCAACACAAATAATGCCCCATGCGGCAGGGTTATGTCCAAGGATATGCATTTTCATTTTATGTTTCCAACTAGCAAAGTTTGAACCATCAAAGTAAGGACCTCACGGAAATTACCCTCACTAGACGCCATACTCTCCTAGGTTGTGAAACCAAGCTTATGGAGTCCAATGCAATGGAAACCAATCCAATGGAGACCAAAGCTCGATACCACTTGTAGGATCGGAAGTATGTCTAGAGGGGGTGATTAGACTACTTGACAACTTAAAAATTTTGCCTTTTGATTGGAGTGGATTCTTAGCAAGTTCACAATGATAACCAAGTCAAGTATCACCCTACACATGCAATTCTAGAGTTGTGGCAGCGGAAAGTAAATTGCACGATAGTAAATGAGAGGTGGAGAAGAGAAACGCAAGTTGGAGACACGGAGATTTTTCTTGTGGTTCCGATAGGTGGTGCTATCGTCAATCCACGTTGATGGAGACTTCAACCCACGGAGGGTAACGGCTGCTGAGTCCACGGAGGGCTCCACCCACGAAGGGTCCACGAAGAAGCAACCTTGTCTATGCCATCATGGCCTACGCCCACGGAGGACTAGCCTTACTCGGGGTAGATCTTCACGAAGTAGGCGATCTCCTTGCCCTTACAAACTCCTTGGTTCAACTCCACATCATGACGGAGGCTCCCAAGCGACACCTAACCAATCTAGGAGGCACCACCTCCAAAAGGTAATAGATGGGGTTGGTGATGATGAACTCCTTGCTCTTGTGCTTCAAATGATAATCTCCCCAACACTCAACTCTCCTCACTGATTTGGCTGTGGTGGAAGAAAGGATTGAGTGGAAAGCAACTTGGGAAGGCTAGAAATCAAGTTTCATATGGTGGGAGTGGAGCAACTTGATCTCAACACAAGGGTAGGTAGTTTTCTTCTCGAAATGTAAGGTAGGAGTGGTAGTTCTTTCGATGGCTCTCTTCACGAATGAAGAGGAGGTGGAGGGTATTTATAGCCTCCACACAAAATCCAACCGTTACACACATTTGACCAATCTCGGTCGGACCGAAGTTGACAACTCGGTGAGACCGAAAGTTCAAATCTTGTGAGCGTTGGGATTTTCGTGGGACGAAAATACAATCTCGGTTAGTCCGATTTTTCCAAAGTCTAGGGTTTGCCAATTTCGGTGGGACCGACTTTCTCATCTCGGTGACACCGATTTGAGTACAGAAGGTTACAGAAGCTTGGCAACACCAATTTCGGTATGACCGAGTTTGGAATCGGAAAATCCGAGATTCTTAGGGTTTGGGTATATGGCTGAGGTGGTTCATCTCGGTGTGACTGAGTTTGGAATCGGTGGGACCGAGATTACTTATGTGTTTATGTTGGAATGAAAGATTGCTGATAGTTTGAGAGATAAATCACTAAGCACTTAGAGCAACCAGATCATCATCATAACCTCACCCCCTTTTAATAGTATTGGCTTTCCTATGGACTCAATGTGATCTTGGATCACTAAACCAAAAATGGAGTCTTGAGCTTTTGCCAATGTTTTCCTTAGCATTTTGAGGGGTCCACATCATCAGTCATTGCCATACCCATATCACTGAACTTTCTGAAATATTCTCAAGAAATGATTAGTTCAATGATATATATGTTGTTATTAATTACCAAAACCACCCGGGGATTAGTTGCACTTTCAGCTACACACGCGGTTGATGCGTTTTACTTAAGTCAAGTGTCAAGTTCTCTACAACCGGGTATTAACAAATTCCCATCTGCCAAATAACTACAGGCACGGCTTTTGAAAGTTTAAACCCTGCAGGGGTATCCCAACTTAGCCCATCACAAGCTCTCACGATCAGTGAAGGGTATTCCTTCTCTCGGGAAGACCCGATCAGACTCGGAATCCCGGTTACAAGACATTTCGACAATGGTAAAACAAACTAGCAAGTGCCGACAAATCCCGATAGGAGCCGCATGTATCTTGTTCTTAGGGCACAATGGATAGGCCAGTCTACGAGTAAAACCAGACCTTGAGTCACCCCGTGGTGGCCCCGCAGTCTGCCTGTTTTGGACCAACACTCGGTCGAGCACTAGCCCGGGGGGTTGATTAAAAAAATACTAGGGGGCCGGCGAAAATACCCTATTTAAGTTTTAGTTGTTATTAGGCAAATGGTAAAACCAATGTTGGGCCTTGCTTGAAGAGTTTTATTCAAAGCAAACTGTCAAGGGGTTACTGAAGGAAATATGCCCTAGAGGCAATAATAAAGTTATTATTTATTTCCTTATTTCATGATAAATGTTTATCATTCATGCTAGAATTGTATTAACCGGAAACATGATACATGTGTGAATGCATAGACAAAAACAACATGTCACTAGTATGCCTCTACTAGACTAGCTTGTTAATCAAAGATGGTTATGTTTCCTAACCATGAACAAGGAGTTGTTATTTGATTAATGAGGTCACATCATTAGTAGAATGATCTGATTGACATGACCCATTCCCTTAGCTTAGCACACGATCGTTTAGTATGTTGCTACTGCTTTTATCCATGACATATACATGTTCCTGTAACTATGAGATTATGCAACTCCCGTTTACGGAGGAACACTTTGGTGCTACCAAACGTCACAACGTAATCGGGTGATTATAAAGGAGTACTACAGGTGTCTCCAAAGGCAAATGTTGGGTTGGCGTATTTGAGATTAGGTTTTGTCACTCCGATTGTCGGAGAGGTATCTCTGGGCCCTCTCGGTAATGCACATCACTTAAGCCTTGCAAGCACTACAACTAATGAGTTAGTTGTGAGATGATGTATTACGGAACGAGTAAAGAGACTTGCCGTAACGAGAATGAACTAGGTATTGGATACCGACGATCGAATCTCGGGCAAGTAACATACCGATGACAAAGGAACAACGTATGTTGTTATGCGGTCCGACCGACAAAGATCTTCGTAGAATATGTAGGAACCAATATGGGCATCCAGGTCCCGCTGTTGGTTATTGACCGTGAATAGTTCTAGGTCATGTCTACATTGTTCTCGAACCGTAGGGTCCGCACGCTTAAGGTTTCGATGGATGGTTATTATGAGTTTATGCATTTTGATGTACCGAAGGAGTTCGAGTCCGGATGTGATCACGGACATGACGAGGAGTCTCGAAATGGTCGAGACATAAAGATTGATATATTGGAAGCCTATGTTTGGAGTTGGAATGGTTCCGGCTAAAACGGAATTTATCGGAGTACCGGAGGTTACGGAACCCCGGGAGGTAAATGGGCCTCGATGGGCCTTAGTGGAAAGGAGAAGGGCCAGCCCTAGGTGGGGCGGCGCCTCCACCCCTTCCCTAGTCCTACTAGGACTAGGAGAAGGGCCGCCCCTCTCTCTCTTTCCCCCTCAGGAATCCTAGTCCAACTATGATTGGGGGAATCCTACTCCCAGAGGGAGTAGGACTCCTTGCGCGCCACCCTTGGCGCCGGCCCCTCCCCTTGCTCCTTTATATACGAGGCAGGGGGCACCTTGGAACACACAAGTTGATCTTTAGATCGTTCCTTAGCCGTGTCGGTGCCCCCTCCACCATATTCCACCTCGGTTATACTGTCATGAAGCTTAAGCGAAGCCTGCGCCAGTGAAACATCAAGATCGTCACCACGCCGTCGTCGACGGAACTCTCCTCGACACTCGGCTGGATCGGAGTACGAGGGACGCCATCGAGCTGTACGTGTGTCAAGAACTCGGGGCGTCGAGTAACGGCGCGGGATCGGTCGGATCGCGAGGAGAACGTCGACTACTTCCTCTACGTTGTGATCGCTTCGCCCGGGTCTACAAGGGTATGTGGACAACACTCTCCCCTCTCGTTGCTATACATCACCATGATCTTGCGTGTGCGTAGGAAATTTTTTGAAATTACTACGTTCCCTAACAAAGGGCATCCGAGCCTAGGTTTTTCTATGGTTTGATGTTTTGCACGAGTAGAACACAAGTGAGTTGTGGGCGATACAAGTCATACTACCTACCAGCATGTCATACTTTGGTTCAGCGGTATTGTGAGATGAAGCGGCCTGGACCGACATTACGCCAGACGCTTACGCGAGACTGGTTTCACCGCCACAAGCACTCGTTGCTTAAAGGTGACTGGTGGGTGCTGTCTCTCTCACTTTAGTTGAACTGAGTGTGGCTACGCCCGGTCCTTGAGAAGGTTAAACGAGTCTATTTGACGAAGTATCGTTGTGGTTTTGATGCGAGGTGAGACTGGTTCTTGCTTAAGCCCGTAGCAGCCACGTAAAATTTGCAACAACAAAGTAGAGGACGCCTAACTTGTTTTTGCAGGGCATGTTGTGATGTGATATGGTCAAGACGTGATGCTATATTTTATTGTATGAGATGATCATGTTTTGTAACCGGTTATCGGCAATGGCAGGAGCCATATGGTTGTCGCTTTATTGTATGCAATGCAATCATACTGTAATGCTTTACTTTATCACTAAGCGGTAGCGATAGTCGTAGTAGCATAAGTTTGGCGAGACGACAACGATGCTACGATGGAGATCAAGGTGTCGCGCCGGTGGCGATGGTGATCATGGTGGTGCTGCAAGATGGAGATCATGAAGCACAAGATGATGATGACCATATCATATCACTTATATTGATTTGCATGTGATGTTTATCCTTTATGCATCTTATCTTGCTTTGATTGACGGTAGCATTATAAGATGATCTCTCACTAAATAATCAAGAAGTGTTCTCCCCGAGTATGCACCGTTGCCAAAGTTCGTCGTGCCCAGACACCACGTGATGATCGGGTGTGATAAGCTCTACGTCCATCTACAACGGGTGCAAGCCAGTTTTGCACACGCAGAATACTCGGGTTATACTTGACGAGCCTAGCATATGCAGATATGGCCTCGGAACACGGAGACCGAAAGGTCGGCGTGAATCATATAGTAGATATGATCAACATAAGATGTTCACCATTGAAAACTACTCCATTTCACGTGATGATCGGTTATGGTTTAGTTGATTTGGATCACGTGATCACTTAGAAAACTAGAGAGATTTTTTTTTAAGTGGGAGTTCTTAAGTAATATGATTAATTGAACTTAAATTTATCATGAACTTAGTACCTGATAGTATCTTGCTTGTTTATGTTTGATTGTAGATAGATGGCTCGTCTTTGTTGTTCCGTTGAATTTTAATGCGTTCCTTGAGAAAGCAAAGTTGAAAGATGATGGTAGCAATTACACGGATGGGTCCGTAATTTGAGGATCATCCTCATTGCTGCCTGTAAGAGCTATGTCTGGATGCACCGCTAGGTGACAGAACTCTTCTTTGGAGCAACGCCGGATGTTATGAACGTCTGGCGAGCAAAGCGATGACTACTCTATAGTTCAATGTGCCATGCTTTACGGCTTAGAACCGGGACTTCAACGACGTTTTGAACGTCATGGAGCATATGAGATGTTCCAGAGTTGAAGTTGATATTCCAATGTAATGCCCGGATTGAGAGATATGAAGTCTCCAATAAGTTCTATAGCTGCAAGATGGAGGAGAACAGTTACATTAGTGAGCATATACTCAAGATGTCCGGGTACTATAATCACTTGACACAATTGGGAGTTAATCTTCCGGATGATTGTGTCATTGATGAATTCTCCAATCACGCCACCAAGCTACAAAGGCTTCGTGATGAACTATAATATGCAAGGGTTAGTAAAGACTATACCGAGCTCTTCGCAATGCTAAAGGCTGCGGAGGTGGAAATCAAGAAGGAGCATCAAGTGTTGATGGTCAATAAGACCACTAGTTTCAAGAAGAAAGGCAAAGGAAGAAGAAGGAATTCAAGAAGAACAGCAAGCAAGTTGCTGCTCAGAGAAGAAACCCAAGTCTGGCCCTAAACCTGAAATCGAGTGCTTCTACCGCAAGCGATCGTCCTTGGAAGCGGAACTGCCCCAAGTATTTGGCGGATAAGAAGGATGGCAAGGTGAACAAAGGTATATGTGATATACATGTTATTGATGTGTACCTTACTAGAGCTCGTAGTAGCACTGGTATTTGATATGGTTACATTGCTAATATTTGCAACTCAAAGCAGGACTACTGATTGCTTAACTCGCAAAGGACGAGGTGACGATGCGCGTGGGAAATGGTTCCAAAGTCGATGTGATCGCGGTCGGCACGCTACCTCTACATCTACCTTCGGATTAGTTTTAGACCTAAATAATTGTTATTTGGTGCTGCGTTGAGCATGAACATTATATCTGGATCTTGTTTGATGCGAGACGGTTATTCATTTAAATCAGAGAATAATGGTTGTTCTATTTATATGAGTAATATCTTTTATGGTCATGCACCCTTGAAGAGTGGTCTATTTCTTATGAATCTCGATAGTAGTGATACACATATTCATAATGTTGAAACCAAAAGATGCAGAGTTGATAATGATAGTGCAACTTATTTGTGGCACTGCCGTTTAGGTCATATCGGTGTAAAGCGCATGAAGAAACTCCATACCGATGGACTTTTGGAGTCACTTGATTATGAATCACTTGGCACTTGCGAACCGTGCCTCATGGGCAAGATGACTAGAACACCGTTCTCCGGTACTATGGAGAGAGCAACAGATTTGTTGGAAATCATACATACTGAGATGTATGTGGTCCGATGAATATTGAGGCTCGTGGCGGATATCGTTATTTTCTCACCTTCACAGATGACTTAAGCAGATATGGGTATATCTACTTAATGAAACATAAGTCTGAAACGTTTGAAAAGTTCAAAGAATTTCAGAGTGAAGTTGAAAATCATCGTAACAAGAAAATTAAGTTTCTACGATCTGATCGTGGAGGTGAATATTTGAGTTACGAGTTTGGTCTACATTTGAAACAATGCGGAATAGTTTCAAGCAACTCACGCCACCCGAACACCACAGCGTAATGGTGTGTCCGAACGTCGTAATCGTACTTTACTAGATATGGTACGATCTATGATGTCTCTTACAGATTTACCGCTATCGTTTTGGGGTTATGCTCTAGAGACGGCCGCATTCACACTGAATAGAACACCGTCGAAATCCGTTGAGACGACACCTTATGAACTGTGGTTTAGCAAGAAACCAAAGTTGTCGTTTCTTAAAGTTTGGGGATGCGATGCTTATGTGAAAAAGCTTCAACCCGATAAGCTCGAACCCAAATCGGAGAAATGTGTCTTCATAGGATACCCAAAGGAGACAGTTGGGTACACCTTCTATCACAGATCCGAAGGCAAGACATTCGTTGCTAAGAATGGATCCTTTCTAGAGAAGGAGTTTCTCTCGAAAGAAGTGAGTGGGAGGAAAGTGGAACTTGATGAGGTAATAGTACCTTCTCCCTTACTTGAAAGTAGTTAAATCGCAGAAACCAGTTTCGAGACACCTACACCAAGTAGTGAGGAAGTTGATGATGTTGATCATGAAACTTCAGATCAAGTTCTTCGCAGAACCTCGTAGATCAACCAGAGTAAGATCCGCACCAGAGTGGTACGGTAATCCTGTTCTGGAAGTCATGCTACTAGATCATGATGAACCTACGAACTATGAAGAAGCGATGGTGAGCCCAGATTCCGCAAGATGGCTTGAGGCCATGAAATCTGAGATGGGATCCATGTATGAAAACAAAGTATGGACTTTGGTTGACTTGCCCGAGGGTAGGCAAGCAATAGAAAACAAGTGGATCTTCAAGAAGAAGACTGACGACGACGGTAATGTTATCGTCTATAAAGCTCGACTTGTCGCAAAGGGTTTTCGACAAGTTCAAGGGATTGACTACGATGAGACCTTCTCACCCGAAGCGATGCTTAAGTCCGTCCGAATCATGTTAGCAATTGCGCATTTTATGATTATGAAATTTGGCAAATGGATGTAAAGACTGCATTCTGAATGGATTTACGGAAGAAGAGTTGTATATGATGCAACCGAAGGTTTTATCGATCCAAAGGAGCTAACAAAGTGTGCAAGCTCCAGCGATCCATCTATGGACTGGTGCAAGCATCTCGAGTTGGAATAAACGCTTTGATAGTGTGATCAAAGCATTTGGGTTTGTACTGACTTTTGGAGAAGCCTCAGATTTACAAGAAAGTGAGTGGGAGCTCAGAGCATTTTCGATATTATATGTGGATGACATATTGCTGATCGGAAATGATATAGAATTCTGGATAGCATAAAGGGATACTTGAATAAAAGTTTTTCAATGAAAGACCTCGGTGAAGCTGCTTACATATTGGGCATTAAGATCTATAGAGATAGATCAAGACGCTTAATTGGACTTTCACAAAGCACATACCTTGACAAAGTTTTGAAGAAGTTCAAAATGGATCAAGCAAAGAAAGGGTTCTTGCTCGTGTTACAAGGTGTGAAGTTGAGTCGACTCAATGCCCGACCACCGCAGAAGATAGAGAGAAAATGAAAGATGTTCCTATGCTTCAGCCATAGGCTCTATCATGTATGCAATGCTGTGTACCAGACTGATGTGTGCCTTGCTATAAGCCTAGCAGGAGGTACCAAAGTAATCCAGAGTGGATCATCGACAGCGGTCAAGAACATCTGAAATACGAAAAGGACTAAGGATATGTTTCTCGATATGGAGGTGACAAAGAGCTCATTGTAAACGGTTACGTTGATGCAAGCTTTGACACCGATCCGGACGATTCTAAATCGCAGACCGGATACGATTTACACTAAACGGAGGAGCTGTCGGTTGGTGCAGTTCTAAACAAAGCGTCAGGCGGGATCTACATGTGAAGCGGAATACATAGCAGCTTCGAAGCAGCTAATGAAGGAGTCGGATGAAGGAGTTCATATCCGATCTAGGTGTCATACCTAGTGCATCGGGTCCAATGAAAATCTTCGTGACAATATCGAGCAATTGCCTTAGCAAAGGAATCCAGATTTCACAAGAGGACCAAGCACATCAAGAGACGCTTCAATTCCATCCGGACTTAGTCCAGACGGGAGACATAGAGATTTGCAAGATACATACGGATCTGAATGTTGCGCACCCATTGACTAAGCCTCTTCCACGAGCAAAACATGATCAGCACCAAGACTCCATGGGTGTTAGAATCATTCTTGTGTAATCTAGATTATTGACTCTAGTGCAAGTGGGAGATCAAGGAAATATGCCCTAGAGGCAATAATAAAGTTATTATTTATTTCCTTATTTCATGATAAATGTTTATCATTCATGCTAGAATTGTATTAACGGAAACATGATACATGTGTGAATGCATAGACAAAACAACATGTCACTAGTATGCCTCTACTAGACTAGCTTGTTAATCAAAGATGGTTATGTTTCCTAACCATGAACAAGGAGTTGTTATTTGATTAATGAGGTCACATCATTAGTAGAATGATCTGATTGACATGACCCATTCCCTTAGCTTAGCACACGATCGCTTAGTATGTTGCTACTGCTTTTATCCATGACATATACATGTTCCTGTAACTATGAGATTATGCAACTCCGTTTACGGAGGAACACTTTGGTGCTACCAAACGTCACAACGAATCGGGTGATTATAAAGGAGTACTACAGGTGTCTCCAAAGGCAAATGTTGGGTTGGCGTATTTGAGATTAGGTTTTGTCACTCCGATTGTCGGAGAGGTATCTCTGGGCCCTCTCGGTAATGCACATCACTTAAGCCTTGCAAGCACTACAACTAATGAGTTAGTTGTGAGATGATGTATTACGGAACGAGTGAAGAGACTTGCGATAGCGAGAATGAACTAGGTATTGGATACCGACGATCGAATCTCGGGCAAGTAACATACCGATGACAAAGGGAACAACGTATGTTGTTATGCGGTCCGACCGACAAAGATCTTCGTAGAATATGTAGGAACCAATATGGGCATCCAGGTCCGCTGTTGGTTATTGACCGTGAATAGTTCTAGGTCATGTCTACATTGTTCTCGAACCGTAGGGTCCGCACGCTTAAGGTTTCGATGATGCTTATTATGAGTTTATGCATTTTGATGTACCGAAGGAGTTCGAGTCCCGGATGTGATCACGGACATGACGAGGAGTCTCGAAATGGTCGAGACATAAAGATTGATATATTGGAAGCCTATGTTTGGAGTTCGAATGGTTCCGGTAAAACGGAATTTCTCGGAGTACCGGAGGTTACCGGAACCCCCGGAGGTAAATGGGCCTCGATGGGCCTTAGTGGAAAGGAGAAGGGCCAGCCCTAGGTGGGCGCGCCTCCCCCTTCCCTAGTCCTACTAGGACTAGGAGAAGGGCCGCCCCTCTCTCTCTTCCCCCTCAGGAATCCTAGTCCAACTAGGATTGGGGGAATCCTACTCCCGGAGGGAGTAGGACTCCCTTGCGCGCCACCCTTGGCCCCGCCCCTCCCCTTGCTCCTTTATATCTGGGGCAGGGGGCACCTTGGAACACACAAGTTGATCTTTAGATCGTTCCTTAGCCGTGTGCGGTGCCCCCTCCACCATATTCCACCTCGGTTATACCGTCATGAAGCTTAGGCGAAGCCTCGCGCGGTGAAACATCAAGATCGTCACCACGCCGTCGTCTTGTGGAACTCTCCTCGACACTCGGCTGGATCGAGTACGAGGGACGCCATCGAGCTGTCGTGTGTCAAGAACTCGGGCGCCGGAGTAACGACGCCGGATCGGTCGGATCGCGAGGAGAACGTCGACTACTTCCTCTACGTTGTGATCGCTTCGCCCGGGTCTACAAGGGTATGTGGACAACACTCTCCCCTCTCGTTGCTATACATCACCATGATCTTGCGTGTGCGTAGGAAATTTTTTTGAAATTACTACGTTCCCCAACAGTTACCATAAACCCGACCGCGTGAGGAACGCAAAATCAAGGAACATAACACCGGTATGACGAAAACTAGGGCGGCAAGAGTGGAACAAAACACCAGGCAGAAGGCCGAGCCTTCCACCCTTTACCAAGTATATAGATGCATTAATCTGTAGCGACCCGACCTCAGATGGTCAAGTCTCTGTGCTCAGGTGTCATCCCTGGATCAGTAATGCTGACACCACACAGTACTTCGAAGGATTTATAACAGAGTAGCAATCACACACTTATTACATCGAATGTCTCAAAAGAGAACTTATTACAATAATATGGCTTAAGGCCATCTAATGCGATAACAGCGGAAGGCTTGGAAGATAAAGTGAGTCCATCAACTCCAACGGCATAGCTGAGCTGCACGGCAACGACCTACGAACCTTACTCCTTGTCTGAAAAGTCTACAACATAATACGTTGCAGCCCGAGTACGGGTCAGCACATGGAATATGCTGGCAAATGTAAAACAAAAGAGCAATAACAGAATAATGCTACCACTACATGCATATTTTAATTAAACTATCATGGTGGTTGAAACATCATTTGAGAAGGTAACCCCAACTCAATGATCCCAATTAAAATAGTTAACAACCCAGCAAGATTAATTAAGAGTGTTGAGATACATGCGAATACTCAAGTACCAGATACTCAGAATTGTCCATAACCGGGGACACGGCTAACCAAGATTAGATTGTACACTCTGCAGAGGTTTGCACACATTTCCCCGCAAGACTCGATCGCCTCCGTTGATTTCTCGCACTACATGGTGTTTGAAAGATGGATGACCGAGACACAGTCTTTCAGAAGCATTAACTCTCTACTCCGGGCAGACCATACCAAACCTACAAACCCACTACCTGCTGATCCACATCTTCAGGAGCTTCACGCAACTTACTCAACTATGCTAGAGCCCATAATAGCTTGCGGCTGCACACGGAAGTTTCTAGCATGAATAGACTCAGTTCCCTTTGAGTATGGGTGGCGGTCCATAGGAGAATCACACGGTAACCCCAGGATTTCCAAAAATAAAAACAGGCAATCACTGGATACCCCAGGTGCCTCAATCCACCCAGATGTGTATTAAAGTTGCCACCTTAAGTAAACCATTAATTAACAATCTCACATCTGTCATGGATATCACTCAAACCCAATCCACGTCTACGAGCATACCATGGCAATATAAGCATAACGTAGAAGTAACTCCCAAGAGTTTGATAATAAACAGGGTAATAGGTTCTACCTCAGCAACTACTTCCAAATACCCACATGTTAAAGGCATCCTAATCATGCAATGTTTGAGGACTGAAACTAATGCATAAAAACTGGGTATGAAAAGAGTACGATCAATGTGTTACTTGCCTTGCTGACGATCCGGGAATCCTAGAGACTCGTAGTAACACGCTTCGCACTCCGGGAATTCTATCGCAAGCAAACAATAACATACATAAGCAACAAACAAAGATGCACAAGTAGAACTCCAAATAAAAGAGTTTGACCGAAGAGTTCAACTTAAGAACTCCGGTTTGCAAAAAGAATCAAATCAAACGAAGCAACGAAACTCAAACGGCAAAAGAAACAACTTAATTTTACTAATCTGGATCTAAGTCAAATTTTACATAAGAAAAATCTTGTTTGAGTAGATTATTCGGAAAGAGGGTTTCGATATGAAACTCCAGGCGCTTGAATCGCCTGATTCCGATAAACGAGCGAAAAGATAAACATGTTAGAATATCGGATCAGAAATCGCGATCGGAATAATCGCGGAATAAATCCGATAAAAAGAAAAACGACCAACGGCTAAACGAACGAGCGTTCGTTAGCAGAAACTAAACGGTGAACACGTTTGTTAGGACGAACGGATGAACGAACGTTCGCTAAGTAAATAAACCGAAGAAAATAAACTGATCTAAAAAAACGAACTAGGGTTTTCAAAAAAAAACGAAGGGTTTTCTGAAAAACAACCCGGCGGCGGGGTCGGGTACCTCCGGCGAGGCTCGCCGGCGGGGCGGGCGGCTCGGCTGGTCCGGGCGAGGGGCGGCGGGGCTCGGGGTGGCTGCGGGTGGCGGCGGGAGGCGGCGGGCGGCTGGGCGACGGCGGCATCTCGGGCTGCTGGCGGATCGGGCTCGGCGGCGAGCTCCGACGGCGGCGGGCGATGTGGCGGGTGGTGGTGTGGCAGCGGGCGGCATATATAGGGAAGGCGCCTGGTGGAGTCCGGCTCGGACTCCCACGGTGTCCGTGCCAAGCACTGTGCTGTGAGGGAGGCGGCGGTGGTGGCTGGGCTGGATCGCTCGGTGGGCCTTGACCCGATCGGTAGAGGTTTTTTAAATCATTCTGCCGAAAGAAAAATTCCTAGAAAAATAAATAAAACTCTAAAAATTCCAAAACAAGTTGTCTCCGTCTAAATAAAATATTTAGAACAAGATGAACTTTTCTTGGCCCCTAAAATGCAATTTTTAAAACATGCAACATTTTTCTAGGGCAATTGAAAATCCCGAATAAACTCAAATAAAATCCAAAAAATGATTTTAACATTTTTCCTCCGATATTTAAATTATTTTGGAGAGTCATATTATCTCCACTCATTTATTTTATAAAATGAAATATTTTCCGAAGAGAAAATAATTGAAATCAAATCCTCGTCTTCACTATTTGATAAAAATTTCAAATATGAAAATTAGAAAATCCCCAACTCTCTCCGAAGGTCCTTGAGTTGCTTAGGATCTCGAGGATTGCAAACGAAAAGCAATAAAATATGATATGCATGTATGATCTATGTATAACATGCCAAATTGGAAATTTGGGATGTTACAAACCTACCCCCCTTAAGACGAATCTCGCCCTCGAGATTCGGGTTGGCTAGAAAATAGGTGCGGATGGTCCTTGCGAATATCCTCTTCTCGCTCCCAGGTGGCTTCCTCCTCAGTATGATGACTCCACTGAACTTTGCAAAACTTGATCACCTTGTTGCGAGTGAATCGGCTATCAAACTCAAGAATCTTTACTGGCTTTTCCTCATAGGTCAGATTATTATCCAGCTGAATCGCTTCCAAAGGTACTGTATCATTCAACGGTATATCGGCCATCTCAGCATGACACTTCTTCAGCTGTGATACGTGGAACACATCGTGAACTCCTGACAATCCTTCTGGTAACTCCAGCTTGTATGCAACTTCTCCCATCCGTTGCAGAATACGATACGGTCCGACAAATCTCGGGGCTAACTTTCCCTTAACTCCAAAATGTTTTACTCCCCTCAAGGGTGATACTCGTAGATAAGCTCTATCTCCAATTTCATAGGTTACTTCCTTGCATTTTGAATCTGCGTAACTCTTCTGTCTGGACTGAGCAATCTTTAGTCTGTCTCTGAGCAGTTTAACCTTCTCCTCTGATTCTTTGATCAAATCTGGTCCAAACAACTGACGGTCTCCTACCTCGTCCCACATCAATGGTGTTCTACATCTACGTCCATACAGGGCTTCAAATGGTGCCATCTTCAAACTGGCTTGGTAACTGTTGTTATAAGAAAACTCTGCGTACGGCAAATTGTCATCCCAACTAGATCCATAATCTAGCGCACAAGATCTCAACATGTCCTCCATAATCTGATTGACTCTCTCTGTCTGTCCATCTGTCTGTGGGTGAAAATCGGTACTGAACTCCAATCGTGTACCCAAAGTCTGGTGTAACTGATGCCAAAACTTTGAAGTAAACTAAGTTCCTCTATCTGATACGATGCTCCTCGGAACTCCATGCAAACATACGATCCTGGTCATATATATCTTGGCCAACTTTGCACTTGTATACGTTCTTTTCACCGGGATGAAGTGAGCTACTTTATTCAATCAATCCACAACTACCCATATAGAATCATATCCTGCCTTGGTTCTGGGTAATCCGGTAATAAAGTCCATATCAAGTTTGTCCCACTTCCATTCGGGTATTGGCATAGGCTGTAACAGTCCTGCTGGCTTCTGATGTTCTCCCTTCACTCTGTGACATACATCGCATACGGCTACATACTCGGCAATATCCTTCTTCATTCCAGTCCACCAGAAACGTTCCTTCAAGTCCAGATACATCTTGGTGTTTCCGGGGTGAATCGAGTATGGTGAGTCATGGGCCTCCTGAAGTATCAACTTCCTGATCTCCGAATTGTTGGGCACATAAATTCGGTCCTCAAACCACAAGGTATCGTGCTCATCCTCGCGAAAACCTTTGGCTTTACCTTCGCCCATCCTCTCTCTTATCTCAGCAATCTCTTTGTCTTCCTTCTGAGCTTCTCGAATCTTGTCCAACAGTGTCGACTGAACTTCCATTGCTGCAAGAAAACCTCTTGGAACAATCTCCAATCGAAGTTCCATGATCTCTGCAGCTAACTCCTTTGGCATACCCTTGCTCACAAGAACATTAGCATAACTCTTCCAGCTCAAAGCGTCTGCTACAACATTGGCTTTTCCTGGATGATAGTGTTGCTTCATATCGTAATCCTTTATAAGTTCCAACCATCTCCTCTACCTGAGGTTCAACTCTTTCTGTGTGAAAATGTACTTCAAGGTCTTATGATCCGTGTACACATCACAACAGTTTCCAATAAGATAATGTCTCCATGTCTTTAACGCATGCACTATGGCTGCTAACTCCAAATCATGCGTGGCATAGTTCAACTCGTGTGGCTTCAGTTGTCATGAGGCATACGAAACAACTTTTCCTTCCTGCGTAAGCACACATCCAAGTCCCAAGCGAGAGGCGTCACAATACACTTGAAACTCCTTATGTATATCTGGCAAGGTCAGCACTAGGGCTGTAGTCAATCGCTCCTTCAGCTCTTGAAAACTTGTCTCACACTCCTCCGTCCATTTGAACTTAGTATCCTTCTTTAACAATTCAGCCATTGGTTTAGCAATCTCGGAAAATTTCTCAATGGATCTCCGATAATATCCTGCCAGTCCAAGAAAACTGCGGATCTCGCCAACTGAAGTGGGTGCCAACCATTCAGTGACCGACTGAACCTTACTGGGATCCACTACTATACCCTCTCCGGATATAACATGCCCAAGAAATCCAACTTCTTTCAACCAAAACTCGCACTTGCTGAATTTAGCGTATAACTGGTGTTCCCTGAGTTTCTCGAGAACCAAACGCAAGTGTTCCGCGTGCTCCTCTTTGTTCTTCGAGTATATCATAATATCATCAATGAATACCACGACAAACTTGTCCAAATACTACATGAACACCTTGTTCATCATAGTCATGAAATAGGCAGGGGCGTTAGTCAGTCCAAATGACATGACCTGATGCGGAGCATCCTACGGACATCACCACGTCAAGAGCCCATTTGGCAAGTGACACGTGCGACATCTACTTCATATACACAAAGGTGAATCATCTCCTTTACACGTGCTCACTTGACACTCTCGAGGATGGTATACTACTTGACACTCCTTACATGTGCATGGATAGGTATTGTCAGAGCTTCACGGATGTCAAGGAGGAGTGCAAGCGCCAAGGAACGACTACACCATCCGCGAGGGAAGCGGGGAAGAGAAGACGGAAGAAAGGAGAAGAAGACGGAGCGGCTGCAGGAGCCAGGCCGGACATCCGGCCACCGTCCGGATCATCCGGCTCGGCCGGATCATCCGGTCCTCTCCGGATCATCCGGATAATTCGCCCAAGACAACGAAGTTGCTTGACGGCCGGATCATCCGGACGGATCGCCGGATCATCCGGACCCCGACACCCGGATCATCCGGGCCACCATCCGGATCATCCGGACCCGCTGCGTCGTGACTTGGGTCAAGCCGTGTACCCCTTCGCCTCACTTACCCCTTTGCCCTTGGGCTATAAATAGACCTCCTCCACCTCCTTTCTAGGGTTAGCAAAGTGATAGCTCATTCTTAGGTGAGCTTTGCTCCTACCTATCTCTACTCTTGAGAGAGAGATCACTACTCCATTGGAGGCCAAGACCTCCATCTAGGAGAAGATCCTGCGGGATATCATCAAGACCCCCTTGTGGGAAGATCCATCTAGGATATCATCAAGACCTCCTCTTGGAGATGAACCTTACCTTGTATCTTTCCCTTTGTTATTCATGTACCTTGTGATCTTGTGTGTTTGATTGTCTAGTGGATGTGTGATTTGGACTTGTTCTTGAGTGTTTCCCCTTGTGATTTCTCCCCATTCTTCCCCGTGTTCATCGTGTTCTTCGAGGGATCCCACTCCAAACGTGAAAGATCGCTGCTATAGGGTTCCACCCTACATCATATGGTATCATGAGCCACGTTTATCATGTATTTGGAGTCCCTCCCACCGTTTTCTAGCCTTCTTTTGCTTGATTTCGTCCTAAATTCGAAAATCCCCACCAAAAATAGCCCCCAAATTTTTTTGTGATTTGTTGGTTTGATGATGTTTTGTTGATTTTGATCCATGGATTTGCTTGGTTTCAAGTGGATCTAGCATCTCCCCAAGTTTCCCCACCTTCCATCCACGAAATCCATCAAATTTTGCCCCGAAAATCATCCATTTCCGCCCCAAAAACGGACTCCACGAGCAAATCCCGAGCGGATTGACTTGCCCGGATCATCCGGACCTTCTCCCGGATCATCCGGACATCCCCCGGATCAGCTGGACGCCCCCCAGACGTCCGGATAACCCACGCGCCCAAATTCCCGAACCGGAGCTGACGAACCCGGATCATCCGGATTTCCTCCCAGATCATCCAGACCTAGCCCGGATCATCCGGCCCTCCTCCCGGATGTCTGGTTAACCCTGAAACTGACACGGACAGATTTTTGTTTTGGTCATAACTAATTCATCCGGAGTCCTATTTTGACGTTCTTTAGCTCGTTTTGAAGCACTTAACATCCCCCATCCCACAAAAATACCACCAACATCATTTGACTCCATCATATTTTCTGAAATTTGGCAAGTTTGCCTAGGCCCTCCACCATATCATCCGCATTACCACCACCAACTTCCGCAACCTAACCCATTTTGTTCCCCATTGCATATGTGGTTGTTTGAGTTGTGATTAGAGTCTCCTAAGGTGTTTCGGCTACTTAGGGACAATTGCTTCTTCATCAACCACCACCTCCACTTCCGCATAACCTTGCCCATCATACACTTCCACCAACCCAACCTAACCCAATTTTGTTTGAGTTGTGGCTTGTGTCTCCTAAGGTGTTTCAGCTACTTAGGGACGGCAAATTCAACTCCGACTCGTGTACAGCCCATCATTCCACTTCTGCATTGCCTAGTGCAACACCACCACCGCTTTCCGCTACCACCATTTGTCATTTGTCATTTGAGATTTTGAGTTCGCGGTTTTTCCGTTTCCTAAGGTGTTTCGGCTACTTAGGGACGAGTCTCCATCATCTTGGTATCTACACCAAGAACACCGCCACTCATCATCGCAAAGGACGGTAACCTCGACGACACCTTTGTATATTCCCTTGCAATTGCATTGTTAACCCCTAGCCCATTTTGCGTTACTTGCCTATCGAGACTAGCCATTTGAGTATTGCTGGCAATGTGACTTGTGCACATTAGTGGTCTACACCATCCATTGCATACATACCATATCATCTTGGTATCATATCATCCATTGTGCCTCAAGTTTGTTCCCGCATATACACAATTGCTATCCTGGTTTGTGCATTGTGCAAATTGGCCATTGAAAAAAAAAGAGAAAAAGCTTTTAAGCAAAAAGAGAGCAAAGAGCTCGTGAGCAAGTGCCATAGCATCATACCCCATTGCACATAAGAGTCATACCAAAATCTACATCATATGATTTCATGCTTGAGAGAAACACCGGGAACCATACATACATAGCATACTTGGGATAGAAGAATATCCATTTTGCATCTTATAGGTTGTGCACAAGTGTCGTATCCGCCTATTGAGCAATCGTGCTAGCGTCTCTCTTGAGGTGTGCAACACGAGTGTTTTCCGTGGATTCCACATTTTGTGCTCATTCCTTGGTTGCACGACCCCATTTATCTATCCGTGTGTGCGTTTCCGTGTGCCAATCTTTGCTATTGGTCTACTTGTTTCACTTGCGAATTTGTGAATCTTTTTCAACATTATTGACTCTTGCTAACATTTTGCATCAAATTTTTGTGCCACTATCCTCACCGAGCTCTATCATAAGCCTTTAATTGATAGGTGTGAGTGAACAAGTCCGGTACCAATTCCACTATTCTTTCATCTCACATTGAGTGAAACGAGATACATCCTCAACATTGGGAAAAGGTAACTTGGTATTGTTTATCTCATTTCCTACTCACCTCTACTCGAGTCTTGTGATGGATAGGCAGGGCATTTCATCATCGATCTACAACAACAACGACGAGTTCGATGCCATGAACAACAACTCTGACGCCAACATGCAAGCTAAAATGGAGGAGATCAAAGCCCTCATCAAGTCCTACAAGCGATCTTCCTCATCTTCGAGAAGACGCTCAAGAGCACATGCTTCCGAGCTACCATCTCCGGCAAGGGTACATCGCCATCAACACCATCACCAACAAGAACGTGAAGGTCAAGAGCTCTACATCAACAACCGCTCAATGACTTCACCATCTCCCTTGGCATCTTCGCCAAGCGACTTCAAGGCATCTTCGCCTACGGACATACGGCATCTTCGCCAACAAGAACCCCAAGACTACGCTCAAGAGAAGCTCCCCAAGCTCAAGTCCGCGACTTCCACGAGCTACTACGACCTCGACATCGACCACGCGATTCCTTTCTATGGGACTCAAGAACCCGAGGAGTACATCGAGTGGGAGCGTTTGATGGACGACTACCTCAAGCTACATCAAGTTCGTCCCAAAGATCAAGTGAAGTGCGCCACAAGAAACTTCCCCGACTACGCCTCGACATGGTGGCTTCACACACCTTCGGAGAGCTACGAGATGAGTTGGCCCAAGACGAAGAGAGCTTTACGGTGAGAGTTTGTGCCTCCAACCTACACGGAACAACTTCGACACCAATTGGAGAACACCACCCAAGGATCCAAGTCCATCGACAAGTACTTCAAGGAGATGATGATTGCCTTGCGACGAGCCGGCATGGACGACCCCATTTCGATGAAGTTCCCCTTCATGATGGGATTGCACAACGACATCTCCAAGACCATCTTCCTCGAGAACTACAAGTCCATCGACGACTACTACATTGGTGCTCTCAAGGCGGAACAAGAACTCATGAAGGCCAAGGCTTCTCCACCCCAAGCAAACTTCGCGGCAACCAAGCTCTACGACAAGCATGAGGCTAGTACCACCATGATGTCCAAGGCCGACAAGCTCCAAGACGATGCTCCCAAGTGTGACTTCACCGCCATCCCTCTTTGTGGCATTGATGATGCCGAGTCTACTTCGACTCTTTTTCAAGACGGTGCGGCGACGAGTACGACTACGGAGACCCTCAAGGACCAAGCTTTGGAGGCGAGCGACAAGGTGGCAAGCAAGGATGATGCTTCCATCTTTGGAGGCGACAGTGATGATGTGCCATCTTCGGCCTTCATCTATGGCGACGGTGACGAGATGATCGAGCATGGGATTTTCCCTTCGGTCATGGAGGAGAGTGATGATGTGCCATCTTCGGCCTTCATCCACGGCGACGATGACGAGATGGTTGAGCATGGGATCTTCCCTTCGACCACGGCGACATATGATGACATGAGTGACTTGTGCCACCATATTGAGAGTGAGAGTGACTTCACCACTAGCCCCATATATGATGAGTTGCCACAATTCCCATGTGAGGAGAGCCACAACCCCCACCACTTGAGTGAGATGAGTGACTCCACCATACGTGAGTTTGAGTGCACCTATTTTGAGGGAGTGAGTGAACCACCACATAGAGAGAGTGAGATAGTTGATAGGTCTCGTGAGGCCATTTGCATTTCTAACAACTTGACCTCTACCTCTATTGTGTCTTCTCGTTTGGTGCTAGGTCCCATTTATGATGATGCGCCGATCCTCGACGACTTCGTCCTCCCTTTGGACAAGACGATGGCCATGGTGGATTATGATGCACCACCCACATGGTTCCATCAAGATGAAGATGACCACCATTTGGTCTTTCCCACCTCACCTACACCACTTGAGTGCAATGACAAAGGTAACATAGGTGAAGGTGATGCTCTAGTCACACTAGTGGACATTCTTGACATTGATTGCTTGCATGATGTTGATCCACCTATTGCCATGCTTCATGCTAGTATGATTTCCCCATGCGATGATTTGCCCATTTATGATGAGTATGATGATTCTCTTGTGGAGTCTATTAGTTGTGATGCCATGTTACATAGGATTTCTTGTGACAATTCTTTAGGTCACATCATGTTTGATAATCCGCTTGACTTGTCATATGCTATGCATGAGATCAACCATATGTCTTATTTGCAATCTCTTCATAGTGACTATGCATATGCCATTAAAATAAACCCAATTTGCACACATGGCATAGATGACAAGCCCATGGTTATTGGCATTTGTTTCTCTTGTGATGATATTGATATGCTCCCTTTGCATCACTTATCTCATATGCCATGCCATGACCACCTAGCTTCCGATATGCATTGTTTTGGATGTTGTCCATTTTCTCCATATGATGTTTCCGATATTACTCATGAGGAGACCCCCATAGTTTCCTCATACATGTTAGGAGAATTTGATCCATCCCATTCATTGCATGATCCCAATACTTGTGTGCACCATATGCTCCCCATGAACAAACATGCTTTTGATGTGCCATATACTTATTTGCTCAATTTGTGTCCCCATCGTGTCATACACAATAACTATTCTTTCATGATGGATGACATGTTCATATACCATGCCTCAAATTTATTTGAGCATTTCTTATCTTGTGTTAACTCACACGTGCACATACACATCATGATGGATGATGTGTACATTTACCACGCGCACAATTTCTTTGGTTTGTGTCTCTTTTGTGTAGGTACCCATGAATACTTGTCAACCTCGCAATCCCACGAGTTGACAAAATGAGCTCTTGAGAGCAACGATGAATTGGGATCATGTGGATTGTCTTTACCACCGCCCCCTTCGCGCAAGGACTACGTGCAACTCCTCTACTTGGCTCTCACACGGCTATGGGCCATTTACCACTTCTCACATTATGCTCATTTTACCGTGTTCACTTTGCATGCTATGCTTGCTTCTATGCCTTTGCCATGCAATTGTGACCCTTGTTTGCAACTACCCATGATTCTCCATTATGATATTCCTATGTGTATTTGCATGCTTGGTGGAGATCCTTGTTGCTTTTGCCATGTTTATCATGTGCCCCATTCTATTGATGCTTATTGTGTTGGGAGAGTCATGATGACCCATTGCTATTCACTTATGGCCTCTCGCCAATACATTCATGATATTGTACTCATATATTGCTTTCATGCTTGTGCTATGACTTGTGAATTATTCATGCCCACTATTTGCACCAATTACATGTTTGCCATGATTCCTCCTAGTATGTTGCATCTTCGCACTACTAGCTTACTTGATTTGATAGCTATGAATGCTCGCTATATTGCATCACCCATGTTCCACTACTTGCTTTCTTGGGTTGATGACATATATGCTCATGCCTCTCACATGTTGAACAATTGCTCTTTCCTTTGTGTTGAGTGCCACGATATCTTCACTACACCCTATGCACGTTATGCTTGGATTGTCTTGCACTTGCCCCATGTGTTTAGACATTTCACTATATTTGGTGTTGTGAATGACTCTTATGCCTACCATAGACCGTTCATTGAGCTCTTTATGCATGCTTGCTATGACCTTGAGGTAGATGCTTGTTCACTTATCACATATATTTGCATCTTGACCTCCCATTTGCATGCTTGTTCCCATGATATACTTGATTGTGCTCAATTTATATGCTCAAATGCCATGCCACACTTCTTTGTCAAACCATATGCTATGCTTGATGACAACACTTGTTGGGTGAATCACTTCTTGAATGCTTGGTTTTGCTATTACAACAACCACATTTGTTTTTCCAAGTGCTTGTTATCTTTGCTACTTTTGAAGGAATTACAAGACGGTGCGACATTGGAGAGTGCCCATTTGGAACTACAAGATGACGAATGCTTGGTGATTGTCCACTTCTACACGACGACATCATGTCTTTCCCATGGTGATTTGGATTTCGATCCGAGGTCGGATCTTTCCGAAGGGGGAGGGGATGATGCGGAGCATCCTATGGACATCACCACGTCAAGAGCCCATTTGGCAAGTGACACGTGCGACATCTACTTCACATACACAAAGGTGAATCATCTCCTTTACACGTGCTCACTTGACACTCTCGAGGATGGTATACTACTTGACACTCCTTACGTGTGCATGCATAGGTATTGTCAGAGCTTCATGGATGTCAAGGAGGAGTGCAAGCACCAATGAACGACTACACCATCCGCGAGGGAAGCGTGGAAGAGAAGACGGAAGAAAGGAGAAGAAGACGGAGCGGCTGCAGGAGCCAGGCCGGACATCCGGGCCACCGTCCGGATCATCTGGGCTCGACCGGATCATCCGGGTCCCTCTCCGGATCATCCGGATAATTCGGCCCGAAGACAACAGAAGCTGCTCGACGAAGCCGGATCATACGGACGGTCGCCCGGATCATCCGGACCCCCGATACCCGGATCATCCGGGCCACCATCCGGATCATCCGGACCCCGCCTGCGTGCGTGACTTGGGCCGAAGCCCGTGTACCCCTCCGCCCCTCACTTACCCCTTCGCCCCTTGGGCTATAAATAGACCTCCTCCACCTCCTTTCTAGGGTTAGCAAAGTGATAGCTCATTCTTATGTGAGCTTTGCTCCTACCTATCTCTACTCTTGAGAGAGAGAGACCACTACTCCATTGGAGGCCAAGACCTCCATCTAGGAAAAGATCCTGCGGGATATCATCAAGACCCCCTTGTGGGAAGATCCATCTAGGATATCATCAAGACCTCCTCTTGGAGATGAACCTTACCTTGTATCTTTCCCTTTGTTGTTCATGTACCTTGTGATCTTGTGTGTTTGATTGTCTAGTGGATGTGTGATTTGGACTTGTTCTTGAGAGTTTCCCCTTGTGATTTCTCCCCGTTCTTCCCCGTGTTCATCGTGTTCTTCGAGGGATCCCACTCCAAACGTGAAAGATTGCCGCTATAGGGTTCCACCCTACATCATGACCGTATACTCATATAATCCATACCGAGTGGTAAACGCTGTCTTGGGTATATCCTTCTCTCGGATCTTCAACTGATGGTATCCCGATCGTAGATCAATCTTTGAAAACACCTTAGCTCCTTGTAACTGATCAAACAGATCATTAATCATCGGTAGGGGATACTTGTTCTTTATCGTTACTTCATTCAGAGCTCAGTAATCAACAACCATCCTCAGGGATTTATCCTTCTTCTCCACCAAAAGTACTGGGGCTCCCCAAGGTGACGAACTTCTACGAATGTAACCTTTCTCCAACAACTCCTTAATCTACTTCTTAATTTCCTCCAGGTCATTTGCTGGCATCCGATAGGGTCTCTTGGATATCGGCCCTGTTCCTGGCAATAGCTCTATCAAAAAATCGATGTCTCTGTCCGGTGGCATACCTGGTAACTCTTCGGGAAAAACATCTGGAAAATCCTTTACTATAGGTACTTCCTCCTGTACAACTCCTGTGAGGGAGTTTACTTGGCTCCTTCTAGGCACATGCCTAGATACATACTTAATCCTTTTTCCCTCCGGGGTAGTAAGATAAATTGACTTACTAGCGCAGTCAATACTTCCTCCATACTTTGACATCCAGTCCATACCTAATATCACATCCAAACTTGCGACTCCAAGATAATTAGGTCAGACGGAAATACATGTGTGCCAATGATTAGGGGTATCTGGGTGCACCATCTGCTAGCCATATACTCTGATCCCGGCGAGCTCACTAAGAGGGGTGTCCTAAGGGTTTGGGTTGGTAACTTAAACTTTTCCACAAATCCCCTTGATATGTATGAATGCGATGCACCAGTATCGAAAAGAACAATAGCGGTAAATGGTGAACCAAAACTTACCTATTACGCGTCCGCTGCTCTTCAACTTCCTCCACGTTAACGTGGTTCACTTGTCCTTTGTTGAATGGATTGGGCTTCTTCCTGCGCCCCGTTTCCATTCCCATTCTTCCCTTGAGCAATCATTGGCATAGTGCCTGTCTTCCCGCACTTGTAGCAAACGACTTGGCTTAAGTCCCTCTTTATGGTGTGAATGGGTTAGAGCGGTTCGGTTATTGTTGGCTCCATTCCCATTCCGTTCTTCGCACCATTATGGTTATGCGATCCTCCCCCAGCATGGTTATGACCTCCATGGTTATGAACAAGTCCTCCCGAGTTCGAGGTTAAGCGGGGCTTCTGGTGAGCTCCTGAGTTGTATTTCCCTTGTCCATACTTCCTCTTACGATTATCAGTCTGCTACTACTTCCCTTCAATCATTAGGGCCTTATCTACCAACTCCTGGTAGTTGTTGAAGGTTGCTACCATCAACTGCATGCTCATCTCATCGTTCAGCCCTTCCATAAACTTCTCTTGCTTCGCAGCATCTGTGGCCACATAATTAGGGGCGTAACGTGATAACTTGCTAAACTCATCCACGTACTGGCCAACAGTACGGTTCCCCTGGCGTAGATTGCGAAACTCACGCTTCTTCATCTGCATATCTCCAGTCGAGACATGGGCAGTGCGAAAAGCCTGCTAAAACTGAGCCCATGTGATGGTGTCGATAGGATAGGTGGCTATGAAATTCTCCCACCATGCTGCTCCAGGTCCATCCAGTTGGTGTGCGGCAAAACGCACCTTCTCAGCATCGATGCATCCTGCGGTGGTTAACTCCCTTCCAATACGACGTAGCCAATCATCTGCAACTATTGGCTCGATGATACTAGAGAACACCGGCGGCTGTAACCTTAAGAAACGGGCGAGGTTATCCACTGGCGGCGGGTTGTTGTTGGCATTGCCCTGGTTCTGAACTAGCAATTGCATCAAGGCATTCTGCTGCTGAATCAACTGGGTGATCTTCGGTGGGAAAACAAAATCGGGGTCTCTCCTCGGAGGCATCTGATGGGTTTAGATGGAAGAGATTAGAATGGAAAAGATCTAGGGGAGAAACACTACCCATATGTATATGAGGCATACACAAGCATTCATTCAATCAATCAAGAAAGGGCATACAAAACGGTCTAGGACTATCGCAAAAGTGCTCACTACTACTAGTTACATGGGGAAATACTATTATCATATGGTGGTCATCTAGAAATTTCGATCGGTGGAAGACTCCATGATGTCTGCTCCAGCTTCATCTTCGTAGTCATCATCACTTGAATCTGAATCAGTGTCATCGATGATGATGTAGTTGTCCGGACGAATGGGGTCTTCTCTTGGAACTGGTCCTCCCATAAAAATTCCGATCTTCTCGACTAGATCGTCATTCTTCTCCAATAGGGTCTTGATTTCCTCCTCATATCCATAACGTGTGGACTTAAGTTCTTCCTCCAGCTCGATGATCCTAGTCTTTGCCTTCTTTAACTCGATCATGTCTACGCACATCTGGTTCTCCTGACGTCGAATGTGCTGGTTTTGCTCCTGGATAAAGGCTGCAACAGATCTATCCTTCCTGGTGCTGATCATCTCCCATTATTCATCTCGGCGCCCACATATTTGATAGGTGGTATTCTCAAGTTCCTTGTGGTAGATATCTCCAATGCGTCCCATGGTAATATGAGCTGTCATACTCTTGCCAAGGCTCCAAGTGGGTGCTTCGAAAGAAAACTCTATGGGTTTAGAATTTGGCGAGAACGTTCTCCCTGGAACTCGTACTTGAATCATCCAGCGCTCTTCTTCCGGTAGAGTTGCTTTGTTTGTCCCAGTGAAGCTTGGTATTCCAATATTCAAGTACCTCGGGACTTCCTTCAAGTGGCGTCCAAAAGGTGTGTCTTCATCTGGTTGTGCAAACTCGGTCTTCATCTTCTTCATCCTAAGGAGTGGAAAAGAAGAGGAGTCAGAAATGAGAAGAGATGTGTGACCTATGGTTTATATCAGTGGTCGTGTCCTACACTCAGCGTGTGCTCTGATACCATCTTGTAGCGACCCGACCTCAGATGGTCAAGTCTCTGTGCTCAGGTGTCATCCCTGGATCAGTAATGCTGACACCACACAGTACTTCGAAGGATTTTTAACAGAGTAGCAATCACACACTTATTACATCGAATGTCTCGAAAGAGAACTTATTACAATAATATGGCTTAAGGCCATCTAATGCGATAATAGCGGAAGGCTTGGAAGATAAAGTGAGTCCATCAACTCCAACGGCATAGCTGAGCTACATGGCAACGACCTACGAACCTTACTCCTCGTCTGAAAAGTCTGCAACATAATATGTTGCCGCCCGAGAACGGGTCAGCACATGGAATATGCTGGCAAATGTAACACAAAAGAGCAATAACAGAATAATGCTACCACTACATACATATTTGGCTGGTGGTAAGCTCTATGGTTACAGTTTTGCGAAAAGCCAATTTTTCCCTACTACAAAGGAATCAGTTTTAATTAAACTATCATGGTGGTTGAAACATCATTTGAGAAGGTAACCCCAACTCAATGATCCCAATTTAAATAGTTAACAACCCAGCAAGATTAATTAAGAGTGTTGAGATACATGCGAATACTCAAGTACTAGATACTCAGAATTGTCCATAACCGGGGACACGGCTAACCATGATTAGATTGTACACTCTGCAGAGGTTTGCGCACTTTTCCCCGCAAGACTCGATTGCCTCCATTGATTTCTCGCACTACATGGTGTTTGAGAGACGGATGACCGAGACACAGTCTTTCAGAAGCATTAACTCTCTACTCCGGGCAGACCATACCAAACCTACAAACCCACTACCTGCTGATCCACCTCTTCAAGAGCTTCACGCAACTTACTCAACTATGCTAGATCCCATAATAGCTTGCGGCTGCACACGGAAGTTTCTAGCATGAATAGACTCGATCCCTTTGAGCACTGGTGGCGGTCCATAGGAGAATCACACAGTAACCCCGGATTTCCAAAAATAAAACAGTAATCATCGGATACCCCAGTGCCTCAATCCACCCAGATGTGTATTAAAGTTGCCACCTTCAGTAAACCATTAATTAAGAATCTCACATCTGTCATGGATATCACTCAAACCCAATCCACGTCTACGAGCATACCATGGCAATATAAGCATAACGTAGAAGTAACTCCCAAGAGTTTGATAATAAACAGGGTAATAGGTTCTACCTCAGCAACTACTTCCCAATACCCACATGTTAAAGGCATCCTAATCATGCAATGTTTGAGGACTGAAACTAATGCATAAAAACTGGGTATGAAAAGAGTATGATCAATGTGTTACTTGCCTTGCAGACGATCCGGGAATCCTAGAGACTCGTAGTAACACGCTTCGCACTCTGGGAATTCTATCGCAAGCAAACAATAACATACATAAGCAACAAACAAAGATGCACAAGTAGAACTCCAAATAAAAGAGTTTGACCGAAGAGTTCAACTTAAGTACTCTGGTTTGCAAAAAGAATCAAATCAAACGAAGCAACGAAACTCAAACGGCAAAAGAAACAACTTCGTTTTACTAATCTGGATCTAAGTCAAATTTTACATAAGAAAAATCTTGTTTGAGTAGATTATTCGGAAAGAGGGTTTCGAGATGAAACTCCAGGCGCTTGAATCGCCTGATTCCGATAAACGAGCGAAAAGATAAACAGGTTAGAATATCGGATCAGAAATCGCGATCGGAATAATCGCGGAATAAATCCGATAGTAAGAAAAACGATGAACGGCTAAACGAACAAGCGTTCGTTAGCAGAAACTAAACGGTGAACACGTTCGTTAGGACGAACGGACGAACAAACGTTCGCTAAGTAAATAAACTGAAGAAAATAAACCGATCTAAAAAAAGAACTAGGGTTTTCAAAAAAAAAAACGAAGGGTTTTCTGAAAAAAACCGGCGGCGGGTCGGTACCTCGGCGAGGCTCGTCCGTGGGCGGGCGGTCCGCGGTACGGCGAGGGGCGGGGGCTCGGGGTGGCTATGGGTGGCGGCGAGAGGGCGGCGGGCTGGGCGGCGGCGGCGTCTCGGGCGGCGGCGAACGGGCTCGGGCGGGCTCGGCGCACAACGGGCGGCGATGTGGTGGTGGTGGCGGGTGGTGGTGTGGCGGCGGGCGGTGGCATATATAGGGAAAGGCGCCGGGTGGAGTCCGGCTCGGACTCCTCGGCGTTCATGCTAAGCTGTGTGTGTGTGGCGGCGGTGGTGGTGGTGGCTGGGTTGCTGCTTTCATTTGGGCCTTCGCCCGATCGGGTGAGAGGTTTTTTTTTAAAATTATTCCGCCCAAAGAAAAATTCCTAGAAAAATAAATAAAAATCTAAAAATTTCAAAACAAGTTTTCTCCGTCTAAATAAAATATTTAGAACAAGATGAACTTTTCTTGGCCCCTAAAATGCAATTTTTAAAACATGCAACATTTTTCTAGGACAATTAAAAATCCCGAATAAACTCAAATAAAATCCAAAAAATGATTTTAACATTTTTCCTCCGATATTTCAATTATTTTGGAGAAGTCATATTATCTCCACTCATTTATTATTTTAAAATGAAATATTTTCCGGAGAGAAAATAATTAAAATCAAATCCTCGTCTTCACTATTTGATAAAAATTTCAAATATGAAAATAGAAAATCCCCAACTCTCTCCGAAGGTCCTTGAGTTGCTTAGGATCTCGAGGATTGCAAACGAAAAGAATAAAATATGATATGCATGTATGATCTATGTATAACATGCCAAATTGGAAATTTGGGATGTTACATAAGTAAAATAAGAGATATTGTGATATCCCAACATAAACATGTTCCAACATGGAGCAATCTTCAACTTCACATGCAACTAACAACGCTATAAGAGGGGCTGAGCAAAGCGATATCATAGCCAAACAACGGTTTGCTGGGAAGGGTGAAAAGGCTAGAGGCTGACATGGCAATTTGGGAGGCTGGATAAACAAGTGATAGGTAGCGTAGTATAGCGATAGAACGAAGCATCTAGCATAGCAATGATAGTAGTGAGATCCAGGGTAATGGTCATCTTGCCTGAAATCCCACTAGGAACAAGAATGAGTCCATGAAGAAACGAGCGGATGAAGACGAACCAAGCGTAGACGAACGAAAGAAGCAAACAACATGGTAAACACACAACACATGAACATGACATGATGCTCAACCAGGTATGATGCATGTTAAGGCTATATGATGCTACTCATGGCAAGAGATGATGCATACAAGAACAACACATCAAAGCAAGTTTAAATGAGGCTTGAAACAACATATAACAAATACGGCAAGTCCTCATATGCAAATTTCGAAATTGGTCCATATCTGAACAAACAATAAGTTGAAGTTGTTAAACAACAATTTAAAGAGCACCATCATGATCTACAGAAAATTCTAGTCAAGTTACATATAAAGTTCATTTAATTCGGAGCTACGGCCTAGAAGATATGAGCAACACAAATTAAACATGGAATTGATGCAAAATGCATACAAACATCAAGCAAAACACCTCAAAACAAGGATGCAACATGATAATATGAAACTACATGCAATTCTAAGCAAGTTTCATATAGAGCATGCTCAAAAAGGAGCAACGGTGCAACACATACACTCCAAACAAGATATAACAACAATCTGCCCAAAACAACAAGTAGACACTTTGCAAACATCAAAGAACATGCTACAGGAACCATATGAGCACACACTTGACATGCACTTCATGTACAGATAGCATAATTCAAATATCATTAAGGTTCAGGTTCATAGGCATCAATATTAAACCAATATGATCAATGCAAGAAGCAACTTCATAACACAGGAGTATATGCATGAGCAGAGTTAATATGATGGCAACTTGAGAGCAAGAAAGAGACAAGATACAACAAGTTTATATAGCAACCAGGTCCATGGTATCAAAGTACACATAACAAAGAGAAAATAACATCATGGCATCATACGTCACAACGTAACTGGGTGATTATAGAGGTGCTCTACAGGTGTCTCCGAAGGTGTTTGTTGGGTTGGCATAGATCCAGATTAGGATTTGTCACTCCGTGTTTTGGAGAGGTATCTCTGGGCCCTCTCGGTAATACTCATCACTATAAGCCTTGCAAGCATTGTGACTAATGAGTTAGTTGAGGGATGAAGTATTACGGAACGAGTAAAGAGACTTGCTAGTAACGAGATTGAACTAGGTATGAAGATACCAACGATCGAATCTCTGGCAAATAACATACCAATAACAAAGGGAACAATGTATGTTGTTATGCGGTTTGACCGATAAAGATCTTCATAGAATATGTAGGAGCCAATATGAGCATCCAGGTTCCGCTATTGGTTATTTAATGGAGATGTGTCTCGGTCATGTCTACATAGTTCTCGAACCCGTAGGGTCCGCACGCTTACCGTTCAATGACGATATATATTATGAGTTATGTGTTTTTGATGACCGAAGTTTGGTTGGAGTCCCGGATGAGATCATGGATGTGACGAGGAGTCTCAAAATGATCATACATTGGAAGGTTGCATTTGGACATCAGAATGGTTCCGAGTGGTTCGGGCATTTTTCCGGAGTACCGGGAGGTTACCGGAACCCTCTAGGAGAAGTAATGGGCCTATTGGGCCTTACTGGAGGAGAGGAGAGAGGCCACAAGAGAGGGGCGCACCCTCCCCTTGCCCAAACCGAATTGGACTAGGGAGGGGCCGCCCCTCTTCCTTCTCCTCTCTCTCCTTCCCTTTCCTCCGTGGAAGAAAAGAAAAGGGGGGCGAATCCTACTTTGACTAGGAGTCCAAGTAGGACTTCCCCCTGGCGCACCCAACCTGGCCGGCCTCATCTCTCCCTCCCTCCTTTATATACGTGGCCAGGGGGAACCCCAATAAGACAACAGATAATCTCTTAGCCGTGTGCGGTGCCCCCTCCATAGTAACACACGGTCATATCGTCGTAGTGCTTAGGCGAAGCCGTGCGTCGGTAACCTCATCATCACCGTCACCACACCGTCGTGCTGACGGAACTCACCCTCGCCCCCAACTGGATAAAGAGCATGAGGGACGTCATCGAGCTGAACGTGTGCTGAACGTGGAGGTTTCCGTATGTTCGGTACTTGATCGGTTGGATTGCGAAGAAGTTCGACTACATCAAGCACGCTATTGAAACGCTTCCACTTTCGGTCTACAAGGGTATGTGGACACACTCTCCCCTCTCGTTGCTATGCATCACCTAGATAGATCTTGCGTGATCGTAGGAAATTTTCTGAAATTACCGTGCTCCCCAACAGTGGCATCCGAGCCAGGTCTATGCGTAGATGTTATATGCATGAGTAGAATGCAAAGAGTTGTGGGCGATAATAGTCATACTGCTTAACAACATGTCATACTTTGATTCGACGGTATTGTTGGATGAAGCGGCCCAAACCTACATTACATGACCGCGATCATGAGACTCGTTCTACCGACGTGCTTCGCACACAGGTGGCTAGTGGGTGTCTGTTTCTCCAACTTTAGTTGAATCGAGTTTGACTATGCCCGGTCCTTGTTGAAGGTTAAAACAACACGCTTGACAAAAAATCGTTGTGGTTATGATGCGTAGGTAAGAATGGTTCTTGCTAGAAGCCCGTAGCAGCCACGTAAAACTTGCAACAACAAAGTAGAGGACGTCTAACTTGTTTTTGCAGGGCTTGCTGTGATGTGATATGGTCAAGACATGATGTGCTATAATTTGTTGTATGAGATGATCATGTTTTGTAACAAAGTTATCGGTAACTGGCAGGATCCATATGGTTGTCGCTTTATTGTATGCAATGCAAATTGCCATGTAATTGTTTTACTTTATCACTAAGAGGTAGCGATAGTCGTAGTAACAATAGTTGGCGAGATGACAATGATGCTATGCTGACGATGGAGATCATGACGATGCTTCAATGATGGAGATCATGAGCACAAGATGATGATGGCCATATCATGTCACATATTTTGATTGCATGTGATGTTTATCATATTATGCATCTTATTTTTCTTAGTACGGCGGTAGCATTATAAGATGATCTGTTACTAAATTTCAAGGTATAAGTGTTCTCCCTGAGTATGCACTGTTGCAACAGTTCGTTGTGCCGAGACACCACATGGTGATCGAGTGTGATAAGCTCTACATTCAAATACAATGGGTGCAAGCCAGTATTTGCACACGCAGAATACTCGGGTTAAACTTGATGAGCCTAGCATATGCAGATATGGCCTCGGAACACTGAGACCGAAAGGTCGAGCGTGAATCATATAGTAGATATGATCAACATAGTGATGTTCACCATTGAGAACTACTCCATCTCACGTGATGATCGGACATGGTTTAGTTGATATGGATCATGTGATCATTTAGATGACTAGAGGGATGTCTATCTAAGTGGGAGTTCTTAAGTAATATGATTAATTGAACTTTAATTTATCATGAACTTAGTTCTGATAGTATTTTGAAAATTATGTTGTAGATCAATAGCTCGCGTTATAGCTTCCCTATGTTTTTTATATGTTCCTAGAGAAAACTAAGTTGAAAGATAATAGTAGCAATAAAGCGGACTGGGTCCGTGATCTAAGGTGTATCCTCATTGCTGCACAGAAGAATTATGTCCTTGATGCACCGCTAGGTGATAGACCTATTGAAGGAGCAGATGCAGATGTTATGAACGTTTGGCTAGCTCAATATGATGACTACTTAATAGTTTAGTGCACCATGCTTTACGTCTTAGAACGGGTACTTCAAAAACGTTTTTGAAACGTCACGGAGCATATGAGATGTTCCAAGAGCTGAAATTGGTATTTCAGACTCATGCCCATGTCAAGAGGTATGAGACCTCTGACAAGTACTTTGCCTAAAAAGATGGAGGAGAATTGCTCAACTAGTGAGCATGTGCTCAGAGTGTCTGGGTACTACAGTCACTTGAATCAAGTAGGAGTTAATCTTCCAGATAAGATAGTGATTGACAGAGTTCGCTAGTCACCATCACCAAGTTACTGGAACTTTGTGATGAACTATAATATGCAAGGGATGACGAAAAACGATTCCCGAGCTCTTCGTGATGCTGAAATTGACGAAGGTAGAAATCAAGAAAGAGCATCAAGTGTTGATGATTAAACAACACCAGTAGTTTCAAGAAAAGGGCAAAGGGAAAGAAAGGGAACTTCAAGAAGAATGGCAAGCAAGTTGTCATCCCGTGAAGAAGCCCAAAGCTGGTCCTAAGCATGAAACTGAGTGCTTCTACTACAAAGGAAATGGTCACTGGAAGTGGGAACTACCCCAAATACATGGTGGATAAGAAGGATGGCAAAGTGAACAAAGGCATATTTGATATACAGATTATTGATGTGTACTTTATTAGTGTTCATAGTAACCCCTGGGTATTTGATATTTGTTCGGTTGCTAAGATTAGTAACTCAAAACAGGAGTTACAGAATGAACACAGACTAGTTAAGGGTGAAGTGACGATGTGTGTTGGAAGTAGTTCCAAGATTGATATGATCATCATCGCACACCCCCTATACTTTCGGGATTAGTGTTCAATCTAAATAAATGTTATTTGGTGTTTGCGTTGAGCATGAATAGGATTAGATCATGTTTATTGCAACCCGATTATTCATTTAAGAAAGAGAATAATTGTTATTCTATTTACATGAATAAAACCTTCTATGGTCATACAACCAATGTTGATCGTTTATTGAATCTCGATCATAATGATACACATAATATTGATGCCAAAAGATGCAAAGTTCATAATGATAGTGCAACTTATTTGTGGCACTGCCGTTGGGGTCATATCGGTGTAAAGCACATGAAGAAACTCCATGCTGATGGACTTTTGGAATCACTTGATTATGAATCATTTGATGCTTGCGAACCGTACCTTATGGCCAAGATGACTAAAACTCCATTCTTTGGAACAATGGAAAGAGCTAGTGACTTATTGGAAATAATACATACCGATGTATGCGGTCCAATGAGTGTTGATGCTTGTGGTGGGTATCGTTATTTTCTGACCTTCAGAGACGATTTGAGCAGATATGGGTATATCTACTTAATGAAATACAAGTCTGAAACATTTGAAAAGTTCAACGAATTTCAGTGTGAAGTGGAGAATCATCGTAATAAGAAAATAAAGTTTCTACGATCTGATCGTGGAGGAGAATATTTGAGTTTCGAGTTTGGCCTTCATTTTAAACAATGTGGAATAGTTTCACAACTCACTCCACCTGGAACACCACAGCATAGTGGTGTGTCCGAACATCGTAACCGCACTTTATTGGATATGGTGCAATCTATGATGTCTCTTATCGGTTTACCACTGTCGTTTTAGGGTTATGCATTAGAGACAGCTGCATTCACGTTAAACAGGCCACCATCAAAATCCGTTGAGATGACGCCTTATGAACTGTGGTTTGGCAAGAAACCAAAGTTGTCGTTTCTTAAAGTTTGGGGTTGCAATGCTTATGTGAAAAATCTTTAACCTGATAAGCTCGAACCCAAATCAGAGAAGTGCGTCTTCATAGGATATCCAAAGGAAACTGTTGGGTACACATTCTACCACAGATCTGAAGGCAAGATATTCGTTGCTAAAATGGATCCTTTCTAGAGGAGTTTCTCTCGAAAGAAGTGAGTGGGAGGAAAGTAAAGCTTGAAGAGGTAATTGTACCTTCTCCTGAATTGGAAAGTAGTTCATCATAGAAATCAGTTCCAGTGATCCCTACAATTTATGAGGAAGATAATGATGATGATCGTGAAACTTCAGATCAAGTTACTATAGAACCTCGTAGGTCTTCCATAGTATGGTCCGCACCAAAGTGGTACGGTAATAATCCTGCTCTAAAAAATCATGTTACTAGACCAAACTGTGAACTATGAGGAAGCGATGATGAGCCCAGATTCCGTGAAATGGCTTGAGGCCATGAAATCTAAGATGGGATATGTATGAGAACAAAGTGTGGACTTTGGTGGATTTGCCCGATGATCGGCAAGCCATAGAAAATAAATGGATCTTCCAAGAGGAAGACGGACGCTGATAGTAGTGTTACTATCTACAAAGCTCGACTTGTCGCAAAAGGTTTTTGACAAGTTCAAGGTGTTGACTACAATGAGATTTTCTCAACTGTAGCGATGCTTAAATCCGTCTGAATCATGTTAGCAGTTGCCATATTTTATGAAATCTGGCAGATGGATGTAAAAACTGCATCCCTGAATGGATATCTGGAAGAAGAGTTGTATAAGATACAACAAGAAGGTTTTGTCGATCCAAAGGGTGCTAACAATGTGTGCAAGCTCCAGTGATCCATTTATGGACTGGTGCAAGCTTCTCGGAGTTGTAATAAACGCTTTGATAGTGTGATCAAAGCATATGGTTTTATATAGACTTTGGAGAAGCCTGTATTTACACGAAAGTGAGTGGAGGTCTGTAGCATTTCTACTATTATATGTGGATGACATATTGTTGATTGGAAATGATATAGAACTTCTGGATAGCATAAAGGGAAACTTGAATAAGAGTTTTTGAAAGAAAAGACCTTGGTGAAGCTGCTTACATATTGGGCATCAAGATCTACAAAGATAAATCAAGACGCTTGATAAGATTTTTCAATGAGTATATACCTTGACAAATTTTTGAAAGAGTTCAAAATGGATTAGTCAAAGAAGGAGTTCTTGTCTGTATGACAAGGTGTAAAATTGAGTAAGACTCAAAGGCCGACCACGGCAGAAGATAGAAAGAGAATGAAAGTCATTCCCTATGCTTCAGTCATAGGTTCTATAAAGTATGTTATGCTATGTACCAGACCTAGTGTGTACGTTGCCATGAGTTTGGCAAGGGGGTACAATAGTGATCTAGAAGTAGATCACTGGACAGCGGTCATGATTATCCTTAGTGAGAACTAAGGAAATTTTTCTCGGTTATGCGGGTGATAAAGGGTTCCTCGTAAAGAGTTACATCGATGCAAGCTTTTACACCAATCCAGATGACTCTAAGTCTCAATCTAGATACATATTGAAAGTGGGAGCAATTAGCTAGAGGAGCTACATGCAGAGCATTGTAAACATAGAATATTTGCAAAATACATATGGCTCTGAATGTGACAGACCCGTTGACTAAACTTCTCTCACGAGCAAAACATGATCACACGTTAGTACTCTTTGGATATTAATCACATAGCGATGTGAACTAGATTATTGATTCTAGTAAACCCTTTGGGTGTTGGTCACATGGCGATGTGACCTATGGGTGTTAATCACATACAGATGTGAACTACTGGTGTTAAATCACATGGTGATGTGAACTAGATTATTGACTCTAGTGCGAGTGGGGGATTGAAGGAAATATGCCCTAGAGGCAATAATAAAGTTATTATTTATTTCCTTATTTCATGATAAATGTTTATTATTCATTCTAGAATTGTATTAACAGGAAACTTAGTACATGTGTGAATACATAGACAAAACATAAGAGTCCCTAGTATGCCTCTACTTGACTAGCTAGTTTATCAAAGATGGTTATGTTTCCTAACCATAGACATGTGTTGTCATTTGATGAACGGGATCACATCATTAGGAGAATGATGTGATGGACATGACCCTTCCATTAGCTTAGCATTAGGATCGTTACGGTTTCATTGCTACTGCTTTCTTCATGACTTATACATGTTCCTCATACTATGAGATTATGCAACTCCCGAATACCAGAGGAACACTTTGTGTGCTATCAAACATCACAATGTAACTGGGTGATTATAAAGGTGCTCTACAGGTGTCTCCGAAGGTGTTTGCTGGGTTGGCATAGATCGAGATTAGGATTTGTCACTCTGTGTTTCGGAGAGGTAGAGGTATCTCTGGGCCCTCTCGGTAATACTCATCACTCTAAGCCTTGCAAGCATTGTGACTAATGAGTTAGTTGCGGGATGAAGTATTACGGAACGAGTAAAGAGACTTGCCGGTAATGAGATTGAACCAGGTATGTGAAAGGATCGAGAATAGGTGTCTAGAGGGGGGGGGGGGTGAATAGACTCTAAGCAAGAATTATAGTTTTTAATTTCTTTAAGTTGAACTGGAGTTTTGGCACAAGTTTAACATTCACAATACATATCAAGCAAGCATGCAAAGAGTATATGAGCAGCGGAAAGTAAAGCATGCAATTTGCAAGAATGTAAAGGGATGGGATTGGAGTGTGCAAACGCAATTTGGAGACACGGAGATTTTTGAGCATGGTTCCGATAGGTGGTGCTATCATACATCCACGTTGAGAGAGACTTCAACCCATGAAGGGTAACGGTTGCGCGAGACCACGGAGGGCTCCACCCATGAAGGGTCCACGAAGAAGCAACCTTTTCTATCACACCATGGCCATTGCCCACGAAGGACTTGCCTCACTAGGGTAGATCTTCATGAAGTAGGCGATCGCCTTGCCCTTACAAACTCCTTGGTTCAACTCCACAATCTTGTCGGAGTCTCCCAAGTGACACCTAGCCAATCTAGGAGACACCACTCTCCAAGAAGTAACAAATGGTGTGTTGATGAGGAACTCCTTGCTCTTGTGCTTCAAATGATAGTCTCCCCAACACTCAACTCTCTCTCACAGGATTTGGATTTGGTGGAAAGAATATTTGAGTGGAAAGCAACTTGGGGAAGGCTAGAGATCAAGATTTTTGTAGTAGGAATGGAATATCTTGATCTCAACACATGAGTAGGTGGTTCTCTCTCAGAAAATGTATGCTAGAAGTATAGGCATGTTCTGATGGCTCTCTCCACGAATGAAGAGTGGGTGGAGGGGTATATATAGCCTACACAAAAAATTTAACCGTTACACACAACTTACCAAACTCGGTGGGACCGAATAGTGAAACTTGGTCGGACCAATTTAGTAAACAATGTGACCGTTAGGATTTTCGGTGGGAACGACATGTCAACTCGGTAGGACCGATATGGTTAGGGTTAGGGCATAACATAATCTTGGTGAGACCGATTACACAAACTCGGTGAGACCAATTTTGGTAATAGACACAGAGGGTTGGTCAGGCAAACTCGGTGGGACCGATTCTCTCATCTCGGTTAGACCGAAACGTTACAAAGAGGAACAGAGAGTTTGCATTGTAATCTCGGTAGGACCGATTACACAATCTCGGTGAGACCGATTTTGGTAATGGACATGCACAGAGAGATTACAATCCCATCTCGGTGAGACCGAGATCCCTATCGGTGAGACCAAAAAGACTAGGGTTTTGTGGCAGTGGCTATGTCATGAGAACTCGATGGCGCCAGATAGAAAGATTCGGTAGGGCCGAGTTTGACTTTTGGTTTGGCACATATGTGGATGTGAGAAAGTAGTTGAGGGCTTTGGAGCATATCACTAAGCACTTTGAGCAAGCAAGCCATTAAGCAACACCTCATCCCCTCTTAATAGTATTGGCTTTCCTATGGACTCAATGTGATCTTGGATCACTAAAAGTAAAATGTAGAGTCTTGAGCTTTGAGCTTGAGCCAATCCTTTGTCCTTAGCATCTTGAAGGGGTTCCACATCCTCTAGTCCATGCTACTCCATTGTTGAACTTATCTGAAACATACCAGGTAAAAGTATTAGTCCAACAAGAGATATCTTGACATAAATTACCAAAATCACCCAGGGAGCACTTGTGCTTTCAATCTCCCCCTTTTTGGTAATTGATGACAACATACATCAAAGCTTTAGATAAAGATATAGAGACAAGTAAGTAAAGCTTTGGAAAGACATGTAACATGCATAGGCTCCCCCTACATGTATGCAATCATGTAAATATGGAATATAGGAGCATGTGATACATGTATCTTGGCTATATGCATCAGAGTAAATGGTGCGAATATGGGAAATGTACCTTCATGCTCATGAGTCCTTCTTGCAAATAGTATGTACATCAGCAAGAAATCCTCATACACATGACTGTGATGCATATACTTACCTTGTGGTCTTGATTTGGCTTAGGAAGGAGTGGGCCTGTGTAAACAAGGTTAGATAACACAGATACACCTACTAGATAGAGCAAACAAAAGAAACCACAAGAGTACCAAGATTGGGATGACATATAGAGAGTAAGTACTGAGCACTCCATTGGATATTGACATGTCCCCAAAGGTAAAGATGTGCAATGAATTTAAGAATTTCCTTCCCTTAGATGTCTTTATCCCCCTGAATCTAGCATGGCATATTGGGAGAAGATAGGGAACAGAAAATCAGAGCAAAGAAAAGAAACAGAGCTAATGCAAACAATCAAGTATAAACATGTCTTTCCCCTCTTAAAGACATGTGACTTCTCTCCTCTTGAACACCAAGCATCTGGGGTCTCTCTCTCTCTCTCTGAGTATTTTCTCCCCTTATAGTAATGATTAAGCTTTGATGTGATATCTCTCTCCCCCTTTGACATCAGTTTCCAAGAAGGGTTCTTCTGGAATTTTGTTGTAAAATGGGTTTGGTCCTTGAGTCACAGAACAAAGCAGCAAATCGAATGAGATGCTGGTAGAGGACAAGAATCATTGAGTGGAGCTGGATCAAAAGATTGTAGTAACAAGTGGCAAGCTATCTTTCCTGTAGTGAAATCGGTGTCACCGAGTTGTGTTCTTCGGTTGCACCGAAAGCTTTCGGTTGGACCGAAGGCAACAGACCGGTGTGACCGAGTTCATCACAGAGAAAAGACTTGTCACCTCAGCTCACTAGACAAGTACGATCTCACAAGGATTTGCAAGGAATTAACTGAAAGATTTGCAATGAATTGGATGCAGGGAATGCAAAACATAAATGAAAGAAAAGAAATCTAGATGAAGTTTTTTTTGAAAGAGGAAACAAATATGTATGAGAAAAATGTAAGAGCACAGAAAAGAACACAAGAGAACTTCATCTAGAATTGGTCTGCGACAAAGTCACCTATGTTAGAGTATATTGTCATAGGAGTCAAGTGAGATCACTTGATCATAGGTCATACTCATCGTTTAAGCTCAAAATGGGGTTACCATTTTTCGTTTAAGCATCTTGATGTATTCACATCTTGTCGAGTTGCTTTGACTCATGACTTGGAGTAAAGCTTCTCTAAGATGGAATAATATACCTTGGGTGTTGGTGTTGATCGTGATCATGTAGTTGAACTTGTGTGGGTTGCTCAAGGTTGATGTAGTTCATCAAGAGTTGGGAGCATCGCTTGGAATTTGAGTTCATCAACCTACATGGGTTAGTTTTTGCAAGGAAGAGCACTTGTGTATCCAAAATGACAATCATGAAACTCAACATGGAATATTTCAAAGGATATGTTTGAATGGTTTCGTGCTTCCTTGTCTTCAACCACCATTGTGTAGAGACTTGGTGATGTAGAGATTGCTCAAGATGTGAGTGAGTTGCAATCTCATAGATTTAGATTCATCCAAGTACCTACACGAGTTACATAACATGCAAGGTGCAAATATATCCAAGACATAAGATAGTCATCACAAGAGAAATATCAAGGATTAGTCATGCAAGGTGCAAATGTATCCAAATGGAGTTCCTACTCCAAGTTTGAAGCATCAATGATGTTCAATTCACCTCTTAACCCGCAAAACACTTTTTCATCAAGTGGTTTAGTGAATATATCTGCTAATTGCTTATCGGTGCGAACATGTTTAAGTTTAATGTCCCCTTTGGCAACATGATCTCGAATGAAATGATGGCGAACTTCAATATGCTTAGTTCTAGAGTGTTGCACGGGATTGTGAGCAATCTTGATAGCACTTTCATCGTCACAAAGCAATGGAACATGTTTCACATATATCCCATAATCTTTAAGAGTTTGGGTCGTCCAAAGTAACTGAGCACAACATGAACCAGCGGCAATGTGTTCCGCTTCGGTGGTGGATAAGGATACCGAGTTTTGTTTCTTTAAGGACCAAGACACAAGAGATCTACCAAGAAATTGACAAGTACCCGAAGTGGACTTTCTATCAACCTTGTCACCGGCATAGTCCGAGTCGGAGTAGCCAACAAGATTAAAAGAGGCCCTCTTTGGATACCAAATGCCAAAGTTTGGTGTATAGATTAAGTATCTCACTATCCTTTTCACGACCTTAAGATGACATTCTTTAGGGGCAGCTTGATATCGTGCACACATGCACACACTTAGCATAATATCGGGACGTGAAGCACATAGATATAACTATGAACCAATCATGGAGCGGTAAAATTTTTGATCAACCGGTTCACAATCTTTTGCCAAATCAAGATGTCCACTAGTAGGCATGGGTGTAGTCATACCTTGCATTCTTGCATATTGAACTTCCTAAATAAGTCCTTAGTGTACTTTGTTTGAGATACAAAGGTACCTTCCTTAGTTTGCTTGATTTGCAAACCAAGAAAGAATTTGAGCTCACTCATCATCGACATCTCAAACTTCTCCAACATTAGCTTTCCAAACTTTTCAATAAAGTGAGGGTTAGTCGAACCAAATATAATATCATCAACATAGATTTGGCACACAAATAGTTCTCCATTAATCCTTTTACTAAAAAGAGTAGAATCAAATTTTCCAATTTCAAAGCCTTTTTCAATAAGGAACTTGGTGAAGCATTTATACCATGCTCTAGGAACTTGTTTAAGACCATAAAGAGCTTTGTGAAGTTTGTAAACATGATTAGGTTTCTTAGGAGTAACAAAGCCGGGAGGTTGCTTAACATAAACTTCCTGCTCTATTTCACCATTTAGAAAAGAACTTTTAATGTCCATTTGGTACAAGGTGATATCATGGTGATTAGCATAGGCAAGTAAGATGTGAGTGGACTCAAATCTAGCAACGGGGGCATATGTCTCACCATAGTCCATACCTTCGACTTGAGTGTAGCCTTGGGCGACGAGACGTGCTTTGTTGCGAACTACTTGTCCATCTTCATCTTGCTTGTTTTGAAACACCCATTTGGTACCGATGATGTTGTGGTTGTTGTCGGGCTTCTCGAACAATGTCCACACTTGGCTTCTCTCAAAGTTGTGTAGTTCTTCGTGCATGGCGTTTATCCAATCTGGATCTTCTAGTGCTTATTCAACCTTCATAAGTTCAATGCTAGATATGAATGAATAATGTTCACAAAAGTTAGCTAAATGAGTTTTAGAGCGAGTGATTCTCCCGGTTTGGATATCATTGTAGATTTGCTCGACGGGATGGTCTTTCGCAACTCTTGCTCGAACTTGTGAAAGCTTTTGCTTGGATCTTGGTGGAACATCTTCTTCATCTTGTTCTTCTTCTTGGCCTTCTTCATTGTTGATGTTGTCATTCTCTTGTCGTGGAGGAGAAGGAGGTTGTTGATGTTCATCTTGGTGTACTTCCTCGTTTTCTTCATCCTGGTGTGTCCCACTTGTGGATGCTTCCGTATCAACTCTTGGTTCACCTTGTCGTGAGGTGGAAGCTTCCACTTGGACGGACGAGGTAGTCTCCTTCACCTCCGTTGGACGAATCTTGCCCATAAAAAAGTCTTGGATTGCTTCCAGAGGGTCTCTGTCTCCTACATCAATTGGCAATTGCTCTACTTGCGAGCCGTTAGATTCATCAAACTTCACATCTACCGTCTCTTCAACCTTTCGGGTGAAATTATTGTAGACACGGTAAGTGTGAGAGTTTGAGCCATAGCCAAGTAGGAAACCATCATGAGACTTAGGAGCAAATTTAGAGCAACGATGCTTATCAAGAATGTAGCACTTTGAGCCGAATACTCGAAAGTATCCAACTTGGGGTTTGTTACCGGTGAGGAGCTCGTATGCCGTCTTGCTGAGTAGCTTGTGAAGATACAAATGATTTTTTGCATGACAAGCTGTCTCAACCGCTTCGGCCCAAAAGTGCTTCAGCGTCTTGTACTCATCAAGCATCGTTCTTGCCATTTTGATGAGTGTCTGGTTCTTCCTCTCAACAACTCCATTTTGTTGAGGTGTGTACATAGCCTAGAACTCATGTGAAATCCCTTCTTCGTCAAGAAAGGTGTCCACATTCACATTCTTGAACTCCGTTCCATTGTCCCTACGAACCTTCTTAATCTTCACTTCAAATTGATTTTGGACCTTCCTAGCGAAATTTTTGAAGATCTTTTGGACCTGCGATTTATGATCGAAAAAGAACACCCATGTAAATCTTGAAAAATCATCAACTATAACTAGACCAAAAGAATTTCCACCGAGACTTTTGTAAGCATTGGGACCGAAAAGATCCATGTGAAGTAGCTCGAGCGGCCTCCTTGTGGTCATGATGTTCTTCATGGGATGCCTTCCTCCAACCTGTTTACCTTCTTGACAAGCGCTGCAGAGTCTACCCTTATCAAATATGACATCGTTAACGCCATGGATATGATTTCCTTTAATAAGTTTGTCCAGGTTTCGCATGCCAACATGACCTAATCGTCTATGCCATAACCAGCCTTTAGAGGATTTAGAAATTAAGCAAGTTCTAGGTTGAGCCTTTTTAGTGAAATCAACAATGTAAAGATCACCTCTACGTATACCGGTATAGACCATTTTATGATTATCTCTACGAAATACTTGGCAATCTACTTCAGTAAATAGGACATTGAAACCGAAATCGGCAAGCCTAGATACTGAAAGTAAATTGTACCCAAGAGATTCAACAAGCATGACATTTTGTATAGAGCTATCATGTGAGATGGCCACCTTACCGAGGCCAACCACCTTACCCTTTGATTTATCACCAAAAGTGACATACTTTCGAGGGCCGTCCTTTTCAGCAAGCTCACGAAACATATCTTTGTCTCCAGTCATCTTATTGGTACATCCACTATCAAGAACACATTCCTTTCCTCCTGCCATGTATCCCCAAAGATTTTCCATAAGACCAAAGTGTCTCATTGCGTCATCAAGATCAAAGTCACTATCATCACCCTCATCATAGTATCCATGTTCAACATCGTCATGTGATGGATCAATTCCTAGAGAGGGTGATTCCTTAGAATGAGTTTGACAATGATCTTCTTTATGAATTCTAATAGCCTTGGAAATAATATCACCAATAATTCCAACATCTCCATTGGCACGCATAAGATTGGTAAGTTCAAATAGACAATCATAGGATCATTGGAATTCATCTTACTCAAGGCAATAGACTTATGGAGAATTTCATCCAGATTTTTCAAGGAATAATTTGGAAAACGTTCCTCAAGAAATTTCCATATAGTGTAGGCACACTCAAGAGTAGGCAGACATCCAATTAAGTTTCTAGGCAAACCTCTAGTGATAAGATTAATGGTTCTAAGATTGTGAATCATGCCAATTGACTCATCAAGGGTGGGATGCATAGAATCAACATGAGGTGCACAAAGGCTAGTAATGTACTTATTCAAATGATATTCATTGAAAATCACTAGCATCTCATTTTCACTCATGAAAGTACTCTCCATCAAGTATAGGCACTCTATGTCTAAGACTCCCCAAAGTAGACTCATCCATCTTCCTCCAATGATGTTTAAACCAAAGCAATGGAGACCAAAGCTCTGATACCAATTGAAAGGATCGAGAAGAGGTGTCTAGAGGGGGGTGAATAGACTCTAAGCAAGAAAAGTTGAAGTTTTTAATTTCTTTAAGTTGAAGTGGAGTTTTGGCACAAGTTTAACATTCACAATACATATAAAGCAAGAATGCAAAGAGTATATGAGCAGCGGAAAGTAAAGCATGCAATTTGCAAGAATGTAAAGGGATGGGATTGGAATGTGCAAACGCAATTTGGAGACATGGAGATTTTTGGGCCGTGGTTCCGATAGGTGGTTCTATCGTACATCCACGTTGATGGATACTTCAACCCACGAAGGGTAACGGTTGCGCGAGTCCACGGAGGGCTCTACCCACGAAGGGTCCACGAAGAAGCAACCTTGTCTATCCCACCATGGACATCGCCCACAAAGGACTTGCCTCACTTGGGTAGATCTTCACGAAGTAGGCGATCTCCTTGCCCTTACGAACTCCTTGGTTCAACTCCACAAGCTTGTTGGAGGCTCCCAAGTGACACCTAGCCAATCTAGGAGACACCACTCTCCAAGAAGTAACAAATGGTGTGTTGATGAGGAACTCCTTGCTCTTGTGCTTCAAATGGTAGTCTCCCCAACACTCAAATCTCTATCACATGATTTGTATTTGGTGGAAACAAGATTTAAGTGGAAAGCAACTTGGGTAAGGCTAGAAATCAAGATTTATGTGGTAGGAATGGAATATCTTGATCTCAACACATGAGTAGGTGGTTCTCTCTCAGAAAATGTATGCTGGATGTGTAGGCATGTTCTGATGGCTCTCTCCATGAATGAAGAGTGGGTGGAGGGGTATATATAGCCTCCACACAAAATCTAACTGTTACTGACAACTTACCAAACTCGGTGGCACCGAATAGTGAAACTCGGTCGGACTAACTCAGTAAACAATGTGACCGTTAGGATTTTCGGTGGGACCGACATGTCAACTCGGTGGGACCGATATGGTTAGGGTTAGGGCGTAACGTAATCTCGGTGAGACCGATTACACAAACTCGGTGAGACCGATTTTGCTAATAGACACACAGAGGGTTGGTCAGGCAAACTCGGTGGGACCGATTCGCTCATCTCGGTTAGACTGAAACGTTACAAAGAGGAACAGAGAGTTTGCATTGTAATCTCGGTAGGACCGATTACACAATCTTGGTGAGACCGATTTTTGTAATGGACATACACAGAGAGATTACAATCCCATCTCGGTGAGACCGAGATCCCTATCAGTGAGACCGAAAAGACTAGGGTATTGTGGCAGTGGCTATGTCATGAGAACTCGCTGGCGCCGGATAGAAAGATTCGGTATGGCCGAGTTTGACTTTTGGTTTGGGACATATGTGGATGTGAGAAAGTAGTTGAGGGATTTGGAGCATATCACTAAGAACTTTGAGCAAGCAAGCCATTAAGCAACACCTCATTCCCTCTTAATAGTATTGGCTTTCCTATGGACTCAATGTGAATCTTGGATCACTAAAAGTAAAATGTAGAGTCTTGTGCTTTGAGTTTGAGCCAATCCTTTGTCCTTAGCATCTTGAAGGGGTTCAACATCCTCTAGGCCATGCCACTCCATTGTTGAACTTATTTAAAACATACTAGGTAAAAGTATTAGTCCAACAAGAGATATGTTGACATAAATTACCAAAATCATCCAGGGAGAATTTGTGCTTTCAGTATGATGATACCGACGATCGAATCTCGGGCAAGTAACATACCGATGAAAAAGGGAACAATGTATGTTGTTATGCGGTTTGACAGATAAAGATTTTCATAGAATATGTAGGAGCCAATATGAGCATCTAGGTTCCACTATTGGTTATTGACCGGAGATGTGTCTTGGTCATGTCTACATAGTTCTCGAACCCGTAGGGTCTGCACGCTTAACATTCGATGACGATATGTATTATGAGTTATGTGTTTTTTGATGACCGAAGATTGTTCGGAGTTTCGGATGAGATCACAGACGTGACGAGGAGTCTCGAAATGGTCGGGACATAAAGATTCATATATTGGAAGGTTGCATTTGGACATCGGAATGGTTCTGAGTGGTTCGGGCATTTTTCTGGAGTACCGGGAGATTACCGGAACCCCCCCCCCTTGGGAAAAGTAATGGGCCTATTTTGCCTTGTTGGAGGAGAGAAGAGAGGCCACAAGAGAGGGGCGCTGTCGGTGTCAAGACCGGCGGATCTCGGGTAGGGGGTCCCGAACTGTGCGTCTAGGCGGATGGTAGCAGGAGACAAGGGACACGATGTTTTTACCCAGGTTCAGGCCCTCTCGATGGAGGTAAAACCCTACTCGTGCTTGATTGATATTGATGATATGGGTAGTACAAGAGTAGATCTACCACGAGATCAAGGAGGCTAAACCCTAGAAGCTAGCCTATGGTATGATTGTTCTTCGTCCTACGGACTAAAACCCTCCGGTTTATATAGACACCGGAGAGGGCTAGGGTTACACAGAGTCGGTTACAATGGTAGGAGATCTACATATCCGTATTGCCAAGCTTGCCTTCCACGCCAAGGAAAGTCCCATCCGGACACGGGACGAAGTCTTCAATCTTGTATCTTCATAGTCTTGGAGTCCGACCAATGATGATAGTTCAGCTATCCGGACACCCCTTAGTCCAGGACTCCCTCAGTAGCCCCTGAACCAGGCTTCAATGACGACGAGTCCGGCGCGCATATTGTCTTCGGCATTGCAAGGAGGGTTCCTCCTCCGAATAATTCATAGAATATTGTGAACACCAGGATAGTGTCCGGCTCTGCAAAATAAATTCCACATACCTCCGTAGAGAGAATAATATTTACACAAGTTCAATCTGCTGACATATTTCGTGGCGTGACGTCACACCACGACCAAGCCTTTACTCGAATCGTTTGTTATTATTCCACCTCAGCGCGTTTAGCGAATCGGTTTCCTTGGCATGTCTTGTCGAGGCAGAGATCGTGTCCCCTTATTCCGGGAGTCTCATCAATACGGACGTGGGTAACCCAACCGCGCCGTTGATTGTGGCGCTTGGGAGATAAGAAAGTTTTACCAGGCTGGTGGGGACGCACAGTTCCGTCCGCCCATATATAAGGGGATAAGGATCCACCTTTTTACCTACGCCTTCTTCCTCCTTGGCTTATCCATCTCCGTGCACTTGAGCTCCAGCGCCCAAGTCCGCACATCTCACCTCAACCTTCTCCAACCATGTCCGGAGCGGGAGGCAAGTGGATGGCCTCCTCCGTTACGGAGGGGCACATCAAGAAGCTGGTAGTGCCGGATATTTGTCCAGCGACATCGCGCACCGGCTCCCCGACGAGGGGCAGCTCATCCCCACCCCCAGGCCCCATGAGAGGGTGGTATTCCTTCCCCATTTCCTCCGCGGACTAGGCTTCCCACTCCACCCCTTTGTCCGGGGGCTCATGTTCTACTATGGCCTGGACTTCCATGATCTAGCCCCCAATTTCATCCTCAACATCTCGGCGTTTATCATCATGTGTGAGGCCTTCGTCTGCATCCAGCCCCACTTCGGCTTGTGGCTAAAGACCTTCAATGTCAAGCCGAAGGTTGCGAAGGGCAGCCAAGCGGAGTGCGGAGGCGCCATGGTGGGCAAGATGCCCAACGTCACTTGGCTCGAAGGCGCCTTCGTGGAAACCATCAAGGGGTGGCAATCGAGGTGGTTCTACATCACCGAGCCGCGTGACCCTGAATGGGCAGCGGCCCCCGAATTCAGATCTGGCATCCCCATGCGGCTCACTTCCTGGAAAGAGAAGGGCCTGCTGTGGGGTAATCGGAAGAGCCGACGGACTCAATCTGTCTCCAAACCCCGTGAACAAGAAGCTCAAGATTGTCAACGTAATCCAGGTCATGCTCATCCGCCGGATTCTCCCCTGCCAACAGCGGGACTTCAACGTGTGGGAGTTCGATCCGGCATAGCACCAGACCTTGAGCGGGCTCTTCGACACTACGTACGAAGAGGCCTGGAGGGTGCTGTTCAAGGGCGCTGAGGCTCCCACATCTGCTACCGAAGATCGCGGATTCAGCTCGCAGCGTCCGGCTGGTGAGGTAAGCCATGTTATCCTTTATGGGACACTTGCTTTTCATAGTTTAACTCTATGTGGGATCTAAACTCCCAATACCTTTAACAGGCCTGGCAGGAGACGTCCGGACAGGTTAACTGTCCGGCTCCCCTTCCAGAAGACCCAGCGGATGTCCGTCTGACAGGGCTACTGGTCCCGGCACCTTACGTAGTGCCGGAGAAGAAGGCCAAGAAGAAGGCCACGGGAACCCGGAGGAGTTCCCGGCGTCAGGTGTTATCGGATTCATTGTCCGACGACTCCGAGGCTGACTCCTCCCCCGAGGACGATGAGGAGAAGAAAGAGGCCTCTCTCCCAGCGGGAGGAGAGAAGAAGAGGAAGGCCTCCCCAACGAGGGAGGCCGAAGGGTCCAAGAAGGGAAGGACCCTTCCCCCGGACTGTTCCGCCAACGTCGGCGACGGCGACGAGCAGTGGCCCTCCAGGGCCAAGCCCCTGGCGAGATCGTAAGTATCCGGACTCCTGAATAACTCATAATTTTTCTTTTTGTCGCATAACATCTTTTAACGCCGCATACAACCCTGTAGTCCGCCCAAGGACGATCTTCCCGCTTCGTCGAGCGGGTCCTTGGGTACGTCGGATGTGAATAGCACTTCACTTCCGACCGCCTCCTCCCCCCGTGACGCCGACGACGCCGAGGTGGGATCCCGGAAAGGGACCCACCAGGAGGAGGAGGCCCCGGAGGTGCCGCAGGGCAACCTCCCGGACTTTGGACCGGATTCCGCACCGGAACCTGCAGTGGTTCCGGAGTCCGGCGGGCGGCCCCTTCGTAAGAAGGGCAAGACTGTGACGCCAGCGGCCTCCGTCCAACTGGAGGCACCGGATAACTTGCTGGAGGCGCTTAACGGCACTTCCATCGACGAGGAACACCACACTGTCATGAGTGCGGTGATTCAGAAGGTTCAGCTCGCCAAAAGCGGGCTGACCGAAGCCTGCAGCAGCCTTCTAACAGGCTTTGAGGTAAGAATTTTATGATATGTAAAATAGTACCGCATAGACAGTAGCCCCTGATGCTCGGTTCGGTGTTCGGAAAGAAAAGTCGACTGAGGATCTAAAAAGATATACACATGAGTCTTAAAAATATGTCAATATGGGAATGCAGGCTGTGTTGCTGACCGCTGCCGCACTGACTGTGGAGGTCAATGCCTTGAAGCAGAGCCTCGAGCGGTCCGAGAGCGAGCTCGGCCATGCCAAGAAGCAGCTCGAGGACAAGGAAGGTGAGTAACAACTTATTAAAGCTGTACCTTACAGAAAAGGATTTGGTTGCAAGAGGAAAGACAAGGATAACGTGGGTACTCCAGGGGCTACGAACGAGGTGGCGACCCTGAAGCAGGCGGTGTCCGCGGCCGAACGCAATGCGGGCGTGAAACGCGCCAAGCAAGAGAAGCAGGAGGTGCGGGTGGCGGAGGTACGGCAAGAGCTCTAGGCTCTCATGGAAAAACACGAGAGTTTGGAGCGTGACTCGAAGACTCGAGAGTCCGAGCTTGCGTCGGCTCTTGAGAGTGCCAAAGCCGCTAAGGCCGAAGCCCACAAGGCCCTCCAGGAAATCGAGGCATTGAAGAAAATAGCGGCGGGTAAGGCATTCTTCATGCAAAGCAAGCATGTAAAAGTGAATTACCTGTTACTTACCCGAATTCGGAGCTCTCCAGGACCGTTCACAGATCTGCCCCGTAGCGTGTCCAATGCTGCCGCTTTCTACAGAGCCGAGGAGGGGAGCTCGATGGAGAAGGTGTTCTGGTCTCAGTATGCTGAGGCCGGACATCCAGTGCTTTAGCGACCAGTGAAGCAGCTGGTCGAGCTCCACAAGGTGGCCGAACAGGCCATGAAGGGCCTCATAGTTCGGCTGTGGCCCAAAGAGGCCATGCCTGGGAGCTACTTTGGCCTGGTGCGGCGGCTGGTGGATGCTTGTCCATGGGTTGAAGTCATCAAGCACTCCGCCTGCATTGAAGGTGCCCGTCGGGCCCTTGCCCGTGCTAAAGTGCATGAGGGGATGGATGGACGCCGAGAAGCTTGTGACGACGCGCCACCGCCGGGCAAGGAGTATTGCACGCCCGAGATGTATTATAAGGGTGTCCTGAAGGGTGCCCGCATTATTGCGGGTGAGTGCTTCAAAGATGTAATATTTGAGTAGACTCGCATTTTGTTATCCTGTGCGCTGAAAACTTTGTTCATATGCGCTAAGCAACGCTTGTTAATTTAAAATATTACCTTCTATGCGGCCGCTATCAAATCTGAGAGATGGCAAGTCGTCGGCTTCAGCCCCCATGCCACGAGTGCTGGGGTGTTCGGGATAAACTTGAGCGCTCTTGTTCCCATTTTTGGGTCCATCTAGGGAGGCGTTCAACACAATGAACGAGGCAACCGGACTTATAATGCTTGAACACTCTCACTTAGCCATAGAATTCTATAATTTTAAATTTCGGCGAAGCCCCTAGTGTTCGGAAGTGTAACGCCCTCGATGCGGCTATATCTCCCACGTGTCGAAGCACGACTTAGAGGCATAACCGCATTGAAAGCAATGTCGCAAGTGAGGTAATCTTCACACAACCCATGTAATACATAAGGGAAAGAGATACATAGTTGGCTTACAATCGCCACTTCACACAATTACATGAATAAAGCATTACATCATCCAGATACAATCAAGGTCCGACTACGGAACCAAAATAAAAGAAGAACCCCAAATCGACAAAAGTCCCCATCGACCCCAACCGGGCTCCACTCTTGATCAACTAGAACGAAACAACACAAAGGGCAAGATCTTCATCGAGCTCCTCCTTGAGCTTGATTGCGCCACCGCCGTAACATAGGCACCGCAAACTGGTTTTGAAGTATCCGTGAGCCACGAGGACTCAGCAATCCCATTACCATGGGTATCAAGACTAGCAAAGCTTAATGGGAAAGGAAGGGGTAAAGTGGTGAGGTTGCAGCAGCGGCTAAGCATATATGGTGGCTAACATACGCAAATAAGAGCGAGAAGAGAACAAGCGGAACGGTCGTCAACTAGCAATGATCAAGAGGTGATCCTGAACACCTACTTACGTCAAACATAACCCAAAAACCGTGTTCACTTCCCGGACTCCGCCGAGAAGAGACCATCACGGCTACACACACGGTTGATGTGTTTTACTTCGGATCAAGTGTCAAGTTGTCTACAACCGGACATTAACAAATTCCCATCTGCCACATAACCGCAGGCACGGCTCTCGAAAGTTTATACCCTGCAGGGGTGTCCCAACTTAGCCCATGACAAGCTCTCGCGATCATCGAAGAATAGACCTTCACCCGAGACACTTCGATCGACTCGGTATCCGGTACATCAAGACATTTCGACAATGGTAAAACAAGACCAGCAAGACCTCCGGCATGCCGACATCCCGATAGTAGCCGCGTATCTCGTCTCGAGCCACGACCGGATGAGCGATGCGACGACGGCAACCGACGATACCCCAAGTTGCCTAGGGGCGGCACCGCAAGTGGCTCTGGTTTGGACCAACACTTAGACAAGCATTGGCCCGGGGGGGGGGCTATAATAAAGATGACCCTTGGGTTAATTACTCCCAAGGGAAAAGTAGGTGGTGGTGAGGCAAATGGTAAAAGTTAATGTTGGGCCTTGCTGGACAAGTTTTATTCAAAGCGAACTGTCAAGGGGGTCCCATAAATCACACGACCGCGTAAGGAACGCAAAATCCAGGAACATAACACCGGTATGACGGAAACTAGGGCGGCAAGAGTGGAACAAAACACCAGGCATAAGGCCGAGCCTTCCACCCTTTACCAAGTATATAGATGCATTAATAATATAAGAGATATTGTGATATCCCAACCAAAATCATGTCCACCATGGAGAAATCTTCAACTTCACCTGCAACTAGCAACGCTATAAGAGGGGCTGAGAAAAAGCGGTAACATAGCCAAACAAAGGTTCGCATAGGAAATGTGTCAAAGGTTAGGGGTTCATGGCAATATGGGATGGCTGGACAAACAGGTAATAGGTAGCGCAGCATAGCGAAAGAACGAGGCAACTAGCATAGCAATGATAGTAGTGAGATCCAGGGTAGCGGTCATCTTGCCTGAATCACGCAAGGAAGAAGAACGAGTCCATGAAGAAGATAAAGCCACGAAGATGAACCACACGTAGACGAACGAATCCTCACGATCACAACGAAACAGGAACTAACAAGAAGAAGCACACAACATAGGTAAACACACCACACATGAACAAGGCATGATGCACAACAAGCATGATGCATGACAAGGCTACATGAAGCTACTCATGGCAAGAGAAGATGCATACAAGAGCAACACATCAAGACAAGTTTAAATGAGGCCGGGAACAACATATAACAATTCCGGTAAGTCCTCATATGCAAATTTCGAAATTGGTCCAGAACTGAATTAACATGATGTTCAAGTTGTTAAACATCAATTTTAAGATGCACCACGATGAACTACACGAAATTCTAGTCAAGTTTCATATAAAGTTCATTAGATTCGGAGCTACGGCCTAGAAGATATGAGCAAAACAAGTTAAACATGGCATTGACGCAAAATGCACCCAAACATCAAGCAAACACACCAAAACAAGGATGCAACATGATAATATGGCACTACATGCGAAAACAAGCAAGTTTCATATAGAGCACACTCAAAACGGAGCAACGGTTCAACAGATGCACACTATACAAGTCATAACCACAATCTGTCCATAACAGCAACTAGGCATCTTACAAGCATCAAAACAACATGCTACAGCACCCCAACATAATAACAAAAGGCATGGGCATGAAGTACATGTAAAGCATAACAAAACATGAACACTGAGCTATCTCCAGAAATCACTAGAACATTCTCAAAATGACATGGAGATATTGCAAGTAATAACAATTTCAAACTTTAGCAGAAATAACATCAAGTTGCAATGTTTAGAGCTATCAAACAACATGTTACAGGAACTTATCATGGCAAACAAAGGCATGGCATGAATCTACTAATTGCATATATCAAAATACCCTTACTGACCATGAGCCAAAAGGGCACGGAAAATATGATGGCACCCGTGTAAACATGGCAAGTTATACTACAGATTCAAACATGGCAGGAACAACAATAAGTAGGCATGTTCGTGAGCTTAAACCACTCACTACAGAGCAATACATGGCATGGCAAGGTAACCAACAGTAAGAAGGCATGTTTATGAAGCTAAGCATGGCAAGAGCAAGTTCATAGGGTGCATGGATCACTAGGAAAACACATGGGAACAAGTGAACTTAATGTTAACAGGCTGACAAACAACATATTCAAGCAACTTTGGAGCAAGATGTGAACATGTTCCAGCAGGCTATAATTGCAACCAAGGGCATTAATGGATAGAGCAAGATATGTATATCAAAACATGTTTATAGAGCATCTCCAGATTATGCATAGAATGATTAGTGGAAGCATGTTAACATAGCAACAAATTATAACAGAATCTGCCAGAAAACAAACACAAAGAACTACCCTACTTAGCAAGCTTGATACACTCAGCACACAACTCACAAAAATACATGGTTAACACCCTGGAAAGATGGCATGGCATAGTTCAACATTCATGTAGAGCTCAACCTCATAGGATGCACACATCAATCATGGCAAAAATGATAAAACAAACAAGTTATAACAGCCAAAGAGATCAACATCAACATGCACTCTTCCAACAGCATTTCGGGCATCAAGATGAGCTCAAATGAAAATGATGCAATGGAATGAAATGATCTAATCGTCAAGATGAACAATTTGACATATTATACGCATGAAACAGAGCTACGGATGCGGAGATGTGATGGCATGAACATGGCATGAAAATTATTGCAGAATCAGGGACTTGGTGAAAAAAACCACCTCGGGATCAACCTGCGTGGGCACGGATTTCGAGGCAGGGGCGCGAGCTCGCCGGAGTTCGGCCGGAGAAGATGCCGGCGAGGTCGGGGGAGGCAGGATCCGGGCGCTCCTGCCCGGATCTGACCGGGGCGACGCCGGGGAGGAGCCGGCGAGCTCGTCGGAGGAGCTCGACCGGAGGGACGCAGGGCGCGGCGACCTGGTGGAGGCGGCAGCGCAGCGCGCACTGCACGCTGTGGAGGCGGCGGAGGCGGCAGGCGCGGCGGCGAAGCTGCGCAGAGGGCGGCGGAGATCGGGCGCGGAGAGGCGGCGGGCGGGCGGTGGCGCGGCGGCGGGCGGCGGCGGAGGAGGCGGGGCGGCGGCGAGGGCCGGCCGAGGGGCGAGGCGGGCTTGCGGGCGGCGGGACGAGCAGCGGCGGCGCACGGGCGCGGAGGAGGCGCTGGCCTGGGCGGGCGGCGGAGGGGAGGAGCGCAGTGCCACGTGGGCGCGCCGGTTGACGCGGGCGGCGGCGATGACGTGGCGCCTCCCTATTGGACGGAGTGAGGTGGCCGGCGGACGTGTCCGGCCGGGGACGGACGCGTCCGGCGGCGCGGAGAGGAGCGGGGCTAGGGTTTCGGGGGGAAAAGACCCGAAAATGGATAGGGGAAAACGTTTTTATAGGTGGAGGGAGCTAGGAGAGTCCAAATGAGGTGCGGTTTTCGGCCACGCGATCGTGATCGAACGACCGAGAGCATGGAGGGGTGTTTGGTGGGTTTTGGGCCATTTTCGAAGGGGTGTTGGGCTGCAACTCAAAGAGGGCTTTACGGTTACCCGGTTAACCGTTGGAGTATCAAACGACCTCCAAATGGCACGAAACTTGAAAGGCGGTCTACCGGTGCTATACCAAGGCCGCTTGGCAAACCTCGGGCCATTCCGAGAAAGTTTAATACCCGCACAAGAGAAGAGAGAAGAGGGAGACGCCGGAGGACATAGGAGCGCCGGATTGCAAAACGGACAACGGGTAAAAGGCTCGGATGCATGAGATGAACATGTATGCAAAATGAAATGCACATGATGACATGATATGAAATGCAGATGATGACATGGCAAAGTGCAACACGCAAGCACATGACATGGCAACAACGGCGAATAACTGGCGGACACCTGGCGCATCGGTCTCGGGGCGTCACAACACTCTACCACTACGAGAGGATCTCGTCCCGAGATCTAGGATGGCACCGGAGGGAAAAGGAAGAGGAAGAGAAGAGGTAAAACTAAGTTGCTTCTTTGACCAATGAGTGAAACCAAAGAACCTTGAGAGGTTGAGCAATTTAAAAGAAAGAGTACAACAGAGATGAACGAGATTACAAACAATCCCGTAGAAAAGAGGAACAAGGAGTACAACGAGAACCAAGAGGTTTAGTGATAAGATAGATATTGAAACCACTCCGGTTAAACAAGATATAGAATGGATAAGATTGATATGATTTGAGCAGCACTCCGACTGAAAGACAAAGGAAACCTTGATAAGATGAAAAGAACTTGAAGAGATGACACAACACTCCGGTTAAATGGATAAGCACGAAAAGGACACGATCCCCGCAATTCGATATAATTAGTGAAGAGAGCAACATCACCATGCCTCTGAAAGAACGAAAAGAAGATAGATCATTGGAATAAAAGAACGGAGAAGAAAATGACATCTTCTGCCACAATTGAATTTGGAAAGCATCCTTGCAAGAAGGTTAGAATAGAGTTGTTGGAAGACCAACAACGAAAAGAACAAGCTTGTTGTGGGCTTATGGAACACATCTAAAAATGATGAGGTGACAACCGGCCACTAATGGAAACAATTGATTGGTTGAGATCAATGAAGATAAGAGAAACTTCTTCCACCAAGTGAATAGAGAGCAAGTTTGGGTCATGCATAAGCACCACAAATAGCAACAACCCTTAAGGAAAGGCTTTAGGTGAAATATGACACAAGATAACTCCAACGAAGAAGTTGATTGGTCGAAAAGATCTCTTGAACGAAGAGAAAAAGATGGATTTAGAATACCTCATTCTTGACAACATATGAATCATGAAACATGAATGGAACTTGTCAAGAGTGACATAACACCGCCTCAAAAGATAAGGTAGAAAGAATTGCACTTTGGAATGCAAGATGAAGAATACTTGAGCTCCTCAAAACAAAACAAGTGTTGGGCACCCTGTTTAATTTTGAGTATAGCTTGGCGGATCATAACTTCAAGAGAAAACTTGAAGAACAAATCGAGAATGAAAGGAATCCTTGACGAACCGTCATGTAGAGCCTCCATGAAGAACTCCGGTAATAAAAGGATGATGAAAAGAAAGCGAAGTTGAAAACACAAGGTGAATCCTTGCAATGATTTAGATGGATCTTCGTGATGATGAGAGCTTGGAGCTCCGGGAAAAGAAAAGATGAAACAACTGAAACCGAGAATTTATTCATCATGAACAAACTCCGAAAGAAGGAATTAATCACTTGGATGAAACTAGAATAAGATTTATGTTATGCGTATCCTTCACCAATTTAAATAGATGACAAGCAACGGATTTGGCATACTACTTATTCTCGTAGAAAGGATTAAGAGAGATATGGCGTAAACTTGAGAAGGTCTTCAACGAACCACCGGTAGGATTGGAACAACAAATGAATTGATATGATGAACAAGGAAGAGATATCTTGAAAGAACCACCGTAAGAATTGAAAAAGAGAGTAGCAAGGGCACAATTCACCGGAAAGAATTGGAAAACGAATGAAGATACTTGAGGGGATTTAGATACATGAGAACAAAGAGATCATGAATTGATTAGAGGATATTTGAACGATGCGCCGGTAAGATTTAGAGAATGATAGCTACACGCTGAGAATGACGAATTTTGACATGATGAGCTTCTGAGGAAAGAAATGGAAACAACTCATGAAATGCTCCGGATGGTAAGAAAAGAATTGTCACAATCAAAACAATTATGAGGATAGCATGAAGCTGGACCCATGAATCTTCAAGAGAACGGACAAGATTTAAGAGAAATCTTTCTTCAGTCTTCAAATTGAGGATGATGATGAGAAACACCACCATGAATTGTTGAGACACTCCGGGAGGATTAAAAGAGGAAAGGTTGAGCCAAAGATGGAAAGAATTTGAAAGATTTTTGGAGAAAGACATATGACTGATGAAAATTCATTCTTACATCCCACTCTGAAAAGAATTGAGAATAACTCCGGAAGAATTAGAAGAGTCAGGAAAGATCCTGGGAAAAGACCTGTGGGTTAGGGCCCACTCAAAAGAAAACACCGTTGGAAATGATTTTAAAGAGAAATTGCACCGGTTGAATTAAATGGCTTGAATGAGATAACAACCTCGAAATATCTTGAAGGGATTGAGAATGGAAACACAAGTCTTCTGAGATATCTTCAGTACTCCAGAACAAATGAATAGGAAGAAGTGAATGATTAAGAGGTGCATCGTTATGAGAAAGCATTAGAAATGAGGAAAGGAATATGATGAATATCGAAAACTTGAATAGGATCCACCGGAGAAGAGACAACAATGAAGGATGATGAACTTGAAGCTGTTGATCTTCATGGGAAATCACCGTATAAGAACATTGATTGAAAAGAATGAAGAGACTTCACATGAATAAATGGATACTTGATTAAGAAATCTGTGTCCTTGAGTAAAAAGGGTGGGAGGGCGGGAAAACAAAGACAACTTGGGATGGATGGAATAAACACCGTTGAGAAAAACTTAGAATTGATCTCGCAAATGTTGGAATGATCGGATGCACTTGAAGAGAAACACGCCGGTTGGAAAAGAATTAACATGACAACCTGAATGATCAAGAAGGATTAGTATTCACATAGCAATATGAGAACATCGTTTAGGAAAGGTATGGATTCAACATTTGACTTTGAAGCAACTCAAATACCATAAATAAAACAAAACAAAGGATCGGCTTGCAAAATAAGCCGGAACAAATACATATGATAGAGATTTACCCAATCCCATATCATGCCTCTGTCGGAAAGATATTCTAAGAGCTACTTGAATTCCCACCTATAAAACTCCCGAAACTTTCTGGTTATGCAATCTGGTGTTGGGGATACAGGGGAAGCAATATATCTCACCCAAACTAACAATACCTACATCCAAGCTGTATCCATCCATCAACACATAACCAAGAAACCTTCGGAAATCGTGTACCTCAACCTTCGAAAAGCATCCGTTATACAAGTCATGGCAATACTCCTGTACTCACCTCGAAGATTGGGTTAGCGGGTTATCTCACCAACAAGCGCATAAAAGAGATTTTCGATGTCGGCGTACTAAACTCGGGTATTCCGAACTGCAACGATAAAATTATGACGACAACACCTCGAGCTCAACTCCCGGGACACCTCCACAAAAAAACCCTGCCGACGGGAGGCACCAAGACAATGTTGTCATCATAAAACCATCGGAACGATTCCAAGATACCCGCGTGATCCTAAAATTTTTTTTAGTGAAATTTGAGAAGAGAAGAGTCAAAACTCTACGTCAGGAGACCTCACCAGAGCGACGAAGGGACTGAGGAGTAAAAAGAATTCCGAACTCTCCGATATATATAATCCTAAACGACTCAAAACTTTTTTTCTAGACGCAACTCGGCCGCTAAAAACGATCAAGCAGTGGGGCTCCTAAGGTCGGGGAAGGCTCTGATTACCAACTTGTAACGCCCTCGATGCGGCTATATCTCCCACGTGTCGAAGCACGACTTAGAGGCATAACCGCATTGAAAGCAATGTCGCAAGTGAGGTAATCTTCACACAACCCATGTAATACATAAGGGAAAGAGATACATAGTTGGCTTACAATCGCCACTTCACACAATTACATGAATAAAGCATTACATCATCCAGATACAATCAAGGTCCAACTACGGAACCAAAATAAAAGAAGAACCCCAAATGCATAAAGGTCCCCGATCGACCCCAACTGGGCTCCACTCTTGATCAACTAGAACGAAACAACACAAAGGGCAAGATCTTCATCGAGCTCCTCCTTGAGCTTGATTGCGCCACCGCTTTCGGTAACATAGGCACCGCAAACTGGTTTTGAAGTATCCTGGTGAGCCACGAGGACTCAAAGCAATCCCATTACCATGGGTATCAAGACTAGCAAAGCTTAATGGGAAAGGAAGGGGTAAAGTGGTGAGGTTGCAACAGCGGCTAAGCATATATGGTGGCTAACATACGCAAATAAGAGCGAGAAGAGAACAAGCGGAGCGGTCGTCAACTAGCAATGATCAAGAGGTGATCCAGAACACCTACTTACGTCAAACATAACCCAGAAACCGTGTTCACTTCCCGGACTCCGCCGAGAAGAGACCATCACGGCTACACACACGGTTGATGCGTTTTAATTCGGATCAAGTGTCAAGTTGTCTACAACCGGACATTAACAAATTCCCATCTGCCACATAACTGCGGGCACGGCTCTCGAAAGTTTATACCCTGCAGGGGTGTCCCAACTTAGCCCATGACAAGCTCTCGCGATCATCGAAGGAATAGACCTTCACCCGAGACACTTCGATCAGACTCGGTATCCCGGTACATGAAGACATTTCGACAATGGTAAAACAAGACCAGCAAAACCTCCCGGCGTGCCGACATCCTGATAGTAGCCGCGCGTATCTCGTCTAAGGCCACGACCGGATGAGCAGTACGTACGGCAACCGACGATACCCCAAGTTGCCTAGGGGCGGCACCGCAAGTGGCTCTGGTTTGGACCAACACTTAGACAAGCATTGGCCCGGGGGCTATAATAAAGATGACCCTTGGGTTAATTACTCCCAAGGGAAAAGTAGGTGGTGGTGAGGCAAATGGTAAAAGTCAATGTTGGGCCTTCTTTGGACAAGTTTTATTCAAAGCGAACTGTCAGAGGGGTCCCATAAATCACCCGACCGCGTAAGGAACGCAAAATCCGGGAACATAACACCGGTATGACGGAAACTAGGGCGGCAAGAGTGGAACAAAACACCAGGCATAAGGCCGAGCCTTCCACCCTTTACCAAGTATATAGATGCATTAATAATATAAGAGATATTGTGATATCCCAACCAAAATCCTGTCCACCATGGAGAAATCTTCAACTTCACCTGCAACTAGCAACGCTATAAGAGGGGCTGAGCAAAAGCGGTAACATAGCCAAACAACGGTTTGCATAGGAAAGGTGTCAAAGGTTAGGGGTTCATGGCAATATGGGATGGCTGGACAAACAGGTAATAGGTAGCGCAGCATAGCGAAAGAACGAGGCAACTAGCATAGCAATGATAGTAGTGAGATCCAGGGTAGCGGTCATCTTGCCTGAATCCTGCAAGGAAGAAGAACGAGTCCATGAAGAAGATAAAGCCACGAAGACGAACCACACGTAGACGAACGAATCCTCACGATCGCAACGAAACAGGAACTAACAAGAAGAAGCACACAACATAGGTAAACACACCACACATGAACAAGGCATGATGCACAACAAGCATGATGCATGACAAGGCTACATGAAGCTACTCATGGCAAGAGAAGATGCATACAAGAGCAACACATCAAGACAAGTTTAAATGAGGCCGGGAACAACATATAACAATTCCGGTAAGTCCTCATATGCAAATTTCGAAATTGGTCCAGAACTGAATTAACATGATGTTCAAGTTGTTAAACAGCAAGTTTAAGATGCACCACAATGAACTACACGAAATTCTAGTCAAGTTTCATATAAAGTTCATTAGATTCGGAGCTACGGCCTAGAAGATATGAGCAAAACAAGTTAAACATGGCATTGACGCAAAATGCACCCAAACATCAAGCAAACACACCAAAACAAGGATGCAACATGATAATATGGCACTACATGCGAAAACAAGCAAGTTCCATATAGAGCACACTCAAAACGGAGCAACGGTTCAACACATGCACACTATACAAGTCATAACCACAATCTATCCATAACAGCAACTAGGCATCTTACAAGCATCAAAACAACATGCTACAGCACCCCAACATAATAACAAAAGGCATGGGAATGAAGTACACGTAAAGCATAACAAAACATGAACACTGAGCTATCTCCAGAAATCACTAGAACATGCTCAAAATGACATGGAGATATTGCAAGTAATAACAATTTCAGACTTTAGCAGAAATAACATCAAGTTGCAATGTTTAGAGCTATCAAACAACATGTTACAGGAACTTATCATGGCAAACAAAGGCATGGCATGAATCTACTAATTGCATATATCAAAAGACCCTTACTGACCATGAGCCAAAAGGGCACGGAAAATATGATGGCACCCATGTAAGCATGGCAAGTTATACTACAGATTCAAACATGGCAGGAACAACAATAAGTAGGCATGTTCGTGAGCTTAAACCACTCACTACAGAGCAATACATAGCATGGCAAGGTAACCAACAGTAAGAAGGCATGTTTATGAAGCTAAGCATGGCAAGAGAAAGTTCATAGGGTGCATGGATCACTAGGAAAACACATGGGAACAAGTGAACTTAATGTTAACAGGCTGACAAACAACATTTTCAAGCAACTTTGGAGCAAGATATGAACATGTTCCAGCAGGCTATAATTGCAACAAAGGGCATGAATGGATATAGCAAGACATGTATATCAAAACATGTTTATAAAGCATCTCCAGATTATGCATAGAATGATTAGTGGAAGCATGTTAACATAGCAACAAATTATAACAGAATCAGCCAGGAAAACAGCAACAACAACTACCCTACTTAGCAAGATTGATACACTCAGCACACAACTCAAAAAAATACATGGTTAACACCCCTGGAAAGATGGCATGGCATAGTTCAACATTCATGTAGAGCTCAACCTCATAGGATGCACACATCAATCATGGCAAAAATGATAAAACAAACAAGTTATAACAGTCAAAGAGATCAACATCAACATGCACACTTCCAACAGCATTTCGGGCATCAAGATGAGCTCAAATGAAAATGATGCAATGGAATGAAATGATCTACTCGTCAAGACGAACAATTTGACATATTATATGCATGAAACGGAGCTACGGATGCGGAGGTGTGATGGCATGAACATGGCATGAAAATTATTGCAGAATCGGGGACTTAGTGAAAAAAACCACCTCGGGGTCAACCTGCGTGGGCACAGATTTCGAGGCAGGGGCGCGAGCTCGCCGGAGTTCGGCCGGAGAAGATGCCGGCGAGGTTGGGGAGGCCGGATCCGGGCGCTCCTGCCCGGATCTCGACCGGGCGACGCTGGAGGAGCCGGGCGAGCTTCGTCGGAGGAGCTCAGACCGGAGGGACGCAGGGCGCGGCGACCTCGGCCGAGGCGGCCGGCAAGGCGTACCGCAGACGCTGTGGAGGCGGCGGAGGAGGGCAGCGCGCGGCGAGCTGCGGCAGAGGGCGGCGGAGATCGGGCGCGGAGAGGCGGCGCGCGGGCAGCCTTGGCGCGCTGGCGCCGGGCGGCGGCGGAGGCGAGGGCCGCCAGAGGCGCGAGACGGCGCCTCGCCGGTGGCGGGACGAAGCCGGGCGGCGGCGCGACGGCGCTGGCGGGCGCGCTGGGCCTGGGCAGCGCTGGGCGCGGCCGCGGGCGGCGGCGGGAGGAGCGCGTGCCACGTGGCAGGCGCCGGTTGGACGCGGGGGCGGCTGCGATGACGTGGCGCCTCCCTATTGGACGGAGTGAGGTGGCCAGCGGACGTGTCCGGCCGGGGACGGACGCGTCCGGCGGCGCGGAGAGGAGCGGGGCCAGGGTTTCGGGGGGAAAAGATCCGAAAATGGATAGGCGAAGACGTTTTTATAGGTGGAGGGAGCTAGGAGAGTCCAAATGAGGTGCGGTTTTCGGCCACGCGATCGTGATCGAATGACCGACAGCATGGAGGGGAGTTTGGTGGGTTTTGGGCCATTTTCGAAGGGGTGTTGGGCTGCAACTCAAAGAGGGCTTTACGGTTACCCGGTTAACCGTTGGAGTATCAAACGACCTCCAAATGGCGCGAAACTTGACAGGCGGTCTACCGGTGCTATACCAAGGCCGCTTGGAAAACCTCGGGCCATTCCGAGAAAGTTTAATACCCGCACAAGAGAAGAGAGAAGAGGGAGACGCCGGAGGACATAGGAGCGCCGGATTGCAAAACGGACAACGGGTAAAAGGCTCGGATGCATGAGATGAACATGTATGCAAAATGAAATGTACATGATGACATGATATGAAATGCAGATGATGACATGGCAAAGTGCAACACGCAAGCACATGACATGGCAACAACGGCGAATAACTGGCGGACACCTGGCGCATCGGTCTCGGGGCGTCACAGGAAGGCCGAATTCGGGGCACTATCCACGCCTGGGCCGGACAAAGCCGGTTCCTCGCTCTAAGCGGCATAAGTCTTTAGGGACTCGAAAAAACCTCTCGAACAGCGACCGGCTCTCGCCCCATCATGACGGTCAGTTTTAGCTTTCTCCACTAAGGTGCTCGCCCAGCTCAACTGGGGCACAATCGCAGTGGTTCTCCCAGTGCTACCTTAGCCGATATAATGGAACGTAAGGTACCAAAACATGGGAGCCGGGCAAACCCAACTATTGACCCAAGACATGATTAGGATCCGATGCATATAATGCTATAAGTTCGGGGTGCCGCACTTGTGAAAGTGTTCGGACTTATCACACCATAATGTGGGGAACTTAAGCCCCTGGTGTATTTAGCCGTACCAAAGTGTACGGATGCAACATGTCATAAATGGACATATGTATAAGAAAGGAATGCAATTATAGGCGAAAAGCGATGCATTGTTTATTCAAAAAATACTGCCATGAATGCAGAACGATACAAATAGTGCGATAAGCAAGGGGTGGAACTATTTAGCATGTCCCCTTCCAGGGGTAGGCTGTGGAATGGTGTATATAAAACAGGTATAATGCTCGTAATGGAGACCACCTGGATACTCGTTGTAGCTCTTCTCCTTCCCTGGCTATTGCATCGTGAGTTCGGCAGGTCTACTGCCAGACAGGGCCTTTGGTAAACAAAGTCCTGAGGATAAGAAAAAAAGGAAAGAAAAAGGATGACACACTTGGGAGCCGCTGGTGTGGTTGAGCCGCACTCTGGGCCTGCCGTGGTCGTGCCCCTCCTCCTATGCCTATGGTATCTCCAGAGTGTAGTGATGTACGCGAAGTACTGGTCTTGCAATTTTGCGAGGGCTGGGGTTGGGGCCGCATTGCTACGCGTGCTCGGAACGTGCCAGGTGGTCTTGTTGTGGGTTACTCCGGGCGTGCTTGGCGGTGTCCGGTCGCTTAACGGCCGGACTCGAGAATTGCCTTAAGAGGCTACTCTGCACTTCTGCCGCCAGAGCCGCTGTGTGCTCCTCCGTTCAGAGACAGCGTTCAGTGTTTCCGTTGACCGTGATGACTCCTCGAGGGCCTGGCATCTTGAGCTTGAGGTATGCGTAGTGCGGCACTTCATTGAACTTTACAAACGCGGTTCGTCCGAGCAGTGCATGATAGCCGCTGCGGAACGGAACGATGTCGAAGACTAACTCCTCGCTTCGGAAGTTATCCGGGATCCGATGATAACTTCCAGTGTAACTGAGCCTGTACAATTGGCTTCTACACCTGGTATGACGCCTTTGAAGGTTGTCATTGTTGGTTTAATCCTTGAGGGGTCTATGCCCATCTTGCACACCGTATCCTGATAAAGCAGGTTCAGGCTGCTGCCGCCGTCCATCAGGACTCTAGTGAGGTGAAACCCGTTGATGATTGGGTCTAGAACCAATGCGGCGAATCCGCCATGGCGGATGCTGGTGGGGTGGTCCCTTCGATCAAACGTGATCGGGCAGGAGGACCATGGATTGAACTTTGGGGCGACTGGCTCCATCGCGTATCGCCCTCGAGTGCACGCTTCCGCTCCCTTTTGGGTATGTGGGTTGCGTATATCATGTTCACCGTCCGCACTTGTGGGGGGAAACCCTTCTATCCTCTATTGTTCGGCGGCCGGGTCTCCTCCTCGTCATCTCTATGCAGCCCCTTGTCATTGTTTTCGGCAATTAACTTGCCTGCCTTCTTGAATACCCAACAGTCCCTGTTGTGTGATTAGCTGGCTTTTCAGGGGTGCCGTGTATCTGGCACGAGCGGTCGAGTATTCGGTCCAAGTTGGACGGACCCAGAGTAGTTCATTTGAATGGCTTTTTTCGCTGACCGGGTTTGGAGCCTCTGAATCCGGTGTTGACTGCCGTATCCTCAGTATTATCGCCATTAATGCGGCGTTTCTACTTGTTGCGACGCGACCTGCCATTGCGGTCCTTGGTATCCGGACTACCAGGATTTTTGTTGAGGTTGTTACTGCGGGCTAGCCAGCTGTCCTCTCCCGCGTAGAAGCGGGTCATGAGTGATGTGAGGGCTGCCATGGATTTCGGCTTTTCCTGTCCTAGGTGCCGGGCAAGCCACTCGTTGCAGATGTTGTGTTTGAAGGCTGTGAGGGCCTCCGCATCTGGACAGTCGACGATTTGATTTTTCTTGGTTAAGAACCATGTCCAGAATTGTCTGGCCGATTCGTCTGGCTGCTGAATTATGTGGCTTAGGTCATCAGCGTCTGGTGGTCGCACATATGTGTCCTGGAAGTTATCAAGGAATGCGGCTTCCAGGTCCTCCCAACACCCAATTGATTCTGCTGGCAGGCTGGTAACCCAATGCCGAGCTGGGCCTTTAATCTTGAGTGGGAGGTATTTGATGGCGTGAAGATCATCCCCGCTGGCCATGTGGATATGAAGTCGATAGTCTTTGATCCAAACCGCGGGGTTTGTTGTGCCATCGGAGGATTCAATGTTTACGGGTTTGAACCCTTCCGGGATTTTATGATCCATTACTTCATCTGTGAAGCATAGTGGGTGTGCGGCGCCTCTGTATTGGGCTATATCACGACGAAGCTCGAGCGCGCTTTGTCTACTGTGTTCGGCCCGGCCGGAATTGCTGTATCCAGCGCGATGGTTGTCGTCGCGTATCATGGGGCGCCCACGCGATCCGTAGATCGATCTTGATTGTCTTGCCTTATCCTCCAATATGTCTCGCAAGTCCGGCGCATTCCACCGTGGCTTTGTACTTTTCGAGCGATGCCGGGGTACGCCTTTAGTGGAAGTCCTAGAGGCCTCCCTGTCGCGGCCACGAGGTGGCCGGTCGGCCGTATTGTGCGCTGGTGATGTAGGTTTATATGCTTCCTCTTCTAACTGGGGTAGCAGTTTGCGTTTAGGGTAGCTTTTGGAGGGGCGTTCGAGTTCGTACTCTTCGGCCGCGAGGACTTCGGTCCATCTGTCGGCTAGCAAATCTTGATCAGCTCTAAGCTGTTGCTTCTTTTTCTTGAGGCTGCTTGCCGTGGCCATAAGCCTGCATTTGAAACGCTCTTGTTTGACGGGATCCTCAGGCACGACGAATTCGTCGTCGTCGAGGCTTGCCTCGTCTCCGGAGGGGGGCATGTAATTATCGTCCTCTACCTCCTTGTATGCCGCTCTCTCATGAGGGCTGGCTTCTCCATCCTCCTGTGCTGCATCTTGCTGGAGGGGGTTGTCTTCGGCACTGTCCGGGGTGTTATTGTCTCTGGTGCCGGAATCTCCATTCTTACTGTGGCGGGATTTAGAGCGGCGCCGCTAACGCTGGCGCTTAGGCTGTTTCTTGGAGGGGTCTTCCTCCATTGTTCCATCGCCATTCCCATCCTTTGGGATGTCCACCATGTATATGTCGTATGACGAGGTGGCTTTCCAGTGCCTCGTAGGCGCTGGCTCTTGGTCATCTCCGGCATCATCGTCCATACCGTCGATGTCTTCGGAGTCAAAGTCTAGCATGTCGGTTAGGTCGTCGACGGTGGCTACAAAGTTGGTGGTGGGTGGGCTTTGAATTTCTTCGTCGTCCGCATCCCAACCGTCCTGACCGCAGTCCAGCCAGGGCTCTCCTGATAACGAGAGATACTTTAGCGAATTCAGGTTGTCACCAAAAGGTGAGTGCTGAAAGATGTCCGCAGCGCTGAACTCCATGATCGGTGCCCAATCGGATTCGATTGGTAGGGGCGCGGGAGGTTCGGAGTCCGGCACCTCGGAGTCACGAGCTTTAAAAGGGACAGGGTTGGTATTCGGCTCCAACGCCATAGAGGTAGCAGCACCCAAGGCGGTGTCTAGCCACCCATCCTTGATCGCCGTAGTCTGTCGGATTTCGGGTTCCGGCAGACCCTTGAGGTTCGAACACTGGGGTGCACGCGGAGATTCAACCCTCTACCGGCTCGCTCCTTGCCGAATCGCTAAGACCTAAACTACAAAACTGAACAGCACAAGAGACACAGGATTTATACTGGTTCAGGCCACCATTGTGGTGTAATACCCTACTCCAGTGTGTGGTGTGGTGGATTGCGTCTTGGGCGGATGAGGAACAATACAATGGGAGAACAGCCTCGCGAGGGTCTGTTCTTGGCGGGCACGATGAACTGCTAGGGGGAGTTCAGTCGCCTCTCTCTCTGTGTGTGTCTTTCTATCCTTGTTCTTTCGATGCCTCTACCCTGCGGGTGGCTACCCCTATTTATAGGAAAAGCCCCTGGGCCTCTTCCCAAATATTGAGCGGGAAGGGCGCCAACAATTGGCCATTTTGAAGGGGAACAGCGGGTACACTTATCCTGACTAAAGTTGGTCCTCGCCTGTCAAAGGCTCTGGTGGTGACGACGGCTTGGGCTCCACAATGACTTCCTTCCGGCCGTTGGGCTGGTCTTGGTCTTGTTGCACCGAAATGGATGCCTTTGCTTGATGCTCTCGCCTGCGCTTGCTCCCTTTGCACCAAAGAGGAAAGGAGGACACTACGCGGGCTGGCGCCCGACCGGTGCCCTTGGTCGTCATGGCTTGCGTCATGGGCACCTCGCGAGGTACCCCGCCTTGAACTCTCCGCCTCCTCGTGAGTCAGCCTGACGAGGCCATGCCTGAGGAAGCTCCTTGTCGTCCGCCCCACGAGGCTTGGCCCCTCGCGAGGGTCTTGAGCTTGTGTTGATGAAGATGGGCTGTGCTGGGCCTCCTTTGAGCCACGCCGCGGGCATGAGCAGAGCATGTCTGGGGACCCCGTTCCCGAACGCCGACAGATAGCCTGCCCCTGGCGGCTCTGAACTTGGCGAGCAGAGAGGCGAAAGTGCAAGTCTGAGCGTCGCGGGCCCTAACAGCTGCGGCCTTAGGCGCCACATGGCGGTTGATTGGGCGTGGGCGCCTCTGCATGCTGCGAGTTGATAAAGGCGGCATCTCCTCGGCCTCCTTTACTTCCTCCGATTCTGCTCAGATCCCTTTCTTGCGCCTCTCCTCCCTGCTTCCGAAATCTTCAGATCTACTCTGTCTGCGCGCCCTAGCCAGTCATGGCGCCTCGCCAAGCCCCGGCCAGAGCTTGGTACTCGCCTACCTTGGACTCGCCAAATGTGTCGGAGGCGAGCCTTGCCCGGGTGCGCCAGATGGCGGAGGCGCAGGGCATCGATGGGGCGAAAGCTTTCAAGGCCGGCTCCACCATCCCTGAAGGACGAGGGAGCACCTTCTATCCGCTCTTCGTGAGCGCCATCGTCGCTGGTCTGGTGCCTCCCTTTTCTGAGTTCTTCTTCTCTGTCCTCCGCCACTACAATATTCAAGCTCTACACCTCCATCCCAACTTCGTCCTTCTTCTGGCGATCTTCGCCTACAATTGTGAGGCTCACGTAGGGGTGAAATCCTCGGTGGCCTTGCTACACCACTACTTCTCCCTCCAGACCTCCCGTGGTTCCGCCTCCGCGTGCGCGAGCTTCGTCGCGTACGGTGGCTCCATCGCCATTTTGAACCCTGGGAAGAGGATTGAGGGCTTCAGGAGCAAGTGGGTCTTGGTGGATGCTGGGCGCATCCATCCTCGGCTGATCCTGCCCACGGAGCACCCCGCGAGCTCCGACGACTGGTCCCGAGTGGAGCTTCTGGATCCCCGCGTGAAGCTGGTGTTGGAGAAGATGGATGTAGATCTGAGGCCGCCCAGCGTGGCGGCGGTGAAGCTGACCGGTGCATCGCTGCTGAGGGAGTTCCTGGAGCATCGGCTGGCTCCGCTCCGTCAGTACTCGCTTTCGATGTGGAGGCCTCACCTGAGCCCCGTGGTCTTGGCCGATGAGGATCTGGCTGCGGTCCTCCAGTCCTTTGTTGGGGGCGACGTGGCGAGGCTGGAGGGCGCCCCTACGCCCCTGTTCCTTCGCGAGGATTGGGAGCAGGTAGTGGGGTGCATGCCCGTCTTCAACGGGGACGGGCCCATGCCCGTGGAGGCTCCAGAGGACCTGGTGGACGTGTCCTCCGACGACTCCAGCGAAGAGAGGGAAGAAGGGGAGCAGGAAGAGGGGGTTGACTCAGAGGCGGAGTCAAGGGCTCCTCCCCTTCGGCGCAGGTCCCGCACTCTCCGCTTCCCCCAGAGTGACGACGACGAGGATGAGGATGAGCAGGGCGGCGGAAGCTTGCCTCCGATCCCGAAGAAGGACCGGACTGGGCTGATCCCCCGCGGGTCCGCCCCGACCCCGAGGGGATCTGCAGGCGCGCCTCCTGCTCCCGAGCCGCTTGAAGCTGACCCTTGCAGCCGGCTCTCGGGCTTTAAGTACGGACGGAGGCTGCTTGAGCCCACCTGCGACGACCTGTAAGTGCTCGATTCCTGTCTTGATTATTGTTCTATTGCCGAGACTTGATGCCCGTATCTTTCGGCCAGGCTGGCGCCCGCGACAAAGAAGTCGAAGGGAGATCCTGAGGTCCCATCCGCGACAGTGCCTCTGACCGAGAAAGAAGGTGACTGTGACGCGCAGGCCTCTCCTGCCCGGGCATCCTCGTGAGGCCAGGCTGAGCCTGCTGGGGCGAGCTCAGCCCCCTTGACCCAGGAGACTCCCGAGGTGCCCTTGCTTGATGCTGCCTCCACTGCCGTCGTGGCGCAGCTGGTTCCGCCTCAGGATACTGTGGTCATGCTGCCGTCTTCTCCTCCTACTCCACCGAATGCTGCTTCCCCGAATATTGTTCTGGAGCGTGCTGTTGCCGGACTGGACCATCTGCGGCAGGATCTTCTGGGCGCCGACTCTCGTCTAGTGGCCGGGCGCTTGGAGCTGGCTTCTGGCTGGATTCACTCCGATGCTTCGATACGGGCGGCACTGGTCCAGGCCTCGACGGCTTGCGACGAGGAGAAACAGAGCGTCCTTGAGGCGAAGGTTGCCCGCGATGCTGCCCGGGGAGGCAGCTAGCGCCCAAGGTCATTGTGAGGCATTTGGAGAGCAAGCTGAAGAACTGCAGAACCAGCTTGCCGAGGAGGCCCGCCTTCGCCAAGAGCAGGAGGAAAGCATGAAGGCTCGCGAGGCGGCCGTCAAGGACCTGGAGGCCAAGCTCAAGAGGCGCCGTGGCCGCCTAGGCGTGCTAGAGCAAGAGCTGGAGGCGAGGAAGGTTGAGCTGGATGGCAAGGCCCGGGTTCTCGCCGAGGATCGCGTGGCCTTTTAGGATATGGAAGAAGGCTCGCGACCGGCTGAAGGCGCTTTATGACATGGCCTTGAGAGCCTTGGCGGCGAGGAGGATGGCCCCGCCAAGCTGCTTCCTTCCTGGTTCGCGCCCTTCAAGACATCACCCTTGGCCTTGGTCCTCTGGTGAATTTGAGGCACGCGTCTTGTCTTCTGCAGCGCTGACGCGGGTCTTCACCCACATCTATCTTCGTGACCCCAACATCGACCTCGACAGCCTGCTGGAGCCAGTGAGCGGCGAGCGCGCTGCTGCTGCTGCTGAGCCCGTGAAGGGTCGTGCGGAGGCTCTGCTGGGGAAGTTCTGGGCCTTCAGCACCAAGCCGAAGCGGAGCGCTGCTAGCCCTGCTGCTCCACAAGGCGAACCTGCTCCGTGCAGCTCCCCCGCCGGCAAGTGACTCCGTCGTGGCTCCCATCCTGCTTTTAATTCCTCCGCATGTACCATGCCTCGGGAGGCATTAAAACTTATGTTTGATGCTGTGATAACAACATGGACTGTAATATTTGTTTTTGAATTCCCTGAATTTTGCATTATTCCTTCCTACTTGCTTATGTTCTACGCCGGCAGAGCCCGGCCCCGCGCATACCTCAGCCGCCATTGGCCCCGACCGGAAACCAGGACGGGACCAAGGAGTGAGGGGCTACGTGACAAGTTAGGCTCCTTAGTCGCGATGCTCAGGAGTCCCCCTTGGCGCTCGAACAGCAAGTAGGGAGGTGAGATGTGGGTGGATCTACTGTTCTGCGTCTGCAGAGCCCGGCCCCGCGCATACCTCAACCGCCATTAGCCTTTCGGAACTAAGGAGTGAGGGGCTACGTGACCAGTTAGGCTCCTGAGTCGCGATGCTCAGGAGTCCCCCTTGACGCTCAAACAGCCTTCGTACCTTGGCTCCACTCGGGGAGAGACGTGCGACGAACTAGGCCCGGGGGGGCCTGGCCAGGTGGCATGCGTCTGGGCGTGACCCAGGCGCAGCCCCCGTGCCCAGCCCCTTCGCGCGGCACTCCCGAGGGGAGGCATTGCGACAAGGCCAGACACTGAGCTCCGGGCTCCTTAAGGTTGATGCGGCCCGGAGGCCACCCTTAGTTGTTTATCACCAGCGTGCAGCATAGCGCTTTTGGATGCGTATGGGCATAGCCGCTCCTCGGCAGTGTCGTCAGCCAGCGCGGAGCATGGTGCGTCCACTGTTACATGGGAGGGGGCTCCCCTCCGGGAGGAGCCCCCAGAGCGTATACAGCCCCACCCTGACACGTGGCTGGCACGGAAGGGCTTGGCGAGGTGTATCTGGGCACCCGTGAGCCAGCGCGGGACTCACGTGGCCCTACCTCAAGGCGGGTTGCGCCTGGCTCTGGGCCTTATCTTCGAGTGTGTTCCAGCAAATTTGGCCAGATGCCGGTGCTCCACGTCTTTGGGTCCCGGCTCTCGGGCTGGTCTCAGCCGTCGCTCACATGCCAGGTCACGATGCCATGGACAAGACCAGAGGGTGAGGGCCGGAGAGCCGGTAGGATCCCTAAGTCGTCATGCTCAGGCACCCCCCTTTAACGCGCAAGCTGGGTTAGATGACGAAACTCTACGTCCTTGGGTCCCGGCTCTCGGGCTGGTCTCAACCGTCGCTGGCATGCCAGGTCACGATGCCATGGACAAGACCAGAGGGTGAGGGCCGGAGAGCCGATAGGAGCCCTGAGTCGCGATGCTCAGGTACCCCCACTTTAATGCGCAAGCTAGGTTCGATGACGAAACTCTACGTCCTCGGGTCCCGGCTCTCGGGCTGGTCTCAGCCGTCGCTGGCATGCCAGGTCGCGATGCCATGGACAAGACCAGAGGGTGAGGGCCGGAGAGCCGGTAGGAGCCCTGAGTCGCGATGCTCAGGCACCCCCCTTTAAGATGACGAAACTCTACGTCCTCGGGTCCCGGCTCTCGGGCTGGTCTCAGCCATCGCTGGCATGCCAGGTCGCGATGCCATGGACAAGACCAGAGGGTGAGGGCCGGAGAGCCGGTAGGAGCCCTGAGTCGCGATGCTCAAGCACCCCCCCTTTAACGCCCAATATTCCGACACCCAGGAGAAATAGGCACCAAATAACAAGCATGGTGGATCGAAAGCATAGCCCTAAGACAAACGCAAGAAGGATACATGCCGCTGGGACAGGCCCGAGGGGCTTGGGGACGATGCAGCCCGAGGGGAGCCCCCAATAAGGTAAGCCAAGGACATGAAATAAAAGGGATACATGCCACAGGGACGGACCCACGCGGTCTGGGAATAATGCGGCCCTGAGGGCTCTCCCAGCCAGAAACGAAACTTAAAAGATGTCACCTGATGATGTTGGGGACGAAGGGGTGTTGGTGTAGCAGACTCGGTGGGCTGCGGGAGCCGATCCTCACGAGCCCCCAGGCCCAGGGGCCTCTGGAGGCTCTAGAGGCGCTGGCGGCTCCTCGCGGGCCATCTCCATCTCCGCTAGGGCTGCAGCACGCCTGACCTCTTGAACCTCCAAGATGGCCCTCATGAGACGCTGGTGCGCAGCAGCCGCGTTCGGCAAGCCATAGGGCATGCGAATGTAGCTGGGGGGACCCTCGCAGCGTCCCACTTGCAAGGGCCAGAGGCGATCCTGAGACGCGGCTCAGTTGAGCCCTCGTATGTCGATGCAGACGCGCATCCCACCATCCTCGCCTAGATGGGGGGCCACATCGGGTAAGCGGCGGCTGCCTCTCATGACTCTTGACTCCTGTAGCTCCTGAATGGCCTTGCTGACGAACTCCTGAGGGTTTGGCCCTCCTTGCCTTGCTCCTTCATGAGGGAAACGTGCTTCGAAGCACGCCTCCACGTGGTGCCCAAGCGCCTCCCTCGTAACCTTGGCGAGGTCGGCGGCCCTCGTGGGAGAGCCCCGAGCCCCTTTGAGAGGGTGCTAGATGCGCTTCCCTATGCGATGGAAGGAGGCTCCCCAAAGGCGGCGCGGAGCCTGAGGGGCTGCCTCCTGAGGGGGCGGGCCGACGATGTCTTCTTCTTCTTGGGGCGGCCTCGGGAGGCCTCCTGCTGCCATGATGCAGGTCTTCGGTGATGCAGCTGAAGGCTCGCTCCAGGAGCACTGCTGCGTCTCTCTCTTCGCGAGGCACCGTGATGACCCCGCCGCTTCCTGGCATCTTGAGGACGTTGTAGCCGTGGTGGGTTACGGCCATGAACTTGGCCAGCGCCGGGTACCTGAGGATGGCGTTGTACGGCAAGCGAATGTGGGCGATGTCGAAATCGATGAGCTCGGTGTGGTAGTTGTCGCGTGCCCCGAAGGTGACAGGAAGGCGGACCTGCCCGATCGGGACCGTGGAGCCGTCGGTGACTCCGAAGAAAGGCTTGGTTGGCTGAAGCTGACTGTAGGGCACTTGAAGATTGTTGAACGTTTCCACGGAGAGGACGTTGAGCCCTGCCCCGCCATCGATGAGGGTCTTGGTGACTAGCACGTTGTTGATGATTGGGGAACAAAGCATCGGGAGGACTCCGGCTGTGGCTGCGCACTTGAGCTGATCCGCTAAGCTGAACTTGATGGGGCATGCCGACCACCTCAGAGGGCGCGTGGCCTCGAGCTTGGGGAGGACTGCATTCACTTCATGGGCGAACTGCTTGAAGATGCGCTGAGAGGCTGGGGCTTGAGCTCCGCCCAGGATGCAGGCGATTGCACATGGTTCTGAAGCCCCAGCCCCTCGTCGATGGCGGTCTTCATTTCTCCTTGGCTGCGGCGGCAGCGGAGGGAGGCCTGCGTTCCCTTGCGGGCGATCCTCGCGAGGCCGATCCCTCCAGCCTCCCTCGCGAGGCGGGTCCTGCCAGCGATCCTCGCGAGGTTGGTCGCGCCACCCTTGGCCCGGGCCGCGGTCTTCCCAACGTCCTACATTCCTTCCTCCTCCTCGGCCGTAGCCCAGGTCGCTACGGTCGGGACGTCTGCCGACCCTTCCTTCACGCACGGCCCGGAGCTCTTGGCATTCATTGGTGTTGTGGGTGTGGAGGTCGTGGTACCGCAGCATCGACTACCCTTGGAGGATTGGGCTGATCTCGCCCGCTTGGTGTCTGGCTCGGCCATGCAGTACGGCAGCCCCTTGCGCTTCACGTCCTTGGCCTTGGGCTTCTTCTCTTGGGGTCCGGCAGCTCGCTCGAGGAGGAGGCGCCCTCCTCAGCCTTAGCACACTTGGTCGCCAAGTTGAACAGCTCAAGGAGGTGCACAGGTCTTCATGCATCGCCACTCCTCCTTCATCTTGACGTCGCGCACTCCGTCGGAGAAGGCTGAGATGATGGCCTCCTCCGTCACCACAGGGATCTTGAGGCTACGTTGTTGAAGCGCTGGATGTACTTCGCAGGTTTCCCACAGTTCTGCTTAATCTGGCGCATGTCGCTCACGGCGGGTGGCGGTCGCGAGTACCACGGAAGTTGGCGATGAAGCGGGTGCGCATCTCGTCCCAGGAGGAGATCGTGCCTGGGGCCAGATTCGGGAGCCAGGTGCGTGCTCCGTCCTTGAGCGCCATGGGAAACCAATTTGCCATGACCTTTTCGTCTCCATTGGCAGCCTCGATGCCCAACTCGTAGAGTTGGAGGAACTCTGCAGGGTCAGCCGTGCCGTCGTAGCGAGGAGGCAGCTCTGGTTTGAACTTCCCAGGCCACGCGAGACTGCGCAGCTCGGAGGTGAAGGCGCGGCAGCCCGCTGTGGCCACAGGGGGGCTTGGGCGACGGAGAGCTTGGTCCTACGGGTCCCCCATGCGCCTTGGTGGGGGTAGCGAGGTCTTAGCGTCTTTGGAGCGGGGCGCTCGGGCGGCTTCTCGGCGAGGACTTCTTGGCAGCTCTTCTCTTGCAGCGCTGGCGCTGACGGAGCGGGTTCCGCCCGAGGCAGCGCGCCTTTGGGGCGTGGAGCCTTCTTGAGGAGGAGGTGGCGCCCAGGCGCTTCATTGCCCTCGCGGGCGGGTGCCGTCTGGCAGAAGGGCGGCGAGGCGCCTCGCGGCGCGGACGAGCTCGGCGACTCGGTCGAGCCATTCTTCATAGACGTCGTCGATGGGGCGGTAGCGCAGGAGCTCGTTTGCCGCGATGAGCTCAGCTCGGGCCACCATGGCCGCGCGGGGCGCGCGTGACGAAGAACCAGCGGGGGTGAGCGAGGGCGTGGCAGTGCGGCCGTCCCACCTCATGGATGGATGCTGAGATGATGCTTGCTGTTCGTTCCCCACCGGGCCGGTGGCGGCGTTGATGGCAGGTGACGAGGAACGACGAGGGCGCCCGCCGACGGGAGCCATCTGGGCGACATGGGAAGCGAGGGCGGCTCGACGCTCGGCGCGAGCCCGACGAGTGTCAAACATGGATGCGGTGGTCGGAGAAGAACGAGGCGACGGAAGGCAAATTCCGGCGCACCCCTACCTGGCGCGCCAAATGTTGGATTTCGGGTTCCGGCAGACCCTTGAGGTTCGAACACTGGGGGTGCGCGCGGAGATTCAACCCTCTACCGGCTCGCTCCTCGCCGAATCGCTAAGACCTAAGCTACAAAACTAAACAGCACAAGAGACACAGGATTTCTACTGGTTCAGGCCACCATTGTGGTGTAATACCCTACTCCAGTGTGTGGTGTGGAGGATTGCCTCTTGGGCAGATGAGGAACAATACAATGGGAGAACAGCCTCGCGAGGGTCTGTTCTTGGCGGGCGCGATGAACTGCTAGGGGGATTTCAGTCGCCTCTCTCTCTCTGTGTGTGTCTTTCTATCCTTGTTCTTTCGATGCCTCTACCCTGTGGGTGGCTACCCCTATTTATAGGCAAAGGCCCTGGGCCTCTTCCCAAATATTGAGCGGGAAGGGCGCCAACAATTGGCCATTTTGAAGGGGAACAGCGGGTACACTTATCCTAACTAAAGTTGGTCCTCGCCTGTCAAAGGCTCTGGTGGTGACGCCGGCTTGGGCTCAACAATGACTTCCTTCCGGCCGTTGGGCTGGTCTTGGTCTTGTTGCACCGAAATGGACGCCTTTGCTTGATGCTCTCGCCTGCGCTTGCTCCCTTTGCACCAAAGAGGAAAGGAGGACACTGCGCGGGCTGGTGCCCGACTGGTGCCCTTGGTCGTCATGGCACCCCGCCTTGAACTCTCCGCCTCCTTGCGAGCCAGCCTGACGAGGCCGTGCCTGAGGAAGCTCCTTGTCGTCCAACCTGCGAGGCTTGGCCCCTCGCGAGGGTCTTGAGCTTGTGTTGATGAAGATGGGCTGTGCTGGGCCTCCTTTGAGCCACGCCTTGGCGGCAGCCGCAGCGAGCAAGTCTAGGGACCCCGTTCCCAGAACGCCGACACAGTCGGCTCCGAGTTAAGAGTCGGAGCGGACTCTTGTGCGGCCTCCAGGGCACCGTCCGGCAGCAGAGCTAGATCATGCCCATCGTGACAGTGCGGCGCGCTCGGCTGTGGCTCGAATCCGTCGAAGATCAAGTCTCCGCGGATGCCGGACTTGAAGTTCAAACTTCCAAATCTGACCTGATGGCCAGGGGCATAACTTTCAATCTGCTCCAGATGGCCAAGCGAATTGGCCCGCAGTGCAAAGCCGCCGAATATGAATATCTGTCCGGGGAGAAAAGTCTCACCCTGGACTGTGTCGTTGTTGATGATCGAAGGAGCCATCGGGCCTATGAGCAATGACACATAGGAACTCTCAATGAAAGCACCAATGTCGGTGTCAAAACCGGCGGATCTCGGGTAGGGGGTCCCGAACTGTGCGTCTAGGCGGATGGTAACAGGAGACAAGGGACACAATGTTTTTACCCAGGTTCGGGCCCTCTCAATGGAGGTAAAACCCTACTGCTGCTTGATTGATATTGATGATATGGGTAGTACAAGAGTAGATCTACCACGAGATCAAGGAGGCTAAACCCTAGAAGCTAGCCTATGGTATGATTATTCTTCATCCTACGGACTAAAACCCTCCGGTTTATATAGACACCGGAGATGGCTAGGGTTACACAGAGTCGGTTACAATGGTAGGAGATCTACATATCCGTATTGCCAAGCTTGCCTTCCACGCCAAGGAAAGTCCCATCCGGACACGGGACGAAGTCTTCAATCTTGTATCTTCATAGCCTTGGAGTCTGGCCAATGATGATAGTTCGGCTATCCAGACACCCCCTAGTCCAGGACTCCCTCAGGCGCACCCTCCCCTTTCCCAAACAGAATTGGACTAGGGGAGGGGGCCGGCGCCCCTCTTTCCTTCTCCCTCTCTCTCCCTTCCATTTCCCTCCGGTGGAAGAAAGGAAAATGGGGGGGGGGTCGAATCCTACTTGGACTAGAAGTCCAAGTAGGACTCCACCCTTTCGTGCCCAACCTGGCCGGCCTCCTCTCTCCCTCCCTCCATTATATACGTGGCCAGGGGCACCCCAATAAGACAACAGATAATCTCTTAGCCGTGTGCGGTGCCCCCCTCCACAGTAACGCACCTTGGTCATATCGTCCTAGTGCTTATGCAAAGCCCTGCGCCAGTAACTTCATCATCACAGTCACCACGCCGTCGTGCTGACGGAACTCACCCTCGTCCTCAATTGGATCAAGAGCACAAGGGATGTCATCGAGCTGAAAGTGTGTTGAACGTGGAGGTGCCATACGTTTGGTACTTGATCGGTTGGATCGTGATGAAGTTCCACTAAATGAACCGCGTTATTGAAACGCTTCCGCTTTTGGTCTACGAGGGTACATGGACACACTCTCCCCTCTCGTTGCTATGCATCACCTAGATAGATCTTGCATGATCATAGGAATTTTTTTGAAATTACCGCGTTCCCCAACAACATCGACCTTAAAACATAACAAAAATTATCACCTCGCGGGGAAGTCAAAATAACTCCAGCCCCCAAGCCTTCCAATTGCCTGGATCCAGCAAAGTGAATAGTCCAATGCGTGCTATCCGGATTTTCCTCAGGCATCTGTAGCTCTATCCAGCCATTGATGAAATCCACAAGTGCTTGAGATTTGATAGCTGTCTAAGGCATATACTTCAAACCATGAGGTCCAAGCTCAATAGCCCACTTGGCTAACCGACCCGTGGCTTCTCAAGTTTGAATAATATCCCCTAAGGTAGCAGAACTAACCATAGTGATGGGATGACCAAGGAAATACTGCTTCAACTTATGGCTAGCCATGAACACGACATAAACCAGTTTCTGCCAATGTGAGTATCTCTGCTTAGATTCAATGAGCGCCTCACTGACATAATAAACCGGCCTTTGAACTGGATATTCCTTGCCTGACTCTTTCCTTTCCACCACTACTGCCACACTGACAGCTCTATTGTTAGCAACCACATATAAAAGCAAGGGCTCCTTCTCAATAGGAGCTGCAAGAACCGGCGGTTCAGCCAACTGTCTCTTAAGTGCCTCAAACACCTCATAGGCAGCATCACTCCAGACAAAATGATATGTCTTCTTCATCATCTGATAAAGAGAAATAGCCTTTTCACCCAGGCAGCTTATAAACCGGCTCAAAGCCGCAATGCGACCCGCCAAACATTGGACGTCATTTATACATGTCGGCTTAACCAAAGAAGTGATAGCCTTGATTTTCTCCGGGTTAGCTTCAATGCCTCTCTCAGAAACCAAGAAACCCAATAGTTTTCCTGCTGACACGCCAAAGACACACTTGGCCGGGTTAAGCATCATCTTATAGACCCGGAGATTGTCGAAGGTCTCTTTCAAATCATCTGTCAAGGTCTCCTTCTTCCTGGATTTCACAACAATATCATCCACATAGGCATGAACATTGCACCCAATCTGAACATGGAGGCAATTCTGAACCACCGCTGATAAGTCGCTTGGGCACTCTTGAGATGAAAAGGCATAGAAACATAGTAGTCCAAAGTGGGTGATGAAAGTTGTCTTCTCCTGGTCCTTAACTGTCATCTTGATCTGATGATAACCAGAATAAGCATCCAGAAAACTCAAACGCTCACAACCCGCCGTAGCATTAGTAATCTGGTCAATACAAGGGACAACAAAGGGGTCAGCCGGACAGGCCTTATTAAGATTTGTATAATCCATACACATACGCCAAGTGCCATTTTTCTCAAGCACCAGCATCGGGATAGCCAACCACTCAGGATGAAAAACTTCAATGATGAACCCGGCCGCCAAGAGCCGGCCCACTTCTTCACCAATGGCCTTACGCCTCTGTTCATTGAAAGAACGAAGGAATTGTTTGACGGGCTTAAATTTGGGATCAATACTAAGAGTGTGCTCAGCGAGTTCCCTCGGTACACCTGGCATGTCTGAAGGCTTCCATGCAAAGATATCCCCGTTCTCACGGATGAACTTGATGAGCGCGCTTTCCTATTTTGGATTCATATTAGCATTGATGTTGAACTGCTTGGATGAGTCGCCATGAACAAAGGCAACCAACTTAGTATCATCTGCTGACTTAAATGTCAACAAGGGGTCATGCTCTATAGTTGGCTTCTTCAAGGGGGTCATATCTGTCGGGTCAACGTTATCTTTATAAAACTTTAACTCCTTTGTGGCACAAGCCGACTCAGCATACGCAGCATCACCTTCTTCACAATCCAGAGCGATCTTCCTATCAACGTGCACCGTGATGGTCCCTTTATGACCCAGCATTTTAAGCTGCAAATAAACATAACGAGGTCGTGCCATAAATTTGGCATAAGCCGGCCGCCCGAACAAAGCATGATATGAGCTTTTGATCTTGACCACCTCAAAGGTCAATTTTTCAGCTCTAGAATCATGGTCATTACCAAAGGCCGCCTCCAGGGTTATCTTACCCACCGGATATGCCGACTTACCAAGCACCTATCTGCGTTCTGGATACGGGGGTACCCAGACTTGCTTGCCTGCGGCCCACGGCGTGGCTCCATCAGCGGCCTGGTACGGCCCAGCTTTAGTATCAACAACTCAAGACCCTCGCGAGGGGCCAAGCCTCGCAAGGTGGACGACGCCAAGACATCCAAGGAGGTCGGCCGTCCTCAGGCTGGCTCCCAAGGAGCGGAGTTTTCTATGCAAGGTGCACCTCGCGAGGTTCGGCTGACGTGAGCCATGATGACCAAGGCCAGGCGGGCGCCAGGAGGGCACAGAGTACCAGTTCCCTATTCGGTGCAAAGGAGGCAAGCAGCAGGCTCGGAGTCCCGAGGAATCAACCAAAGTTTTCCATTTTGGCGCAACAAGACCAAGACCACCAGGACGGCAGGATGGAGGTCATCATCGAGCCCACTGCCGCGTCACGACCAGTGGGTTTTTGCAGGTGAAGACCACTTTAGTCAGGATAGGACGTACTTGTTGTCTCCCTTCAAATTTTGCCTTTGTGGGATCCCTTCCCGCCAACATGTGGGAATAGGACCAAAGCCACTATAAATAGGACCTAGCCACCACCACGGGAGGGGATCGGATCCATTCCACCCTCACCACCTCACCAGCTCACTTGAGCTCAAGAACACGCCTCCTGAGGTTGTTCTCCAGTGTACTAGTTCTTCCTTAGCCCCTTGAGGCAATCCACCACAAAGCAGGAGTAGGGTTTTACACCGCAAGGTGGCCCGAACCTGGCTAAACTGTCCTGTCTCTCTTTCCCTTTGAGCTCGTCGCGCTAGGCTGTGAGGTTCGCGAGTTGGTAGGCTATGTAGGTTGAGATCTCTGCACGCACCCTAGAGTTCGAACCTCTCAAGGGTTTGTGTCGTGGGAAACGAACACCTATGGGGCAGGGCCCCTTTTCGGTCCGGCAGGGAGCGGAGGGCGCACGAAGAGCAGATCGAGGTCAAGCACGCGAGGGATTTTACCCAGATTCGGAGCTCTCGGAGAGATAAAACTCCTCTTGCTGCTTTGTGTTTGTATTTGTTTTTGCTTGAGGCGTGGGTATGTTGTAGTCTCGAATGAGTCGAACCCCTTCTACGCGCATGGGCCTCTTTTTATAGTCTAAAGGGGTCACCGACAGTGTGGCAACGAGAGAGAGGGTAAGAAAGTAAAACACGGGTTGGTACAACCGCTATCAACAGTGCCCCTACCTAACTCGTGGCGGGGGACAAGGGCATTTAATGCCCGTCCGGCCGCCGTAAACAGTGCAAGAAACGACCGTTAGGGCGCCACCGACGCCACAATGGCCTCCTAGTCATCTTCACTTGCCACCGCACCGCTTTGGCTGCTGCTACTACCCGCCGTGCACCAGGAGCGATCCTGCGGCGACACGTCGTCAGATGCGCTGGAGCGTGGGCGCAGAGTGGTGGCTTCGCCACGGCAAGCACCTTGCCGCGGTCGCTGTCTTGTCGCACCCGCAAGCTTGTCGCTCGCCGGTCCTTCCCGGGACGCGCGGTGCGTCGCGGCAAGTCTCCTGAAGTGCCTTGGATGGCCTTCCCGGCAAGCTCCTCTTGCTGGGGTCTTGTCCTTCCCGGCAAGCTCCTCTTGCCGGGGCCTTGTCTTCACAGTTAACACTTTGTTCTTGAATGGCAGTAAATGGGAATAGCAAAGGATCTTGGCGGACGTCCGACAAGCCTTGCCGCGGGACGCTGCGACTGCCCGTGCACAAGTTCGGGGTACTAAGGTACCCCTACTTTAGTGCACCGACAGGAGCCCTCGGGCTTGGGCCATACACGGTGCCGAGCGCTGTTGGGCCAGGCCCAAAACAGGGCACGGGCACGCGCGGCCTGGGTCCAAACCAAATCCACTCCGTATCCACCGCGTCCTCCCGTAACGGCACGCGTCAATCGCGGCATCGTGGGAGAGATCGTGGGTAATTTTTAACTCAGGAAATGCGTAACGTTCGCCTCCCCTGTTTATAAGCAGAGGAAACAGGGCCGTTCCCCCACCTTCGCCACTTGCAGTTTCTTCCTCAGAAAGCTCCGCCGCTCCCCTCTGCTTCCCAAGCCGAAAGAGAGCAGCGCTCCGCCGTCCACCGCCGCCGTCGCCCCCAACGCTTCCGCGCTCCCCCGCCGCTTCCGCCATGGCCCCGAAGACCAGCAAGAGCACCAAGACCGGCAAGAGCACGAAATCAACCGAGGCGTTGCGGCTTGAGGCGCTGCGCAAGGAGCGAGTGCTTTTCCCCCCCGAGCTCACCCCGAAGGCGCTGCAGGAGGAGTTCTATCTCTTCTGGTCGACGGAGAAGCGGGCGCATCCGCGCACGCCGGTGCTCTCCGCCGAAGCTTCTACCTCGAAGAGGTGCCCAAAAGGGTACCATTTCTTTCCGGTGTTCTTCTATTGCGGGCTCTGCCCACCTTTTTCTGATTTCTTTTGCGATATCATGAATACCTACGGGTTTCATCTTCTTGATTTCACCCCCAACGCCGTTCTGACAATGGCGGTTTTCGCACACCTCTGCGAGAACTTCGTTGGCATCCACCCAAATGTTGCTCTTTTTCGCCACTATTTCATGTCCCGAGCCGAGAAGGGAGAGCCATTAGCCGGCGGGGTCGCCTGGATCTCACGCGTCGGCATGAAGGAGGTGTATCTGGAGGGTGAGCTCCGCAGCAAGTGGGACGAGTGGAGGGCGGAGTGGTGTTGGATTGCTGACGCCAACCCGCAGCCGTTCACCAACCTGCGCCAGACCCGGGTAGTGCGCGGCGGCGATTGGAGCGCTCTGTCGCCGGACGACGCCAAGCTGAAGATCGCCACCACCCGAATCCTGCGGCTCAGGCTTGCCGGGCTCATAGCAGGGGCCGTTGGCGCGGATTTCCTTCGCCGTCGCATCGCCCCTCTGTAGAAGAGGGGGAGGCCCGCCTGGCTGTTTGGCGGCCCGGCGGATATCATGAGGCTGCGTCCAGGCCTCAACTTCAACTTCATAGTCCTAGAGCTTGACGGGATGCTCAAGGAGCTGTTCAAGCATGACGCTAACCATCCAGAGTGGTTCAGGCTGCCGCAGGGCGTCATCCCACTGTGCAACAACTCCCAGCGTGACCGCATCTGTGCAATGATGCCGGAGTGTGACTCGCACGGGATAAGCCCAACTTGGATGGAGCCCGCCGACGATGTCGTGCGGCAATTCTTCGATGGCTTGATGGAGGTAGCAGTCCACGCCGACGAGCAGAGGCTCCTCACCCGCGACACCACCGACGACGAGATGCGGTTCATCGCCACCAGGGCCGAAGAGGCGGCGGCAGCCGCCGCCGTGGGCGAGTTTGGCTTCACGTTGGAGGAGGCAGAGGCGGCCGAGGCGGCAAGCCTTGCCGACCGGGAGGACCTTGCCGAGAGGATTCTTTGGGGAGCCCGGCCGAAGCGAGCGAGCCCGCCGAGGGCGCGAGCGGCCAGCCGTCTTCGAGCAGCTTGCCGCAGGCGGAGCCCCCAGCGCAGCCCCAATTCCAACCAAGAAGGCGCCTCCGTCGAGTTGGAGATACAGCAGGGCGGCAGGCAGGCCAACAGCCGCAGCGTCGTGGGACGCGCTCCACCATGCAAGTACTGGTTGCCGCTGGAGCATCTCAGCCGTCTTGCCGCAATCGAGGCGGGTCTTTCCGGGCCGCCACGCCTGATCCTGCCGCAGCCCCCGGCAAACGTCCAAGGGAGCCTACTCCTCCGCCTCGCCGCGCAGAAAGGGTACTAGACTTCGACCTCTCTGCGCTGAGCTTCGACGAGGAGGAAGAAGAGGAGGAGGAGTAAGGCTTTTCCCTCACTGTACTTGTTTTTCTTCGATCTTTGTTGTTGCTTGTCTTGCATCTGATTTGCTTCCCTCTGAATCCCTATTCCATTTCAGGACTCTGGCCGAGAGAGCGGCGAAGAGGGCCAAGGTCCCCGTGGTTGTCATCGAGGACGATCCTGCTGTGATGGCAGAGGACACGTCCGAGACCACCTTGACGGACCCGATTCCTTCTCCTCTGGCAGCCCCAAAGACAGCCCCAGCGTAAGTGTTTGGTTCACTTCTGTTGTGGGGCGCGCATGGGTGCTTCTTCTTTAGTGACATCTTGATTGTTGATTCATTTGTGTAGGAGGCGAACAGGCCCATCGAGAGCAAGCGAAACCGCCTGCAGTCTTTATGCTGCTGACCACGCCGCCAAGGCGATTCCCCGACAAGGGCGCTCCCGGCAAGGAGAGGTCCCGGCAAGGGAAGGAACCAGTGAGCCCCCAGTGGTGGAGCCCATGGTCACGGAGCCCAGCACAGGTAACCCTCCTTGTCGAAAATTTTCCCTTGGGTTTTTCTTCTTCTGATCTTCTTTCTTCTCTCTTTTTTTTGATATTTGCTTGACTTTCCCTTCCTCTTCCTGTCCTCAGATCCCCCTCTCACAGACCCGATGGAGACTAAGGCCACCGGCGAGGAAGGCGCATGCGGCAATACTGAAGACGCCGCCGCTGACAAGGAAGAGGCCGGCGCTGATGAACCCACCGACGAAGAAGCCGCCAAGGCTGCTGGCGCAGGAGCTGGCGAGGGGTCTGGCGATCGTACTGACGACCCGGAGGGCGTAGGAGCGCAAGGCGCTGCACCGACCGCCGACCCCTCCGCCGCTGATGCAACACCGGGCTCCGAGGAGCCCCAGCCAGGCGCCTACTTGAAGGCCGGCGAGGGCGTATACATCAAGCTTCCCTGGGCGTTGAGCTCCAGGGCGCCGGTCAAAGGAGAGGAGTTTGACGGGGAAGTACTCGCCTCTGCTGGGCTGGCAGTGGTTGACGCACCCAGCAGCAGCAGTGGCGAGTCCGAGGAGGAGCAGTTGCTCCGGAAGTTGGTGTCACTCTACCGCGCCCGGCAAGCGAAGCTTGAGTCCCGGGAAGCGCTTGTCGCGCGGGCGGGAGTTGACATAGAAAAGCATGGGGAGGAGCTCAAGAGAAGCAACCAGGAGGCCCTCCGATCCATTGCGGAGGAGAGGGCGCAACTTGACGAGGCGAAGAAGGCGTTCATCCTGGAAAAGGCTGAAGCCGAGGAGCAGCAGAGGCTCGCCGCCGAGGAGATGTCCAGGCGGGAAGGTGAGCTGACGCAGAAGAAGGTTAATCTGGATAGCCACGAGGAGGAGCTCGACACACGGGAGCAATCACTTGGCGGGGCGCTCAAGGAGGCGAAGGACGCTGCCGCAGCTGCCGAGGCCGCCAAGAAGGAGTTAGAGGTGAAGGTGACGCAGCTGGAGGCGGACATGAAAGGGAAGAACGAAGAGCTTGCCGCACTCCAGCGCGAACGCGAGAAGGATGCACTTGCCCATGGCGATCTGCAAGTTCAACTCGCCGACAAGGTCAAGGAATTGAACGCCGCCAAGGACTCAAGCGCTGATCTGGAGATGAAGCTGGCCACCTTGACGGAGACACTGGACGCCGCCAAGAGGCGAGAGGATGACTTGAAGAAGGAGATCAAGGGCAACGAGGAGCTAGTGACGAGGGCTGCCGAGACTCAAAACACCTTCAGGTCTACGGTGGAGCTTTGGACAGAGGGCCTCGTCAACATTGCTGCAACTATCGACGAGGAGCTGGCGGAACTGGACTTGGCGGGCTTCGGGTACTCTACTAACGAGAACCTCCAGACCAGCGCCAAGCTCACTCTTTTCTTCAAGGGTGTGGTGACGGCTCTCCAGCAGCTCCGGGAAAGGATCCCGAAGAAGCTGGCCGACGAGTCGCGCGCAATCTGCGCCAAGGTCTTGGAGAAGGTGTTGGTGAAGATACTCTTCCGTAACCCGGGCCTCGACCTCTCCCGCGTCCTCAAGAAGCTGCCGACGGGTGCTGGTCTTGAAGAACTCAAAGCCATTGTCGCACCCATCGTGGACAAGGTCAATGAAGTCAGGAGGGTCGATGGCGAGCGCGTGGATTAGGCCACCCTTCTTCTCCCTTCCTTCTTCTTGCCGCTGCTAGATATGTCATAGGAACAATCAGTTAGAGCGCGGCAAGTTATTTATTGTAATATAACTTTATTCTGGGTACTGTCTGCTGTGTTACTTCCTTTATTCGGTTCCATCCCTTGTATGTTTTTACCCTACGCTTTTAGGGAACTTGCCGGCGCAAACACACTTGCCTTGAAAGCGCTGAGTGCGAACATCGCAACTTCTTTGGCGGTGTTGCCTCCGGCAAGAAACCTTGTCGGGGCTAGTCGCAGCACACTTTCATTGTTGAGCGGACTCGAAACAAAGTAAGGGCGCAACTTAGCCACGAGCCGGTCCTTCCGCACACAGGTTTTCCATACAAGGCACGGTCGTTCAAGGAATATAACTTAAAAATTTAAAACTGACTATGCTCAAACTTTGGCAACTTAGCTTTTCCGTTGTTTGTGTCCCGGCAAGGCTATGCCTCTTTGAACGACGCCTAGTCCACATCCTTATCTTCTCTTCCCCCCCCCCCCCCGGTGAACTTGTGGGCGGAGGAATCTTCTTTTTGAGCAAAAGAAAGAAGAGAAAATAAAGTTATGGAGCCTTAAGGCTTGTTATTGCTTACCGGGGGCAAGTGCTGCACAAAGTGTCAGTCTATACATGCTAAAAAGAAAAAGGCACGAAATTTGACAACATATGCTGAGCATTCGATCTTTATTTATGCACGGGATCTGCGCCCGGCTTTGTACAAAGGGTTACATGCAACAGCGGCAAAGCTTGTTGTAGGATCGAAAGTATGTCTAGAGGGGGGGTGATTAGACTACTTGACAATATAAAAATTATGCCTTTTGACAAAGAACAGTTTTTGGCAGATTCACAATTATGATCAAGTCAAGCATCACCCTACACATGCAATTCTAGAGTATAGGCAGCGGAAAGTAAATTGCACATGTAGTAAAGAGAGGTGGAGAAGAGCAAACGCAATTTTGGAGACGCGGTGATTTTTCTCGTGGTTCCGATAGGTGGTGCTATCGTACTTCCACGTTGATGGAGACTTCAACCCACGGAGGGTAACGGCTGCGAGAGTCCACGGAGGGCTCCACCCACGAAGGGTCCACGAAGAAGCAACCTTGTCTATGCCATCATGGCCTACGCCCACGGAGGGCTAGCCTTACTCGGGGTAGATCTTCACGAAGTAGGCGATCTTCTTGCCCTTACAAACTTCTTGGTTCAACTCCACATCTCGACGGAGGCTCCCAAGCGACACCTAACCAATCTAGGAGGCACCACCCTCCAAAAGGTAATAGATGGTGTTGATGATGATGAACTCCTTGCTCTTGTGCTTCAAATGATAATCTCCCCAACACTCAACTCTCCTCACTTGATTTGGCTGTGGTGGAAGAAAGGATTGAGTGGAAAGCAACTTGGGAAGGCTAGAGATCAAGCTTCATATGGTGGGAGTGGAGCAACTTGATCTCAACACAAGGGTAGGTAGTTCTCTTCTCGAAATGTAAGGTAGGAGTGGTAGTTCTTTCGATGGCTCTCTCCACGAATGAAGAGGGGTGGAGGGTATTTATAGCCTCCACACAAAATCCAACCGTTACACACATTTGACCAATCTCGGTGGGACCGAAGTTGACAACTCGGTGAGACCGAAAGTTCAAATAATGTGAGCGTTGGGATTTTCGTGGGACCGAAAATACAATCTCGGTTAGTCCGATTCGTGCAAAGACAAGAGCTTGCCAATCTCGGTGGGACCGACTTCATCATCTCGGTGACACCGATTTGATGACGTAGGATTCTGAAGCTTGGCAACTCAAGTTTCGGTGAGACCGAGTTGAGAATCGGAAAATCCGAGTTTTCTAGGGTTTGGCTTTATGGTGAGGTGGTTCATCTCGGTGTGGTGAGTTTGGAATATCGGTGGGACCGAGATTACTTATGAGTGTATATGGCGGTGAAAGTTGTTGATAGTTTAGGAGATGTATCACTAAGCACTTTGAGCAACCAGATCATCATCATAACCTCATCCCTTTTAATAGTATTGGCTTTCCTATGGACTCAATGTGATCTTGGATCACTAAACCAAAAATGGAGTCTTGAGCTTTTGCCAATGCTTGCCTTAGCATTTTGAGGGGTCCACTTCTTCATCCTTGCCATACCCATATCACTGAACTTTCGAAATGATTCTCAAGTAACTATTAGTTCAATGATATATATGTTGTTATTAATTACCAAAACCACCCGGGGATTAGTTGCACTTTCAATCTCCCCCTTTTTGGTAATTGATGACAACATATAGATCAAAGCTTCGACAAAGGATATAATCAATGAATAATATTGTCGCTTTGAGAAGTATGTGATAAGTAAGAGCTCCCCCTAAATTTGTGCATTATTTAAGATTTGCGTTTGAATGCAAATGCACAATCGATTAGGATCATGGGTCACTCTTCCATGTCACATACATCTTGGTGGAGCGCACAAAATGATAAGAATGAACAGCATGCACCCAATCACCAAGACATGAGTAAATGGTCATACAAGATAGGAATAGCATATGATAAGCATTAAGCACACATTAAAGCATAGTACGACCAAGCACTCATTAAGGTAGAATCAAACGAGTATCAAACACCTTGAATGTCTCAAAACCAAAAGTATCTCAAAGAAACCGCAAAAGAACGAAAGAGCAAAAGCGCAAAGACAACAGCTCTCTCTCTCGAAGTCCTATGATCTATACAATTTCTCCCCTTTGGCAACAAGTTACCAAAAGTTCAAAAAGCATAGAGCTAAGCGTCACCGGGACTCTCTTTGGCGGCTCCGGCAGGTTGATGTCGGAGTGGATATGACAAAGATCGGTGAAGACTTGGTGATGTCTATCTTTGGAGGAGTGGTCTTTGGAGCTGGAGTTGGAGCAACCGATGGAACTGTGGAGGTGCCAAGCTGTAGTCTGGTGTCATCCCATGGAATAGCGGTGATCGGGTCTGTGGGAACCGGAGCGATCGATGATAAGCATCTGGACTAAGTCATCCTGCATCTCACGATAAGCTCTTCCTTCTCCGCTTTGCTTCCTCAATATCGCCTCAAGCTTGTTGACAATCACTTGCACTTGATCGACTTCACATCCAGAGCGTGGATCTTGTCCTCAACAATCCTCTCTAAGCTCTCCGAGACTGCATAATGCTGGCGGGCGTTGTTCAATCCTTTGGGTAGCTTCAAGAAGCTGCTCTCGACACTCTTTGGTTTAGCTGCTGCCGCCGCTGCTTCCTTGTCGACTTTGGCTTTCTTGGCAGCTTCAATCTTGGCTTGACCTTCAACCGATGTTGGATCCTCCTCATCCATCACAACAACATTATCCTCATGCTCGCTGCAACGGTAAGTGTTCTCTATCCAACAAGAATGTGCCCGTGCCAAACTTGGCATTGATAAGCATCTGAATCATGGGCAAATCCACACGACCTTTTCTCGTCATTGCAGTCCTCTTAATGGTCTCAACCATCAAGTCCATCACCTTGAAAGGTGCTTTCTCATCAAGTATATGCAGCATGTTGATAGAGTATCCTCCGATCATGCGATGATCTCTGACTTGGGCATCAAGGTATGCCTCGAATAGTATTAGTGGTAGGTAGACCTGCCGGAGATAGTAAATCGAGCCGAGCCCAGATTCCCAAATCCTTTCTTGGAACCTCTTTGTACATGTTCTTCATGGATTCATGATTCTTCTTTGGAATACCATATACATCAATATCATCATCTCGTTGCCTTTGGAGCATTGAAGTTCTGCCCATTCTTCAACAGATGAAGAAAATCTTTGACCTTCATCATCCATACAATCTTTCCATCGGGTAGAAGTGAGTGTGGCATAGAATTGCATAATCATCTCATCGCTCCAATTGGTCAACTTCGACCTACAAAGTCCGCAACACCACATGCAAAGTGAAACTTTCATGCACATGTGGAAAGAAGTCTCTGTGCTCTTCGCTGTCAATGTACTTCCAATCAACATATCTTGTGTCTCTGCGACTATGGGCTTCTTGTCCATCAAGACGGTCTCATAGAAGTCCTGCTGCTCTCGTGTGAAATCTGGGATCTAAAGCAGTTCTTCTCCTCACGGCATATGGGTCGATTGTCTCCATAGCCCGAGACCTCTATCTTTCCTTGCCTTCATATCCTCGGCTTGAGGATGAGCATCATTATGTAGTGGCAGTTTTGGACGAAGTTTCAAAGAAAACTGGTCCTTCATCAGCTGACACAGCTGGTGGCACATCATCCTTGTTCTTTTTAGACGCTGGAATGTTCCTGACGGTCTTCTTTGGCTTGGCAGCAGGCTTTGCTGGAGCTGCCTTAGATGGAGCAGATTGCTTGGGCTTTGAAGTGGCTCCAGCCTTAATGGCATCACCCATGAGCTTAGGCTTCTGAGGAGGCTGGGGTGCTTCCTCATCCTCATCTTCTACTGCTGCATCATCATGCACTAACCTCTTTCTCTTGGAAGTTTTCTTCACTTTGCTTGCATCTGCCTCTCCCAAATTCAGCTTCTTGGCAACAGTTGACCGCTTGACTTTTCTGGTGCCCTTCTTAGTTTGCTGACCTTGTGGCTCTTTGGCAACAACTTTTCTCTTGGGCTTTGAGGTGACCTCTTCCTCAACGACAAAATCTGAGTCCTCATCATCCGAGTTCCTCTTCTTTCGCTCTGGTGGCTGCAGGAGGCAAGCCACTTGGTGTACTCCTCTCACCATCATCGATGAGCTGCTAGGATCGGGACTAGTGCCCGCCTCTGGAATATCTCGCAATGGGTGTCTCGACCTGTTTCGACATCACCGGCATCGACATGGCCGACAACCTGTGAATAGATAAGGTGTAGGCAGAGAAGAAGAGTCATCACAAATGCGAAGTTTTTGCAAAAAAATGAGTTCAAATTCTAGTATTAGGTTTTCACAGAAGACATTTCGGTCGACCGAGTTTAAGATTCGTGAATCCGAAGTGTTTAAAGAAGCTTTCACACCACTTTCGGTTGGACGAAGTGGGTTTGATCCGCCGAAAACACTAGGGTTTCACAGAATCCTCATTTCGGTCACACCGATTTGCACAACTCGGTTGGACGAAGGGTGCAAAGGTAATGGCCATAGGCCAAATCGGTCATACCGAAAATGTAAAATCGGTCTCACCGAGATGTGTTCGGCGGAAACCTAACCTAAAATTTTACTCGAATCTAGTCCAAACGAACTAATCTGTGTACAGGAAGATTTCAATCGTGGCAAGATTCTAGGCAAACCAAACGTGCATTGAATCGGAGATGGGAGCACGAGTGGGATCAAACTCACCCTAACTTGGTGGAGTTTTCTCTGGCGGCAACGGCGCGGAGAAGATGTCCGCTGACGGCGATGGAGACTGCGGCGAGGGCGCCTGAGCGATGACGGCGACGATCCGGAGACCAGGCGACGGCAAGCAAAGGGTGTGGGGCGAAGCGTTTGAAGGAGAAATCAACGCGCGGCCCTCGAGTATATATACCCTTTCTTTGTCGGTGGGACCGAGTTGTAAAACTTCGGTGGCACTGAGATGGATAACTGCTAAGGCGATTATGCACTTCGATCACGCCGAAAATCACAACTCGGTTTCACCGAGGTGAAAACCTAGATCAGTCTAAATGCTTTCGGTTCGACCGAGTTTGAGTGAGTTGGTCGACCGAAATCACTTAGAAGGTTTTGGAAGTTAGCCCTTGACGGATCGGTGGCTCGAGTGCTCCTCACTCGGAGGGTCCAAAATGACTTGTTCAAAATTTGTGATGTAAGCATGAATAGAATTTGAGACAAGAAAGCATAGATAGCTAGGGGAGGTACTTAGGCATTCTTGTCCATCCATTTGGTCGAGAAAAATCAAAACGACCAAAACAACAAATGGATGTCCTTGAATGGATAAAATCATGCATCCAACATGCTCACACAATAAGATAGCAAATGAAATATGTGTCAAACATGCACAATCAAAACTCTAGCTACTATCACACAATTTGTCGATGACTAGGTCATCTTTATATGAGTATATTGACTTAGGAGCCAAATGAGAACATTTGATCATAGGTCATACTCATCGCTTAAGCACAAGTGGGGTTACCACTTTTACATAAAGCATTGATGTGTTCACATCATTTGAAGATGCTTTAGCTCAATTTTTTTAGAGCAAAGCTCCCCCTAGATGTGAGAACCCCTTTTAAAGGGTCAAACTAACCTTGGGTTGTCGTAGAAGACTTCATGTAGATGTTGAAGATGTGGATGCTCAATGTTGATGGAGATCATCAAGAGTTGGGAGCAATCATTTGGATTCCTGCACTTTCAATACCTACATGGGTTAGTCCCACAAGGAACAAACAAGGATATCCATGGACATAGATTGAAGTTCATAATAGATGATGTCCATGAAAGCAATGATTACCTTGTCCCTTGACTTACCAACAAGAGGGTTTGTGACTCCATGAACTAGTGCACAATGTGGAAGTTGATTGCACAAGTTTTTGCCAAAATGAATGTGAGTGAAGTATGTTGGAAGAGTCATCCTCAAGAACTTTCTAGTTCTTCTTCTTCGGGATCCACATCATCTTGATGGGAATCCTTGGGGTTGTAGTTGAGCTTGTGAAGTAGAACTTGACGCTTCCTTGGGAACCCACTTGACCATGGCTTGAGGTGCTTCAACAAATGCATCAATCTCCTCTTGAAGCTTGTCCTTGCCTTTTAGCTTGTGGTCTTGTGGTGGAAGGTCATCTTGAGCTTGTTCCACATTGGAAGAAGTAGGATCATACTTCTCCTTTTGAAGAACAAACTGTGGAGTAGGATATTGACCTTCTTCCCATTCAACACCCTCGGCGTTGAACTTTCGCTCAAAACCAATTCCTTGATTCTTCCGTGCCTTCCTTGCTTGCGAACAATTTCCTCAAAGTTCTTGCTTCGGCAAGGCTCTTGTAGACACCTTTCTCTATAATCCCTTTCAATAAACTATTTTCTTGCTCAAGTGTAACTTGGCTTGAAACATTGTTAGTGGAATCAAGAGAACTACTAGAAGCAACAACATTGGATTTAGCATGGTTATTGTTACTACTAGAGAAAGAATTTTTCTTATGCTTGTCATGCTTAGTTTTAATGGGTGGCAAGAAATTAGACAAGAGAAGTCGTTTGGCAAGATATGAAGAACTCTTCTTTCAAGATCGTCATTGATTGCTTTTAGAAACTCATGTTCTTGCTCTAGAGTGAGCTTCTCGAGCGTAGCTTCTCATGAGATCTTAGGAGCTCTCTATGATCTTCTTGAGTTGTTTCATGAGCTAACTTAAGAGTGTTTAGTTCTTTAGTTAGACGCTCAATCTCCTTCATAGCATTGTCATTCGACTCTTCTTGACTATAAAGACTACTAGCATGTTCATCGTTACTAGGTTCATTGGATTTATCATGTAAGAGCTCATCTTCACCAAGCAAGTCATCCTCATCACTATCAAAGTCAATGAATTCAGGGTGTGATACCTTGGGGCCTTTAGCCATGAAGCATCTTCCAATTCCCTCATTTGGTGAATCAAATAAGTCATAGGAGTTGGAGTTGGAGGATACGAGAGCAAGACCGGCAACACCTTCATCTTGACTGTAGTCGGAGTTGGAGTGATAGCTTCTTTCGGATTGATTGTCTGAGTCGGAGCGGAGACCCATTCACCTACATGAGCTTGATGTTTTCTTCTTGTGTAGCTCCTTGATGACTTGTCTTTCCTCTCCGAATCCTTGCTTCTCCGAGAGGGTCTTCGCTCATAACGATCATCTCTACTCCTTCTCTCTTCCGAGGTGACTCATCTCTTGAGCTTCTTCTTCTTGGAGATTCTTCTCTTCTCTTGTGGGGAGCCGTACACTCATTTGAGTAGTGTCGGGTCTTCCACAATTGTAGCAGATTCGATCACGACTAGAAGATCTCTTTTCATCATATGATCTAGACTTTGAGCTTCTCTCTTTGCTTCTACTCTTGTAGAATTTGTTGAAGTTCTTGACCATTAGGCTTATCTCTTCATTGGAAACTAACTTGTCACTTGAGGTTGTGGGAGCATCACTTGTAGCTTTGTAAGCACCACTTGACTTGTTGTGAAGCTCTTCCTTATCCTTAAGTGTCATCTCATGAGCAACAATTCTTCCAATGACTTGGTTGGCTTGAGATTCTTGTAGTTTGGCATCATTTGGATCAAAGTGCACACGGTGTCATACTTTCCATCCAAAGCTCGAGAATCTTCTTGATGATGAATCGGTCGGTCATTTCTTCGCTTCCTAAGCCGGCAATCTCATTTGTGATGAGAGCAAGCCTAGAGTACATTTCAGCGACTCCTTCACCTTCCTTCATCTTGAACTTGTCAAGTTGACCTTGAAGAACATCTAGCTTTGATTCCTTCACGGACTCGGTACCTTCGTGCATTTCAACCAAAGTATCCCAAATCTCTTTTGCATTCTCAAGACGGCTGATTTTGTTGAACTCCTCGGGACACAAGGCATTGAAGAGAATGTCACAAGCTTGAGCATTGTTTTGCAACATCCGCAATTCTTCCGTTAGAAGCCGCGATCCGAACTTTTCCTTCCTCAAGAATTCACCTTGCATACCAACACAAATAATGCCCCATGCGGTGGGTTATGGCCAAGAATATGCATTTTCATTTTATGCTTCCAACTAGCAAAGTTTGTACCATCAAAGTAAGGACCTCTCTGAAAATTACCCTCACTAGACGCCATACTCTCCTAGGTTGTGAAACCAAGCTTATGGAGTCAATGCAATGGAAACCAATACAATGGAGACCAAAGCTCGATACCACTTGTAGGATCGAAAGTATGTCTAGAGGGGGTGATTAGACTACTTGACAATATAAAAATTATGCCTTTTGACAAAGAACAGTTTTGGCAGATTCACAATTATGATCAAGTCAAGCATCACCCTACACATGCAATTCTAGAGTATAGGCAGCGGAAAGTAAATTGCACATGTAGTAAAGAGAGGTGGAGAAGAGCAAACGCAATTTTGGAGACGCGGTGATTTTTCTCGTGGTTCCGATAGGTGGTGCTATCGCACTTCCACGTTGATGGAGACTTCAACCCACGGAGGGTAACGGCTGCGAGAGTCCACGGAGGGCTCCACCCACGAAGGGTCCACGAAGAAGCAACCTTGTCTATTCCATCATGGCTCACGCCCACGGAGGGCTAGCCTTACTCGGGGTAGATCTTCACAAGTAGGCGATCTCCTTGCCCTTACAAACTTCTTGGTTCAACTCCACATCTCGACGGAGGCTCCCAAGCGACACCTAACCAATCTAGGAGGCACCACCCTCCAAAAGGTAATAGATGGTGTTGATGATGATGAACTCCTTGCTCTTGTGCTTCAAATGATAATCTCCCCAACACTCAACTCTCCTCACCGATTTGGCTGTGGTGGAAGAAAGGATTGAGTGGAAAGCAACTTGGGAAGGCTAGAGATCAAGCTTCATATGGTGGGAGTGGAGCAACTTGATCTCAACACAAGGGTAGGTAGTTCTCTTCTCGAAATGTAAGGTAGGAGTGGTAGTTCTTTCGATGGCTCTCTCCACGAATGAAGAGGGGTGGAGGGTATTTATAGCCTCCACACAAAATCCAACCTTACACACATTTGACCAATCTCGGTGGGACGAAGTTGACAACTCGGTGAGACCGAAAGTTCAAATAATGTGAGCGTTGGGATTTTCGGTGGGACCGAAAATACAATCTCGGTTAGTCCGATTCGTGCAAAGACAAGAGCTTGCCAATCTCGGTGGGACCGACTTCATCATCTCGGTGACACCGATTTGATGTGAAGGTTCTGAAGCTTGGCAACTCTAGTTTGGTGAGACCGAGTTGAATCGGAAAATCCGAGTTTTCTAGGGTTTGGCTTTGTGGATGAGGTGGTTCATCTCGGTGTGGTGAGTTTGGAATATCGGTGGGACCGAGATTACTTATGAGTGTATATGGCGGTGAAAGTTGTTGATAGTTTAGGAGATGTATCACTAAGCACTTTGAGCAACCAGATCATCATCATAACCTCATCCCTTTTAATAGTATTGGCTTTCCTATGGACTCAATGTGATCTTGGATCACTAAACCAAAATGGAGTCTTGAGCTTTTGCCAATGCTTGCCTTAGCATTTTGAGGGGTCCACTTCTTGATCCTTGCCATACCCATATCACCGAACTTTCGAAATGATTCTCAAGTAACTATTAGTTCAATGATATATATGTTGTTATTAATTACCAAAACCACCCGGGGATTAGTTGCACTTTCACTTGTACAAAAGGTGGTTGCCGGGACAGCAAGTTCCGGCAACCGCGCCTTATGGGTAAAACTTGCGAAGATGCTCTATGTTCCAGGAGTTGCTCACCGGAACGCCATCTTTGGTCTCAAGGCGGACAGCGCCAGGCCTAGTGACTTGCTTTACCCGATAAGGGCCTTCCCACTTCGGCGTCAACTTGTTGGAATTCTTGGCGGATTGAACGCGCCGAAGAACAAGGTCGCCTTCCTAGAAGCTTCTGGCATTAACTTTGCGGCTATGGTAGCGGCGCAAAGCTTGGCGATAGCGAGCAGCTCGTATAAAGAGCTTTGAAGAGCGATCCTCCTCGAGGAGCAGCGCGTCATCTTGCCGCAGCTGCTCTTGCTCAAGCTCATCATAAGCGAGCACTCGAGGCGATCCATATATGAGTTCCGTGGGGAGAACTGCCTCTGCTCCGTAGACAAGAGCAAAAGGTGTATGGCCAGTGGCTCGATTTGGCGTCGTCCTGATCGACCAAAGAACCACTGGCAGCTCCTCGATCCAATTTCTTCCGCACTTGTGTAGCCTATCGAAAGTTCTCGTCTTGAGCCCGCGCAGCACTTCAGCGTTGCCTCGCTCGCTTGACCGCTGCTTCTCGGATGAGCAACAAAGCGGGCGATCTTGGTGCCAAGATCTTGGACGATTGGATGAAGGTGCGGCTCGTGAATTGTGTGCCGTTGTCGGTGATGATCCTGTTAGGGACTCAAGCGGCAAACAATTGACCAAGAACTTGATCACGACCGTGTCTTGTCACCTTCCTCATCGCCTCCACTTCCGCCACTTCGTGAACTTGTCGATTGCCACGTAGAAGTACTCGAAGCCCCCGACAGCTCGGGGAAAGGGGCCGAGGATGTCGAGCCCCCAGACCGAAAATGGCCAGGATAAAGGGATTGTTTGGAGAGCTTGAGCTGGTTGATGAATTTTCTTGGAGTGGAACTGGCACACTTCACACTTGGTTGCTTGTGCAGTTGCATCCTGGAGGGCTGTTGGCCAAAAGAAACCTTGCTGGAAAGCTTTGCCGGCAAGTGCTCTTGCACCAATGTGGTGACCACATATGCCCCCATGTATCTCCGCCAACAGCCCCTGTCCTTCTTCCCGGGAAATGCACTTCAATTTCACTCTGTTGAATCTTCTTCTGTACAGTATGTCATCGACAAACTGGTATATACTTGATTGCCGGGCTACTTTCTCCGCTTCTTCTTGCTCTTCGTGAAGTTCTCCTGTTTTAAGGAAATGGACTATCCGCTGTGCCCATGTCGGAGCTTGTGGCTTGACGACAAGGACTAAAGGCGCAAATGCTGCTGCGGGAACATCCGCTTCTACGGCAAGAATCTGGGATCCTGTTGGAGCGTGATGCTCCCCGGCAAGCGTGTCGGGACACAACTTGTCGGGAGCGTCTGCTTCAGCGAAAAAAACCCTAGGGCTTGTCGGAGCAGACTGCTCCTCAGCACTCTTTGTGTTGATTCTGGGGACCTTCTTGGCGGCGGCTTCGGGGAGCTCTGCCGGAAAGTAGTCGCCAGTAACCAACTTTCTCTTCTTGCTGTGTCCAGATGATGGTGTTACAGATGGTTGAGTCAGCTTGAGCACAAAAATCCCTGGTTCCACAGGCAACTTGAGTGCGGCGCATTTTGACAGGCCGTCTGCAATGTCGTTCTAAGCTCTTGGAACATGTTCCATCTGCAGGCCGTCAAAATGCTCTTCCAGCTTCCTCAATTCATCAATGTAGGCTTCCATCAGTGGACTCTGATAATCTTTGTTCACTTGGCGGACGACAAGCTGTGAATCACCCCTGACAATGAGCTTCTTGATCCCAAGGTCTACCGCGATCCTGAGTCCGACAAGCAAGCCTTCATACCTGCAGTATTGTTTGTTGCTTGCTCCTTGGGAAAGTGCATTTGGATCACGTACTTGAGGTGCTCTCCGGTGGGTGCGACAAGTAACGCACCTGCACCGGCGCCTTGCAGCGAAAAGGCACCATCAAAGTACATGATCCATTCCTTGTTTGCTTCCTTGACGGGGATGCTCTTCTCCGGAGTTTCTTCATCAGGTGTTGGCGTCCACTCTGCTATGAATTCTGCCAATGCTCGGCTCTGGATAGTTGAAGCACTTTCAAACTTGAGGCCAAAGCTCGACAGTTCCAGTGCCCACTCGATAATCCTGTCTGTTGCTTCTGGATTCTGCAATATCCTCTTCAATGGAAAGCGAGTGACGACTGTGATCTCATGTGCTTGAAAATAATGGCGCAGCTTCCTCGAGGCCATGAGAAGGCCGAAGAGCAACTTCTGCACACCAGAGTACCTTGATCTAGCCCCCTGCAGAAGGGAACTGACAAAATAAACTGCGCGCTGCACCATCTTCCTTTGTTTCTCTTCCTGCGGCTGCACAGATTCATCCTTGTCGGGACCAGAGCTTGACGGGGAAGCCTCCTGCTTGTCGCTGGACTCGCTTGCCACGGTTGCTGGCTCATCACTGCCTCCCTCTCCGCTACTAATGCAGCACTAACCACTTGATTGGTTGCCGCTAGGTACAGCAACAACTTCTTTTGTGGCTTAGGTGCGACAAGTAATGGAGTGGAGGACAGGTATCTCTTCAAGTCCTGTAGCGCAGCCTCCGCTTCCGGAGTCCATTTCATTGGACCTGCCTTTTTCAAAATTTTGAAAATGGCGAGGGCCGCCAGCAGACTTAGAGATGAACCTACTGAGAGCAGCGACACAGCCGGCAAGCCTTCGCACATCCTTGACGCGCTTCGGGGCTTCAATCTGCTTGATGGCCTTGATCTTGTCGGGGTTGGCTTCAATTCCCCTCTGGGACACAAAGAACCCGAGAAGCTTGCCGGAAGGGACTCCAAATACGCACTTCTCGGGGTTCAACTTGAGATTGATCTTACGCAGATTTGCAAAAGTCTCGTCCAAATCTTGGATCAAAGTTTCTCTGTCCTTGCTTTTGACTACTATGTCATCCATAAATACTTCTACATTCCTGTGCAGCTGTGGCTCAAAAGCTTGACTGACTACTCTTGCAAACGTTGAACCAGCATTCTTTAGTCCGAAAGGCCTTCGTACAAAGCAGTACGTGCCACATGGAGTAATGAATGCGGTTTTCTCTTCATCCTCTTCAGCCATGAAGATCTGATGGTATCCTGAGTATGCATCAAGAAATGAAAGCAGATCACATTCTGCCGTGGAATCGACAATCTGGTCAATGCGCGGCAAGGGAAATGGATCTTTGGGACAAGCTTTATTAACATCCGTGAAGTCAATACAAAGCCTCCACTTCCCATTCGCCTTGCGCACGACTACTGGATTGGCTAACCACGTTGGATGGAGTACTCCTCGGACCAGGCCTGCTGCTTCTAATTTCTTGATCTCCTCTGCAATGAACTCGTGGCGTTCCACCGCTTGTTTCCTAACTCTCTGCTTGACGGGCCGCGCGTGAGGACAGACGGCAAGGTGGTGCTCAATTACTTTCCTGGGAACACCGGGGATGTCAGATGGTTGCCATGCAAACACATCGACATTCGCCCGCAGAAAGCAACGAGCGCTTTCCTATTTAGGGTCAAGCGGCAATCGATGGTGAAGGTACCACTAGTGCCGTCCTCCTTGGCGGCCACTTTCTTGGTTTCTGGTGAAGCTGTCTTCGCCTTCTTGCACTTGCCGGTGGAGCTCGATGGTGCGTCCTCGACGGTAGCGCAGCACTCCGAAGAGGTGTGCTTGCCGGAGTGGGCATCAGAGCTACTCTTGCCGGACTTGGTCTTCTTCTTCTTCCCCCCGGGAGCTTCAGCGGCAAGTGGTTTGCGTTCTGCTGCGGCTGTTGCTTCCCGGTAGATCTTGTCGGTCCAGATAAGTGCATCTTTCTTGTCGCCTTGGACAGAAATGACACTTATTGGACCGAGCATCTTGAGCACATTGTAGGCGTAGTGAGAGGCTGCCATGAACTTGGAAAGCGCTGGACGGCCGAGTATCCCATTGTAGGGCAATGGGAAATCAGCAACGTCGAATGTGAGACTCTCTATTCTGAAATTCATCTCGCTGCCAAATGTTATCGGCAGTGTGATCTTCCCCTTCGGCTTGCTTCTTCCCGGGTTGATTCCTTGAAAGGTACCAGTTTCTTCGAGCTCGCTGTCGGGGATCTGGAGCTTGTTGAGCACCGCGGAAGAGATCAGATTTAGGCTGGCCCCGCCGTCAACCAACATCTTTGTGACCTTGAGGTTGCGGATGGTTGGCGAAACCAACATCGGCAAGCACCCGACCGCAGTGATGCGATCAGGGTGATCCTCAACATCAAAGATGATGGGCGTGCTGGACCACTTCAGGGGCTTGCACGATTCAACGGACGGTTCTGCTGCATTTACTTCCTGCACCCACTGTTTGTGTTGGCGGTGCGAGGTGTGCAGAGAAGCACCGCCGTCAACGCACAAAACCTCTGTTGCCTTCTGAAACTCCTGCTCGTCGGTCTCATCCTCCTCCATCTCATCATCTTCATCTTCGTCTTCGTCCTTCGCGGCCGCGGGGAGGCCTGTCTCCTTGCCGCTACTTGGCCTTGCCTCGACGCCCTCCCCGGGCTGGACGCTTCTTGCCTGATCCTCCGCCACCTTCCTGGGCTTTCTCCTTGTCGCGACGCTCGTACTCAGCTTTCTGTAGCTCTACCATCTGCTCAACTTTCTTGCAAGCTTGGAGGTTATGGCCCTTGGTGCGGTGGATCTTGCAAGATCGCTTGTCAGAGCAAATCTGCTTGTCGGCGCCACCACAGCCTCGCCGAGTCACCAGCTTTGGCCTTCTCGGCGCCGCCTCCGTTGCCGGACTGCTCGACGACTAGCACATCCTTAGCCTTCCTCTTTCTGTTATTCCGCCTCCGGTTCTTCTTTGCCGGAGGGGCGTCCTCACTATCAGATCCTTCTGCTCCTACGTTCTCTCCGGGGAGTTTCCTCCCTTCTTCAGCACGTGCACACTTGTCGGCTAGAGCATAGAGCTCGCTGACATCTCTGATTTTGCACATCGCCATCTCCTCCCTCATCCTGCGGTTACGCACGTTCTGATGGAACGCGCCGATAACCGCGCAGGTGGACGTCACGGGATGTTATGCCGCACTGGCTAAATCTCAGTATGTACTTGCGCAGGGTTCTCCTTCTTTCGGGGCGGCAGATGAAGATCGCTCTCCTGGCCATGGGGTTTGTGGCCGCCTGTGAAGGCGCCGACAAACTGATGGCACAGGTCCGCCCATGAAGAGATGGAGTTGTCCGGCAAGTGCATGAGCCAAGATCTGACGTTGGGCTTGAGCACCAGCGGGAAGTAATTGGCAAGGATCTTCTCGTCGCGCCCCCCGGCAGCCTGCACAGCTATGGTGTAGATGCTAAGGAACTCTGACGGATGTATCCTGCCATCGTACTTCTCGGGCACATCTGGCTTGAAGTTCTTGGTATTGGGCCACTGGACCTGCCGCAGCTCACGGGTGAACGCAGGGCAACCTACCGTGTCTGACAAGTCGCTGGTTCTTCGGGCGCATGCATATCGACAGTGGGCCCGGTAGCGCTGATCGATCGACGTCGTGCTTCTCTTCGACGCTCGATGCGAGTGCGAGCGTCTTCGTGTCGTCGTTCTTGGAGAACTTGGCATTGATCGCGGAGAGCTCGCGGGTCCGACGATGCAGTGGAGTCGGTGTCGAGGTTGGCCCGGAGAGTCGGTGATCTTGGCTTTCGGGGCAGGGAATGCACGGTAGTGGCACCCCCAGCAGTCTTGTCGGTGTCAGCTTGCGCCTGGGCGTCTTGCCGGGGCTTTGATGTGCTCGGTTGCCGGGGCTTGTCGCCGTTGGCGAAGCTGATGAGGCTCTATATGGTGGCCCTCCAGTCGTCGATCTTGTCTGGCGCTGGAGGGTAATCTAGAAGCAGCTGGGCTCGGGCCAGCGCTTCCTCTGAAGTTTTGGGTGGTGGCGGCGAACGACGCGAGGAGCGAGATATGCTCAGACTTCTAACAATGTTAGAAGGAGCAGCATCCCTTCCAGGCGATCGTACCGCGCTCGTGCCAACATGCTGACGCGCATGTTGGCCTTGACCGTCCCGCGATCCACCAGCTCGGCCTTGCTCCAATGTGAGTACGGTGCTAGGAGCACCATGGCATTGCCGATGCTGCACCCCCTGGGAGGGGTGCGGTGTATGTACAGACGCTGAAGCTTGCGAGGCCTTGTCCTTGGACCTGGTGACGACGTGAGTCCCCCCGTCGGCGCCCGCTCCTCCGCCGGCGTCTACCCCACCGCCCGTTTGCTCAGGCGGCGGTAGGATCGACGTAGACGGAGCAGCCACCTCCGAAGACTTCTTCTTCGGTGGCATGTCGATGAAGATGTTGATGTAGCGCGCGTGAACACCGGATCAGGTTCGCACAACCTCGACGCCCCCTACCTGGCGCGCCAAAGATGTCGTGGGAAACGAACACCTATGGGGCAGGGCCCCTTTTCGGTCCGGCAGGGAGCGGAGGGCGCACGAAGAGCAGATCGAGGTCAAGCACGCGAGGGATTTTACCCAGATTCGGAGCTCTCCGGAGAGATAAAAATCCTACTGCTGCTTTGTGTTTGTATTTGTTCTTGCTTGAGAGCGTGGGTATGTTGTAGTCTCGAATGAGTCGAACCCCTTCTACGTGCGCATGGGCCTCCTTTTATAGTTTAAAGGGGTCACCGACAGGTGGCAATGCAGAGAGAGGGGTAAAAAAGTAAAAACGCGGGTTGGTACAACCGCTATCAACAGTGCCCCCTACCTAACTCTGACGGCAGGGGACAAGGGCATTTAATGCCCGTCCGGTCGCCCAAACAGTGCAAGAAACGACCGTTAGGGGCACCACCGATCGCCATGATGGCCTCCTAGTCATCTTCACTTGCCACTTCGCACCGCTTGGCTGCACAGCTACCCGCCACGTGCACCAGGAGCGATCCTGCGGAGATACGTCGTCGGATGCGCTGGAGCGTGGGCGCAGAGTGGTGGCTTTGCCGCGACAAGCGCCTTGCCGCGGTCGCTGTCTTGTCGCACCCGCAAGCTTGTTGCTCGCCGGTCCTTCTCGGGATGCACGGTGCGTCGCGGCAAGTCTCCTGAAGTGCCTTGGTTGGCCTTACCGGCAAGCTCCTCTTGCCGGGGTCTTGTCCTTCCCGGCAAGCTCCTCTTGCCGGGGCCTTGTCTTCACAGTTAACACTTTGTTCTTGAATGGCAGTAAATGGGAATAGCGAAGGATCTTGGCGGACGCCCGACAAGCCTTGCCGCGGGACGCTGCGACTGCCCATGCACAAGTTCGGGGTACTAAGGTACACCTACTTTAGTACACCGACAGTTTGCGGAACCCGAAATCTGACATTTGGCGTGCCAGGTAGGGGTGCATCGGATCTTCTCTTCCGTCGATCGATCTACCGCTACTCCGACACTTCCATGGCTGATGCACGTCGGGCTCACACTGAGCGCCGAGCTGCAGTCGCAGCCCGCGTCGCTCAGACGGTACCGGCGGGCGATGGTTGTCCTTGTCGTCCCCCATCACCAGCGGCAAACGCCGCCACGGGCCCTACTGTCCACGAGCAGCAAGCTTCATCGCTACACCCCTCTGTGCGCCGTAACAGGCGCACCGCCACTCGCCGCGTCGTCCTGCCATACGCGTCGCATCCCGGCGAATGCACAGGCCGCGCTGCTCATGGCGCTGAGGTCCTACGCTACCGCCTCGTCGACGACTTCTACAAGGAGTGGCTCGAACGCATCACCGAGCTCGTCATCACCACCGGAGACTCTGCTGCGCCGGCCCGCTCACTGCCTCAGCAGCCACCCACTGCTGGTGACGTGGCTCACGGGGTGCCTCCTCCACCTCTAGTGCAGAGTGCCATCGTCGAGCCGAGGTGGGCAGCGTCGCGGCACAACCCACGGTGTTAGGCTCCCGTGCATGAAGAAGCAAGCTGCCAATGGTGCAGCGGCCCCAAGAAGATGCCCGTGTGCTTCTAGCACCTCCACGTCAAGACCGTGCGCCACCTATGGTGGTGGCACGCGAGCACCAAGACCATGCTTCACCACACCGATGGGCTCCCGTGACCATAGCAGGGTGTCGCGCATTCACCCCGGAGCTACGCAACATCATCTGGCCAAGGAAGTTCAAGCCTGACCAGCCTCCACGCTACGATGGCACCGCCGACCCTGCCGAGTTCCTGTAGCTCTACGAACTGAGCATCGAGGCGGCCAGCGGCGACGAGAAGATCATGGCGAACTGGTTCCCCATGGCCCTCAAGGATGGTGCACACTCCTGGCTCTTGAACCTTCCTGTGGGATCGGTCTCCTCCTAGAATGAGATGCACGACCGCTTCATCGCCAACTTCCAGGGCACGCACGACCGCCCGCGGGCCGCGGGTGACCTACGACGCATCAGGAAACAGCCAGGAGAGACCCTGCAGAAGTACATTCGGCACGTCAACAACGTTTGCCTCAAGATTCCCAAGGTGTCGGACGAGGCCATCATCTCAGCGTTCACTGATGGCGTCCGCAGCGTCAAGATGAAGGAGGAGCTCGCCATACATGAAGACCTTTGCACAGCTCTGGAGATGTTCAACATGGCAAACAAGTGTGTGAGGGCTGAGAGGGGACGCCTCTCCCACCTCGAGCTTCGCGATGCAGACCTAGAAGACAAGAAGGCCAAGGCCAAGGATGTGAAGCGCAAGGGACCGGTTGTGCTCGCGGCTGAACCAGAGATGAAGCGCGGCTGTGATCACCCCGAGTCATCCAATGGCAGCCATCTGTTGCGTCTTCCACAACATGCACAGCCACAACACCAATGACTGTCAGGAGCTCAGGGCCCTCCGCGACGGGCGCCTCGTTCGACGCCCCAAGCGCAATGATCGAGGCTACGGCCGCGAAGGTGGCCGAGGTGGAGGACGCTGGGACGGATGCAACCATCGTTAGGAGTGGCGTGACCAGCCTCGGGAGGACCGCTGGCAAGCCCAGCCTCGCGAGGGCGCTTGGAGGGACCAGCCTCGCGAGGATCGGCCTCAGGGCAACGCTGGTCTCCCACCGATGCCTCCGCCGCCAAGAATGAACAAAAACCACCACCAAGACAAAGGGGATGGGGGCTTCCAGGAGCCTCGTGCCATCGCCTTCATCTTGGGCGGCTCCCAGGCCTCAGCCTCTCATTGCACCTTCAAGCAGTTTGCGCGTGAAGTGAACGCAGCCCTCCCCAAGCTTGAGGCGACACGCCCACCCAGGTGGTCCAAGTATGCCATCACCTTTAACTCCTCCGACCAGCTCAAGTGCGCGGCCACAGCTGGCGCGCTCCCAATGCTCTGCTCACCCATCATCAGCAACGTACCTGTCACCAAGACACTCATCAATGGTGGAGAAGGGCTCAATGTTCTCTCTGTCCAGACCTTCAAAAGGCTCCAAGTGCCATACCACCAGCTCCAGCCTATGAAGCCCTTCTCAGTAGTGACCGACGGCTCCACACACCCTATCGGGCAGGTCCGCCTCCCCTTCACCTTCGGCAAGCGCGACAACTACCACACCAAGCTCATCGACTTCAACATCATCGTTATTTTGCTCATTCATGGATTTGTATTTAGTACCTCTAAGAAAGATGATTATCCACTGTTAGTTAGTAATGTGGGTTCACTTGGATTACTTAGTGTTGCGCGCCTAGGAGGGCAGCGCGCTTGGGATGCGGAGGAGCTATTATCGCCCAGCTCCCTAACCTAATGCGGCCGGACTGCAGGGAACCTTAGCATGGGGGGACGTCCCAATCCTTCGCCTACCATACAACACCGTCCTCGGATACCCAGCCCTAGCCAAGTTCATGGCGGCGACACACCACGGCTACAACGTCCTCAAGATGCCAGGGAGCAGTGGCATCATCACGGTCCGGATTGTACGTGACTCTATTATTCTCCAACGGCAACCGGCAAATTTCCTCCCGCGGGCCAGAGTAGGTTTCTCAGTTTGCATGCGGGTTTAGCAGAGGTATTTGATGCAGGCAAGGAGGCGTGTTTAGCCGGGCATGCAGCGGGCGGCGCGGTACTATTCGATTTGACAGCTACTAGTATATTATAAAAAAGAAAGAAGAGTAGTAGAGATAGAGATAAGAGTAGAGATAGAGACTAGGGAGGAGCACCATCTACTGCTTCGTGTGCTACTTCTGCTGTCATGCCCAATATGCGACCCTATCCAAACGGAACTCGAAAGTCCCACCAAGGATAGACCCGCATATTGGAACGCTTTTGCAAGGTGGATATCATTACATCAACATTACATAATAGATGGGGATACATACAAGAGGCATACAATGCCACATGAATACAACAATACAACATACAAGAACAACATCCGACTACGGATGAAACACAAGCAGAAACTCAAATGACATCCACCCTGCTAGCCCAGGCTGCCGACCTGGAACCTATCCCCTGATCAAAGAAGCAGAAGACGAACTCAACGCAAGCAAGCATCGCTCTCGCGTCATGATCATCGCATAACCTATACCTGCAACTGTTGTTGTAGTAATCTGTGAGCCACGAGGATTCAGCAATCCCATTACCATGGGTATCAAGACTAGCAAAGCTTAATGGGAAAGGAAGGGGTAAAGTGGTGAGGTTGCAGCAGCGACTAAGCAAGATATGGTGGCTAACATACGCAAATTAGAGCGAGAAGAGAGCAAACGGAACGGTCGTGAAGCTAGCAATGACCAAGAAGTGATCCTAAACTCCTACTTACGCCAATCATAACACAGAAACCTCGTTCACTTCCCGGACTCCGCCGAGAAGAGACCATCACGGCTACACACGCAGTTGATGCGTTTTAATTCGGATCTGGTGTCAAGTTATCTACAACCGGACATTAACAAATTCCCATCTGCCACATAACCGCGGGCACGGCTCTCGAAAGTTTATACCCTGCAGGGGTGTCCCGACTTAGCCCATGATAAGATCTCGCGATCAACGAAGGATATTCCTTCTCCCAGGAAGACCCGATCAGTCTCGGAATCCCGGTTTACAAGACATTTCAACAATGGTAAAACAAGACCAGCAAAGCCGCCCGATGCGCCGACATCCCGATAGGAGCTGCACATATCTCGTTCTCAGGGCAACACCGGATAAGCGAAGCGTACAGGTACCGACGACTCCAAGTTGCCAAGGAATGGTCCCGCACGGTGCTCTAGTTTGGACCAACACTTAGACAAGCATTGGCCCGGGGGGGCTATAATAAATATGACCCTTGGGTTAATTAGTCCCAAGGGAAAGGTAGGTGGTGGTGAGGCAAATGGTAAAACCAAGGTTGGGCCTTGCTGGAGGAGTTTTATTCAAAGCAAAATGTCAGGGGGGGTCCCATAAATCACCCGACCGCGTAAGGAACGCAAAATCCAGGAACATAACACCGGTATGACGGAAACTAGGGCGGCAAGAGTGGAACAAAACACCATGCATAAGGCCGAGCCTTCCACCCTTTACCAAGTATATAGATGCATTAATAATATAAGAGATATTGTGATATCCCAACAAAACCCTGTCCACCATGGAGCAATCTTCAACTTCACCTGCAACTAGCAACGCTATAAGAGAGGCTGAGCAAAGCGGTAACATAGCCAATCAATGGTTCGCTAGGAAGGGTGTCAAAGGTTAGAGGTTCATGGCAATTTGGGAGGCTTGAAGATCAAATGATAGGTAACACAGCATAGCGATACAACGAAGCAACTAGCATAGCAATGATAGTAATGAGATCCAAGGTGACGGTCATCTTGCCTGAAATCCCGCAAGGAAGAAGAATGAGTCCATGAAGAAGATGAAGCCACGAAGACGAACCACACGTAGACGAACGCATCCTCACGATCGCAACGAAACGGGAACTATCGAGAAAAAGCACACAACATGGTAAACACACCACACATGACAAGACATGTTGCACAACAAGCATGATGCATGACAAAGCTACATGAAGCTACTCATGGCAAGAGGTGATGCAAACAAGAACAACACATCAAGGCAAGTTTAAATGAGGCTGGAAACAACATATAACAATTCCGGTAAGTCCTCATATGCAAATTTCGAAATTAGTCCAGATCTGAATAAACATTATGTTGAAGTTGTTAAACAGCAAGTTAAAATGCACCATGTTGATCTACACGAGATTCTAGTCAAGTTACATATAAAGTTCATTAGATTCGGAGCTACGGCCTAGAAGATATGAGCAAAACAAGTTAAACATGGCATTGATGCAAAGTGCATACAAACATCAAGCAAACACCTCAAAACATGGATGCAACATGATAATATGAAGCTACATGCAAAATCAAGCAAGTTTCATATAGAGCACACTCAAAATGGAGCAACGGTTCAACACACACACACACACACACTATACAAGTTATAGCAACAATCTGTCCAAAACAGCAACTAGGCATCTTACAAGCATCAAAACAACATGCTACAGAACCCCAACATAATAACAAAAGGCATGAGAATGAAGTACAGGTAAAGCATGACAAGACATGAACACTGAGCTATCTCCAGAAACAACTAGAACATGCTCAAAATGACATGGAAAGATTGCAAATAATAACAGTTTCAGACTTTGCAAAAATAACATCAGGTTGCAATGTTTAGAGCTATCAAACAACATGTTACAGGAACTTATAATGGCAAACAAAGGCATGGCAAGAATGTACTAATGGCATAGAACAAGAGTCCCTTACTGACCATGAGCCAAAAAGGATCAGAAGATAAGATGGCACACATGTAAACATGGCAAGTTATATTACAGATTCAAACATGACAGGAACAACATTAAGTAGGCATGTTGGTGAGCTTGAACCACTCACCACAGAGCAACACATGGCATGGCAAGGAAACCAACAGTAAGAAGACATGTTTATAAAGCTAAGCAAGGTAAGAGCAACTTCATAGGGTGCATGGATCACTAGAAAAGTACATGGCCAAAACTGAACTTCATGTTAACAGGTTGACAGCAACTTTATTTAGCAACTTTGGAGCAAGATTACAACAAGCTACAGTAGTCTATAAATGCAACTAGGGGCATGAATGGATAGAGCATAACATGTATAACAACTCATCATTAGTACACATCTCCAGTATAATGCACGAAATGACTAGTAGAAGCATGTTAACATAGCAACAAAATATAACAGAATCTGTCAGGAAAAACAGCAACAGCAAGTACCCTCCTTAACAAGCTTGATGCACTCAGCACACAACTCACAAAAATACATGGATGGCACCACTGGAAAGATGGCATGGCATAGATAAAAACATATGTAGACATCAACCTCATAGGATGCACACATCAAACATGGCAAAAATGACAAATGAGCACGTTATAACAGTTTCAGCAGATTAACAGCAACATGCACTCTTCCAACAGCATTTCGGGCATCAAGATGAGCTCAAATGAAAATGACGCAATGGAATAAAATCAAGTACTCGTTGAGACAAACAATTTGACATATTACACGCACGAAACGGAGCTACAGATGCAGAGATACGGCATGATGAACATGGCATGATTATGTGCAAAATACAGGGACTTAGTGGAATTTATACCCCGCGAAAAACGTGGACGAGGACGTGCAGCGGGACGGAGTGGTACGGGTCAGGGACGACGTTTGGTTCGTTGCACTGGTGGATCTCATCCACCAGGCCGGACCTCGCCGGAGGATGGTCAGAGCATCGCCGGAGATGGCTGCGGGAGGTCGAGGGCGGCACGGGGAGATGGCCCCGGACCGGATCCGGCCGGCGGCGGGCACGGTTGGCGACACGCGGCCGGCGGCTCTCGAGTAGCCGGGGCGACGGTTGCCGGCGAGGGTGGCGGGCACCGGCAGCGCAGCGGGCCGGAGGACGCAGCGGCGGGCGCGGCGCTGGCGCTGGGGACGAGCGCGGGCGGCGGGCGCGGCGCTGGCGCTGGGGACGAAGCGCTGGCGGCGGAGGACCTCCGGTGGCCGACGGCGGCGGAGGCGCGGCGGAGCAAGCGCGGGCGGCGGCGGGCACTAGCCGGCTTGAAGCCGGGCCGGGCGGCGGCGCGAGGGCACGCGGGGCTCGATGGGCTCCATGGGCCCAAGGCGGAGGGTGGCGGCAAGACGCCACGTGGCGACCTCCGATTAGGCGGTGCGGCGGCGGACGCGTCCGTGGCGCGCCACGTGGCGGCCTCCGATTAGGCGGTGCGGTGGCGACGCGTTCGCGGCGCCACGGACATGTCCCGGCGAGAGAGAGGCTAGGCTAGGGTTTCATCCACGAAAAAGGAAGGGAGGGCCTATTTATAGGTAGAGGAGCTAGGAGAGTCCAAATGAGGAGCGGAGCTGCCACGCGATCGTGATCGAACGATCGAGAGCATGGAGGGAGTTTGCTGGGTTTTGGGCCACTTTGGAAGGGTGTTGGGCTGCAAACAAAGAGGGCTTTATGTTACCCAGTTAACCGTTGGAGTATCAAACAACCTCCAAATGGCATGAAACTTGACAAGCGGTCTACCGGTGCTATAACAAGGCCGCTTGGCAAACCTCGGGCCATTCCGAGAAAGTTTAACACCCGCACAAGAGAAGAGGCAAAAAGGGGACGCCGGAGGACATAGGAGTGCCGGATCGCAAAACGGACAATGGGGAAAATGCCCGGATGCATGAGATGAACACGTAGGCGAATGCAATGCACATGATGACATGATATGAAATGCATAAGATGACATGGCAAAGTGCAACACGCAAGCAAATGACATGGCAATGACGGCGAATAACTGGCAGACACCTGGCGCATCGGATCCGGGGCGTTACAACACTCCTCCACTAACAAGAGATCTCGTCCCGAGATCTTAGGACCGAGACGGAAGGGAAAATGGATGAGGTGAAACAAGAACTCAAGAGAAGAAGCAAAGGATCGAGAGCACTCGAGAAGAAGAGAGGAACGACGAGAATGACGAGAATCGAAAGCTCACGGAATCAGATAGACTATGAAATCACTCGTTCTAACCGGAGTGGTTAGAATGAGAAAAGAAACGGATAAGACTGAAAGGATTTAGGCGGCACTTCGGCTGAAACATGGGGGAATAGAACACGAGCTTAAGAGGATGGAATGATACTTGATGAAGACATGACACAAAACCTCCGGAAAGAATTGAAAGAGTTGAATGAAAAGAACGGATAAGGATATGACAACTTGTGCCACGAATGAAATTGAAAGCATATTTAGAAGTAAGTTTAGAATGGAGTTGTTGAGAAAATCAACAACGAAAGAATAAGCTTGTTGTGGACTTATGGAAAGCATCTCGAAATCATAAGGTGATAACCGACCACAAACGGAAATGATTGGATAGCTGAGAAGAACGAAGAAATGCAAAACTCCACTTCAAAAGAATACGGAGAATTAATTGCACTTCGAAAAGCAAGAAGGAAAGATACTAGAATTTGTCCAACAAAAAGTTGATGAACTCTTCAAGAATGAATTAACTCATGAAGAACCACCATGAAGAACTCCGGTAACAAAAGGATGATGAGATAGAATGAACGATGAAAGAATAAGAAGAGCCTTGCAGTGATTTATATGGACGTTCCGACGAAATGGTTGAGGAAATTTGAACTCCGGAAAAGAAAAGATGAAAGCACCTGGAACTAGAATTTATTCATCAAGAACAAACTCTAAAGGAAAGGATTACTCACTTGGATGAAATAAGAATAAGATTTATTGTATGCTTATCAAATTAAATTGATGACAAGCAATGGATTTTGCATACTACTTATTCTTCCTGAAAAAGGATTGAGAAGTGACATATCGCAAACTTGAGAAGGTCTTCATGAACCATCGGTAGGATTGAAAAGAACGAATGGATTACAAATGAAAAGGAGTCTTGAACGAACCACCGTAAGAATTTGGAAATTACTGATGAAAGAGTATGAATCACCGGGAAGAATTAGAAGAACAAATATGCTTGAGGGGATTTAGATGCAAAAGAACAAAGAGATCATGAGCTGATAAAGAACACTTGAACGAAGCACAGGGATAAATGGATAACGGTAGCTGAAATGATGGCCTCCAGTGAAAAGAAATGGAAAAACAACTCCTGACATGCTCCGGATGGTTAAGAAAAGAATATCTTACAACCCGAATAACATGAGAGGATAACATGAAGCTAGAACCATGAATCTTCGGAAGAACGGACAAGATTTAGAAGTAAAACTCTTCTTCAATCTTCAAATGATGGCAAGAAACACCATTAGAATTACTGAGGCACTCCGGGGGAACGAAAAGCGAAGAGGTTGAGCCAACAATGAAAATGATTTTGAAAGCGATCTTGGAGAAGGCATGTGACTGATGGAATCCATTCTTACGTCACACTTTGAAAAGAATTGAGAATAACTCCGGGGGAATTAGGAGAGTCAGGTAAGATCCTGAGAAAAGACCTGTGGGTTAGGGCCCACTAAAAGAAAACACCGTTGAAAGGATTGTTGAACAGATAGATGAAGCACCGGAACAATGAAATATTTGAATGAGGTGACCACCTCGAATTAATTCAAACACAGACAAATCTCCTGAGATTTCTTCCGAACTCTGGAATGATAAACTGGCGAGAGGTGAACGAGCAGGGAAAACACTTGATCGAAGGAAAAGAATATGGTCAACCCAAAAAACTTGAATTGGGTCCACCGGAAAAGAAAAAAGAGATGAAGAGTGACGAACGAGAAGAGAATTCACCGGTTGAAATAATTAAGGGAAGACTGAAGAGACTCCACACGAATGGAATTGATGGACGAAACAGACTCAAACTCCGGGAAGAAGAAAAGGGTGGGAGGGCGGGAAAAACAAAGACAACTTGGAATGGGGAACCGACGAATATCTTGAAGAGAAAACACCGGTTGAATCATTGAGGAAAGAAAGCAAAGACTTCACACGAGTAGGATGGATACTGACACGGACTCCGCCCGAGAAGAAAAGGGTGGGCGGGTGGGAAAAGAAAACAACTGAGGATTGAACTTGGCAAAGAAGAAGAGGCTCGAGTCAACTTGACGAGAGATGCACCGGATAAAAGAGGATGGACAACTCACGAAACTAACCGCGTGATCCTAAAGAAAAATTTGAACGGGAAGAGGAGTAATTCAAAACAACTACGTCAAGGTTCCTCACCAGAGCGACGAAGGGGGCTGAGGAGTAAAAGAATTCCTACTCTCCGATATAACTAGACTCCGAAAACAGTTTTCTTCTAGACTCAACAACGGCCAAACTACACGATCAGTCAACGGGGCTCCTAAGGTCGGTCGAGGCTCTGATACCAACTTGTCACGACCAATATGCGACCCTATCCAAAAGGAACTCGAAAGTCCCACCAAGGATAGACCCGCATATTGGAACGCTTTTGCAAGGTGGATATCATTACATCAACATTACATAATAGATGGGGATACATACAAGAGGCATACAATGCCACATGAATACAACAATACAACATACAAGAACAACATCCGACTACGGATGAAACACAAGCAGAAACTCAAACGACATCCACCCTGCTAGCCCAGGCTACCGACATGGAACCTATCCCCTGATCGAAGAAGCAAAAGAAGAACTCAACACAAGCAAGCATCGCTCTCGCGTCATGATCATCGCATAACCTGTACCTGCAACTGTTGTTGTAGTAATCTGTGAGCCACGAGGACTCAGCAATCCCATTACCATGGGTATCAAGACTAGCAAAGCTTAATGGGAAAGGAAGGGGTAAAGTGGTGAGGTTGCAGCAGCGACTAAGCAAGATATGGTGGCTAACATACACAAATGAGACCGAGAAGAGAGAAAACGGAATGGTCGTGAAGCTAGCAATGACCAAGAAGTGATCCTGAACTCCTACTTACGCCAATCATAACACAGAAACCGTGTTCACTTCCCGGACTCCACCGAGAAGAGACCATCACGGCTACACATGCGGTTGATGCGTTTTAATTCGGATCTGGTGTCAAGTTATCTACAACCGGACATTAACAAATTCCCATCTGCCACATATCCGCGGGCACGGCTCTCGAAAGTTTATACGCTGCAGGGGTGTGCCAACTTAGCCCATGATGAGATCTCGCGATCAACGAAGGATATTCCTTCTCCCAGGAAGACCCGATCAGTCTCGGAATCCCGGTTTACAAGACATTTCGACAATGGTAAAACAAGACCAGCAAAGCCGCCCGATGTGCCGACATCCCGATAGGAGCTGCACATATCTCGTTCTCAGGGAAACACCGGATAAGCGAAGCGTACAGGTACCAACGAATCCAAGTTGCCAAGGAATGGTCCCGCACGGTGCTCTAGTTTGGACCAACACTTAGACAAGCATTGGCCCGGGGGGGCTATAATAAAGATGACCCTTGGGTTAATTACTCCCAAGGGAAAGGTAGGTGGTGGTGAGGCAAATGGTAAAACCAAGGTTGGGCCTTCTTTGGAGGAGTTTTATTCAAAGCGAACCTGTCAGGGGTCCCATAAATCACCCGACCGCGTAAGGAACGCAAAATCCGGGAACATAACACCGGTATGACGGAAACTAGGGCGGCAAGAGTGGAACAAAACACCAGGCATAAGGCCGAGCCTTCCACCCTTTACCAAGTATGTAGATGCATTAATAATATAAGAGATATTGTGATATCCCAACAAAACCCTGTCCACCATGGAGCAATCTTCAACTTCACCTGCAACTAGCAACGCTATAAGAGAGGCTGAGCAAAGCGGTAACATAGCCAATCAATGGTTCGCTAGGAAGGGTGTCAAAGGTTAGAGGTTCATGGCAATTTGGGAGGCTTGAAGAGCAAATGATAGGTAACACATCATAGCGATACAACGAAGCAACTAGCATAGCAATGATAGTAATGAGATCCAAGGTGACGGTCATCTTGCCTGAAATCCCGCAAGGAAGAAGAACGAGTCCATGAAGAAGTTGAAGCCACGAAGACGAACCACACGTAGACGAACGCATCCTCACGATCGCAACGAAACGGGAACTATCGAGAAAAAGCACACAACATGGTAAACACACCACACATGACAAGACATTTTGCACAACAAGCATGATGCATGACAAAGCTACATGAAGCTACTCATGGCAAGAGATGATGCAAACAAGAACAACCATCAAGGAAAGTTTAAATGAGGCCGGAAACAACGTATAACAATTCCGGTAAGTCCTCATATGCAAATTTCGAAATTGTTCCAGATCTGAATAAACATTATGTTGAAGTTGTTAAACAACAATTTAAAATGCACCATGATGATCTACACGAGATTCTAGTCAAGTTACATATAAAGTTCATTAGATTCGGAGCTACGGCCTAGAAGATATGAGCAAAACAAGTTAAACATGGCATTGATGCAAAATGCATACAAACTTCAAGCAAACACCTCAAAACATGGATGCAACATGATAATATGAAGCTACATGCAAAATCAAGCAAGTTTCATATAGAGCACACTCAAAACGGAGCAACGATTCAACACACACACCATACAAGTTATAACAACAATCTGTCCAAAACAGCAACTAGGCATCTTACAAGCATCAAAACAACATGCTACAGCACCCCAACATAATAACAAAAGGCATGAGAGTGAAGTAAAGGTAAAGCATGACAAGACATGAACACTGAGCTATCTCCAGAAACAACTAGAACATGCTCAAAATGACATGGAAAGATTGCAAATAATAACAGTTTCAGACTTTGCAGAAATAACATCAGGTTGCAATGTTTAGAGCTATCAAACAACATGTTACATGAACTTATAATGGCAAACAAAGGCATGGCAAGAATATACTAATGGCATAGAACAAGAGTCCCTTACTGACCATGAGCCAAAAAGGATCAGAAGATAAGATGCCACACATGTAAACATGGCAAGTTATATTACAGATTCAAACATGGCAGGAACAACATTAAGTAGGCATGTTGGTGAGCTTTAACCACTCACCACAGAGCAACACATGGCATGTCAAGGCAACCAACAGTAAGAAGACATGTTTATGAAGCTAAGCAAGGTAAGAGCAAGTTCATAGGGTGCATGGATCACTAGAAAAGTACATGGCCAAAACTGAACTTCATGTTAACAGGTTGACAGCAACATTATTTAGCAACTTTGGAGCAAGATTACAACAAGCTACAGTAGTCTATAAATGCAACCAGGGGCATGAATGGATAAAGCATAACATGTATAACAACTCATCATTAGTGGACATCTCCAGAATAATGCACGAAATGACTAGTAGAACCATGTTAACATAGCAACAAAATATAACAGAATCTGTCAGGAAAAACAGCAACAGCAAGTACCCTCCTTAACAAACTTGATGCACTCAGCACACAACTCACAAAAATACATGGATGGCACCACTGGAAAGATGGCATGGCATAGATCAAAACACATGTAGACATCAACCTCATAGGATGCACACATCAAACATGGCAAAAATGACAAATGAGCATGTTATAACAGCCAAAGAGATTAACAAAGAACATGCACTCTTCCAAAAGCATTTCGGGCATCAAGATGAGCTCAAATGAAAATTATGCAATGTAATAAAATGAAGTACTCGTTGAGGCGAACAATTTGATATATTACACGCACGAAACGGAGCTACGGATGCAGAGATACGGCATGATAAACATGGCATGATTATGTGCAAAATACAGGGACTTAGTGGAATTTATACCCCGCGAAAAACGTGGACGAGGACGTGCAGCGGGACGGAGTGGAACGGGTGGGGGACGACGTTTGGTTCGTTGCACTGATGGATCTCATCCACCAGGCCGGACCTCGCCGGAGGATGGCCGGAGCATCGCCGGAGATGGCCGCGGGAGGTCGAGGGCGGCACGGGGATATGGCCCCGGACCGGATCCGGCCGGATCCGGCCGGCGGCGGGCACGGTTGATGCTGGTGGGCCGGTGGGCTCTGAGGGTAGCCGCGGCGGCGGTTGCCGAGGGCGAGGGCGGAGGGCACCGGCGCGCGGGGCCGAGGACGCAGTGGCGGGGCGCGGCGCTGGCGCTGGGAGAGCGCGGCGACGGAGGACCTCCGGTGGCCGACGGCGGCGGGTCTGGACGGCGGTGGTGGCGCACCGCTGGCGGAGAGTGCGGCGAGCAAGCGCTGGGCGGCGGCGGGCGCTGGCGGGCGCGAAGCGGGCCGGGCGGCGGCGCGAGGGCCCTGACGGGACCCGCGATGGGCTCGCAGCGAAGCGGCGGAGGGTGGCGGCGGCGCGCCACGTGGCGACCTCCGATTGGGCGGGGCGCGGCGGCGGACGCATCCGGCGGTGCACGGACATGTCCGGCAGGCGAGAGAGAGGCTAGGCTAGGGTTTCATCCGCGAAAAAGGAAGGGGAGGGCCTATTTATAGGTAGAGGGAGCTAGGAGAGTCCAAATGTGGAGCGGTTTTCGGCCACGCGATCGTGATCGAACGACCGAGAGCATGGAGGGGAGTTTGCTAGGTTTTGGGCCACTTTGGAAGGGGTGTTGAGCTGCAAACAAAAGAGGGCTTTGCGGTTACCCGGTTAACCGTTGGAGTATCAAACAACCTCCAAATGGCACGAAACTTGACAAGCGGTCTACCGGTGCTCTACCAAGGCCGCTTGGCAAACCTCGGGCCATTCCGAGAAAGTTTAACACCCGCACAAGAGAAGAGGCAAAAAGGGGACGCCGTTGGACATATGAGTGCCGGATCGCAAAACGGACAACGGGGAAAATGCTCGGATGTATGAGACGAACACGTATGGGAATGCAATGCACATGATGACATGATATGAAATGCATAAGATGACATGGCAAAGTGCAACATGCAAGCAAATGACATGGCAATGACGGCGAATAACTGGCAGACACCTGGCGCATCGGATCCGGGGCGTTACATCTGCGCTCCATTGGGCGGCCGCAACGTCCCCTACAGCCACTCCCTCCTGCGCTCCATTCGGTGGGCGCTGTTGAAATTTGGGGAGCGCACTCGCACGACTGCTGGCAGCGACGACTTCACGGATGACGACTTCTTCCCCGACCTTGGCAACCTCCACCTCAACGACATGGGCGACAACCTCAATGCCAATGTGCTGCTCCCGTTGCACTGTATGTGTTTCTGTCCTTCCTGTTCGAAATCATGGTAGAATTCATGTTTCTAGCCTGTGTCCTAGATTCGATCTGTTCATCTACTATGCTAGTCCACATGATTAATTTAATCTCTGTTATAGCCGTCATGATTTATTTTGTGCTTATTCGGATTAAATCTCGTAGTAACTTGCTCATATATTCAACTGGCACAATGTCCCCTAAAGCCACTCCCGTTTCATGGATGGCATGTTCGATGCCTCCAAGGAGCCCTTCGTCTACTGCTATGAGTGCCGGTTGCCTTTTTGGAGCTCGCCGGTGAGCATCATGCATCACCTCACGCAAGAGTCCGTCTATCACTACTAGCCAGTGGCGAAGAACATCAAGTACAAGAAGTGCTACCCATTCGCCGTACCGGAGTCGCTGGAGGATCACTGCCACCTGCTAGTCTCGGAGGAGGACGGCATCGTCTTCCTCTTGATCGTGGGCACTGGTGAGGCCCACGCAGGCCGCCACCCCATCTCTGTAGTGTGCCTCCGGGGCGACACCGTTGACGCTGACACTAAAACAAGGCCAATGTATGGGTGCGTGCTCACTGTTATTGCCCCTCAGAGGTACGTGGGCGCCCACACCAACTCCATGACGCTAACTAGGACTGTGCCGAGCTGGGACCTTCCCGCTGATGTGGACATGGAAGACACATGGTATGATCCCCCACAACATGGTGCATGGCGACTCCATGGAGGTTCACCTGGACATATGCATTACCAAGTTAAATGTTGATCATTAGTCTTCGCTCAATTGAAAGTGCGTTATATCGACTAGAGGGGGGGTGAATAGGCGATTTTTATGAAATTCTTCACTGAGGAATTTGCCGGTGAGGAAATTCCTTAGCGAAGAACTATTTGCAGCGGAATATGTACTCAGAGGTAAACATAACAGATTACACACATAGTCAGCATGATGAAATGAAGACTAGAAACAGAGTACGGGAAGCGTAAACACAGGATAACAAGATGAAGACAAACAGACTGAAGAAATTGAACTGAGGAATTTGTGAAAGTCTTCACCAAAGTCTTCAAGCACGATATGAACAACATGCAACATGTAATGAGGAAATGGATGAGTTGAGGAAATAGAACCGGTCGGTTGGTGAAGACAATGATTTGGTAGACCAGTTCAACTGCTGTCTCGGTTATGCGTCTGGTTGGAGCGGCCGAGTATTTAAACTCGAGGACACACATCCGGACACCCGATCTCGAGCCGCAACTCAGAAACCCAGTCCTCACCGTATTCTCCTTGAACTAAGACCACGCAGGCCTCGTCCAATCACTCGTGGTAAGTCTTCAGTGACTTCCAAACCTTCACAGACTTGGTCACTCGGTGATCCACAATTCCTCTTGGATGCTCTAGACCTTGACGCCTACCCGTCTGGAAGAAGCACAGTCTTCAAAGGTAACAAGCGCCGGATCCACGCAGATCAATTTCTTGATGATGCTCAATCACTTGGGGTTTTGTGGGGTTTGGTTTTGGATTTTCCTCACTTGATGATTTTCGCCAAAGTCCTCGGAGGATGGGTTGCTCTCAAATGACAAGTGTCAAGTTCTCTCGGAGCAGCCAACCAGCTAGTGGTTGTAGGGGGCGGCTATTTATAGCCTAGGGAGTAGCCCGACATGATAAGACATAAATGCCCTTCAATGATATGACCATTAGGTGGATAAGATATTTTGGTCCGCCGGCGCGCAGCACAACAACGGTCGGAAATTTGACTTTCAAAGTCCTCAGGGCTATCATGTTCCTCACTGTGTAGGCAATCCGCACTGGCGAATTCCTAACTCCTCAGTCGAACAAAGTCATCAAGTGACTGTAAGAACTGCGTCTCTCATCAAGAATTTGACTGAACTGTATGAGATTTCCAATGGTTTCACTCGAAGGGATTGGTAGGTGTAGGATTTTGAGTTGAGCATCACATGGAAATTTTTCCTTAGTATTTCCTCGACCCCCTTTAACAGTGTGTTTCCTATGACTCAAGAAAGAGAAAATGAAACTAGTCTTCACGCTTCATATTCCTCGAATGAATATCAAGTCTTCATGGTCACACCAATTTCTTCACTTTCAAAGTCTTCAGAAAGTCTTCAGAATATCAAAGTCTTCAGTCGAAGAACTTCATTTTTAGGGGTCTACTTTCTCTATAAATATCAAACTCCTCATTGACTTATAGACCTGTGTACACTCACAAACGCATCAGTTACTTAACCTATAAGTCTTCAATACACCAAAATCACTAAGGGGCACTAGATGCACTTACAATCTCCCCCTTTTTGGTGATTGATGACTACATAGGTTAAGTTTTCAACGTGGATAAACATATGAGGTGTAAATACTGATTTTGAGGAATTTGATTGCAAGATATAGAAGAACTCCCCCTGAATATGTGCATAATGAGGAATTTGCTTTCAAGGCAATGCACACTTGAAGATTTAAATCATGGAGAACTCCCCCTATATCTTGTAATTCATACATGCATTTGATATATATACTATGAAGAATTTGAAATGCATGATGAAATATGGTGCCTGATGAGATTCAGCATGCATGCAATAGTATTGACTAGGAATGAGCATGCTGAATATCACATCAAAAATATCAAAGCTCAAATATCACATTCAGAGCTTAGTGCTTCAAAAGCATCAGAGCATAATACGTATCAAAATCAGAGCATCAGAAGCACGATCAAGAGTATTAGAGCACAAGGCAAAGTCAAGACAATGCACGATCAAAAGTATCGAGGCACCATCGGATTTAAGATTACAACTCGATCCAATAAAAGTTTCGAAGAACGGAGTTGTAACTTAATAAAACGCATATAGTATAAACCCGCTTGAAGACTAACTCAGATTTCTCCCTTTGTCATCAAATGACCAAAAGGATCAAACCGAGGACTAACGCCTCAAGATATTCAAGTTGATGGAGGCGCCCGGCGTTATCGGGTTGGATGTTGAAGTAGGGCTGCCGCAGATGTCTTCCAAATCTTCATATTCATCGGTTTAGCGATGAAGAATAAGAGCCGCCACCAAATCAGGAACTTTGACTCTCTTGAATTTCTTCGAGGTGGTGCGGACCAGTCATAAGCTTCACAAGACCCATAGTCTTCAATTCTTCCGGAATAGACATGATTCGTAACAGCCCAGTGTCCGGTTGAGGGTTTCATGAAGGTAGTCTTGGTTTTTCTTCACCGCATTATGCGTTGAGGTCATATTGTGAAGAATTGCAGCAAATTGGCGCTTGACCCATTTTCGATTGCGATCAACCTTCCGATGAAGACCGAGGAGTAACTCACGATCAGTCATCACCACAGGTGCGATTGCTTGAGGCTGTTTCTTGGTTGAGGTATTTTTGGCGGTGTCATGCGAGCGTAATCATCATTGGTGGAGTAAGATGCAGCTTTGCTAAACCGACCATCCAATGGACGAGTGCCTTCATCAATTACACCGCTGCCTTGCCCTTGTCATCGATGATGAAATTGGTCGCTTGAGGACTTCAATGGGCGGCGTGAAGCTGCCATGGTTCAAAGTGTCGACTTTGTAGTTGATGAAGATCTTGCCCTTATGAATCTCATGATCCAAGGCGCATATGGCTTCAGCTTAAAAGGTGACATTGCAACGTTGGCCAGAGTCCTCATGAAGAAATCATGGAAGTTGACAGGAACGCCATGAATGATATTGAAGAGCAAGTTCTTCATGATCCCAACGACGTCTTCATCATTTGAGTCGTGGCCTTTGATTGGACTCATAGTCTTTGTCAAGATTCTATACACAGTCCGAGGCACATATAGCAAATCCTTGACGAGGAATTTGGTTCGAGGGGCTTGGCCTGGCTTCAGTGGCTTCATCAGTACTTGCATAAAGTGATCAGACAGTTCACGTTCATTGTAAAGGCAACGAGCAGATTCATGGGGAGGATCAAGAGGAAGGACACGAAGCAATTCATTCTTTGGTGCCTTGTAATGAGTATTTTCAGTCTTCCAATCCAGAACCCATGAGTTGATGTCTTCAAAGATCTCCGTGATGTGCAGGTGGCATAGAATCAAGAATGAGTTCTTCATTCGATCCACATATATCGGTGCAGAAATTCAGCAGCCCTCGCATCGTGAAGAACACGGAGTACTGGCTCGAAGCACGGCAGTGATTCCATATCAACATGAGGAATATGCTCATGGTCGAAGATCTTGTCCTTGTCGAATAGCACTGAGGAATACAAATTTGCTTGTGTTGGAGTCCAGAAGCGTCTTTTCCTCATTCGAGCAGACTCATAAGGATTATATGCAGTGAAGAACACATGCTCAGAAAAGAAATCTTCAGCCTTGAACTTTTGCTTGCTTGAAAACGGATTCTTTGGCTTGGGCAGAGGAATATCTGTTATTTGAAGCACAACCTCAGGAATCGCGATTTCAGGTTCTTCAGTGAGGAATTTCTCGTTCCTCTCTCTGTGCAGTTTGAGGATCGCAGTTGGTTCTTCGCTAGTAGTGGCTGGAATCTCTTCGTTGATGATGATGTGGGATGAGTTTCTTCAGAGCCCATTTGAAGCAGTAGTAGTTGGTGGTCGAGGAACTTGTTGAAGCGGAGTGAAGAGAGGAGTATTGGGTGCTTGACTTTCCCAAAAGTCATCGCTCATTCTGGTGTAGTGCACCCAATATCCACATCTTCATCTTCTTTTCAATTTCTCAAGACTGCCTCTTGGTGTGAACCGAGGCACGGGTGAGGAGACAACAGGAGTTGAAGGAAAGCTTCCACTTCAATTTCTTCATCAAGCCGCTCAAGTAGCAACAGATTGATTTTCTTCATCCGATCCGCTTGGGATCGTGTATTCTTCTCCAAAGGAACAATTTCCTTGGATGACATGGAGGAAATGGGAATGGCATCGATAGGATTTTCAATCGAGATGGTCATTGGCTTCATTTTCTTCGCAGTCAAGAATTTGACTTGGTGATGCCTTCCTTTTTTCTCGCAGCTCCCTCTGCAGCCTTTGTCTTCTTCACTTCATAAGCAGAAGGAAGAATTGGAGTTGGTCTTGGTGCAGGAGGAGCTGAGGATTGTGGTACAATTTCTTCAGGCACAACTGGTGCAGTTGCCCTGTTTTCTTCAGATTCTTCAGGCACACCACTAGTGGATGCCCTGGGAATTTCTTCAGCAGCTAGAATGGAGTCATCAGCCCTGGAACTTGTGTTCTCATCAGCACGCTGAAAGTCATCAATAGTGCTGGCATGTTCTTCAACAGGCTGAGCAGATTCTTCAGCCTGAGGATTTTCTTGTTGCGATGAAGCTGCAACAGTTGACATTCTCTTCGTCAGAGTGACGAATCTCACCTTGGCTCCTTGCCAGTCAGCATTGTAAGCATCAAAATCCTTGCTGAGTGCTTGGATTTCTGATTGAGCTTTAAGAAGTTCTTCAGGAGACAAGTTGATGATGTTTTTCCTCAGAAGCTTCTCTTTTCTTGCTTTTGCTCTCTTCAATTCACGAGCCTTTTCAAATTTCCATTTCTCTTCTGAGATGAAATGGTTTAGCATGTGACTTTGACCAGGAGTCAGTGGCAGATCCGGAAGAGGAGTGTGTGGATCCTGATGCCACAGGTCAATGAAGTCTAGGATCTTCTTCGGATCCAAAAGCAGAGGTACACTTGTTCCTTTGGCTCTAGCGGCCTTGGTCAGTCTGTCTCTGATGATTTCTTTAAGTTCTTCATCAGAGGCCTCATCATCAGAGGGAACGTTGAATGCAACCTGTTTATTTTTCGGACTTGGCCGAGGACCGCGTCCAGCAGTTGCTTTAGTCTTCAGCAGAGTGGGACCTGTTGAGGACATTGGTGCAGGTGAGAACTTGTCAAACACCGTAGCAATGGAGAATCCTTGAGTCCTTTGACAAGTTGCAAGATGCACAGTGTTGAGGACTTGGAGGGAGCTGCTGAGGATTTTGAATGAGCAGCAGCAGTCTGAGGAATTTGCCGTGAGGGCGCAGATGAGGAACTGGGCCGTGAGGGCGCTGACGGTGAAGCATTTGGCTTGCGTGCAGAGCTTCATTGGCATTGATTTCCTCGGTTTGACCGAGGGCTCAAGCAGCAAAGCAGCAGCAGATCCTCATGGAATTTCCTCACCGCCTCCTTGGCCTGTCTTGCCAATTTGGCTTGGCGCTGGACCATTCTTCAGAAAGTCCTCACCACGCTTGATCTTTGGTGGGATCACGATCTGGCAGTGCGGAGGAGCTCTTGGGCATGGAGGATTCAGAGCGAATTTCCTCATATACTTAGGAGTGACATAGCGGTATTCTCGCCATTCTCGTGCCCATCTCCTTTCTATTCTCTCAGATCGCACTTTGCGCTGGTTCTTGGTCTCCTTGCCAAATTTGGATTCATCGGTGTGCGAGAGTCCTTGTATATTTCCTCAGAATTTCAAAAGCAATCATGACTTCGGTTTCTTTCCTCCCTTCTGTGGTCTCTTGCCTTTCGCCATTTTCTTGGTGAGGAATTTGAACAATAGAGCACTCAAGAAGTATGCAGTTTTTCTTCGAGGAACGCTGAAAATGAGTTAAGTTGATGAGAACCTAGTGATTCAAAGGCGGACATGAGTACCTGTGAACAGAGTGTAGGTGCGAGGAATTTGGAGAGGTCATATGTTCTCGTAAGATTTTTCAAAAGAAGCAAGTTTTGAGGAATTTGACCAGTTTGAGCCTTGAGGAATTTCACTAAGCGTTTGTCTTAGGTTCCGAGTTGTCTGATCGAAAATCCGCACAATTGAGGAATCTTGAAGAAATGAATGCTTAGGGAGATAAATCAAGAACATACAAAGTGTGTGAGGTGTTCATATGTGAAGATTTTGAAGAGTAAAACACCTTTGAAGATTTTGTAAAGATTTGAGAATCAACGCGAGTAATAAAAGTGACTTTTAATTACCCGAACCGATTTAACAGAGATGAACTCAGAGAGACGTTAAATCACGTTAGATCTTCCACGCCCTAACTTGGCAGAGGAAGACGGCTACGGCGGCGGCGGAATGAAGATTTCGCGACCAGTAGCGAGTACGCATTTAACGATGAGGTCGAGGCGGTGAAGCTTTTCCTCACCGGCGGCGATGGAGAAGCGGCGGCGCTTAGGGTTTGAGGAGAGCTCGAGCGAGAGACAGCGATCGGCGGAGTAAATGAAGTGAGGAGGGTAAAGGGGTATTTATAGCCACGGTGAAAAACTGTTCGCCCAAGATTTTGGACGAACATGCCCCCGCCTTTCTCCTTCACGTGACATGTGTCACCCACGCATTGTGCGAGATGAGATCGTAAGATCGTGGGTGATTAAACTAATACATCGTGGGATGCGGAACGGTTTGAGCGGTAAAACCGAAAACTTGGATAAGATTTGTTTAAAAGTTTAGATTCGCAATTTCTTCAATTGTCAAGGATCGGTGAAGACTTTGAACGAAGTTTCAATCGTAACGCACATGAAGAATTTGTGAATAGATTGGGTTGAGTATAGCATAGAGGGAAGGGTCCGATCACATTCACTTAGCGTAAATCGCAACTTGAAGAATTAGCAATAAGTGAATCTTTGTAGAGGACATAAACTCATATATATATATATATATATATATATAGCCAATGAAGAACGACGACGGAACTATCAAGATTTTGCAAAGTTGAAGAATTTGAAAAGCGAGGAATTTCAAAATAAAAAACTCAGATTGAAGATTTTCAACTTTTGTGGTGGCGTAGTTCACCAGATAAGAATGATGATTTCATACACCGCATACAATTGTCGTAGGGTTCTGAGAATCAAATTCTTCATTGTTTCTTCACACTTACAGTGTTATTCTTCATTGATTGAGGAACAACTTTTCTTCATGTGTTGCACATCTAAGTCATCAATTATGCATAAGGGTTAGGATGTGTGTCCTTTTCAAAGAACATTCAAAGATTCTAAGATATTTAGCTCACACCGCAACTTGCTAAATCTCTTTTCATCCAAGGGCTTGGTGAAGATATCAGCTAGCTGTTCTTCAGTCTTCACATGCTCGATGGAGATATTGCCCTTCAACACATGATCACGAAGAAAATGATGACGAATCTGGATGTGCTTAGTCTTCGAGTGCTGAACTGGGTTGTGAGCAATCTTGATGGCACTCTCGTTGTCGCAGAGGAGAGGCACATTCTTCACGTTGACGCCATAGTCCTTGAGGGTTTGCTTCATCCAAAGCAGCTTGAGCACAAGATGACCCAAAGCAGCAATATATTCAGCTTGAAAGAGAGCGGTGATACACAATTACTGTTTCTTCGAGGACCAATGGACCAAAGATCGTCGAGGAAATGACAAGTGCCGATGTTGACTTGCGGTCCACACGATCACCAAAGATAGTCGAGTCGAGAATATCCAATGAGATCAAAAGCAGAGCCCTTGGGGTACCATAATCCTAGTGTTGCTATGTGAGCTAGATATCAAGAATATGCTTCACACCTTATGGTGTGATTCCTTGGTGCAGCTTGAAATCGGGCACACATGCAAACACTAAGCATTATATCCGCCTAGATGCACATAGGTACAATAAAGAACCAATCATGGAGCGGTATACCTTGTGATCGAAGTTAGTACCATTTTCATCGAAGGCATAGATGACCATTTGTGGGTATAGGAATTTTGACGCCTTTGCAATCTTGCATGCGAATTTCCTCAAGACATCTTTGAGGTATTTCTCCGAGATATGAATATGCCATTCTTGCCGATTTAATTTGAAGACCTAAGAAGAATTTCAACTCTCCCATCATAGACATTTGATATTCTTCACTCATCATATAGGCAAATTCATCACTATATCGTTGGTTAGTACATCCAAAGATAATATCATCAACATATATTTGGCACACAAACAGTTCACCATCATATGATTTAGTAAATAGAGTAGGATCGAGTGAACCGGGTGTGAAGCCATTCTTCACGAAGAATTCCTTCAGAGTATCATACCACGCCCGAGGGGCTTGCTTGAGGCCATAGAGAGCCTTATTTAGTCTGAAGACTTTGTCAGGATTCTTGGGATCTTCAAAACCTGGGGGTTGAGCAACATATACTTCTTCCTCAAGCTTACCATTGAGGAATGCACTTTTCACATCCATTTGATATAAGATGATATCATGATGGTTAGCATAGGCAAGTAAAATGCTAATAGCTTCAAGTCCAGCAACAGTGCAAAAGTTTCATCGAAATCAATTCCTTCAACTCGTGTGTAGCCTTGAGCTACTAGTCGTGCCTTATTCCTCACAACGAGGCCATTTTCATCTTGCTTGTTGCGGTAGATCCACTTTGTGCCAATGATATTATGCTTGCGAGGATCCGGGCGATTGACCAATTCCGGACATTGTTCAGCTCGAATCGATGTAATTCTTCTTGCATAGCCTGAATCCACTCGGCCCGTAAATGCTTCATCTACCTTAGTGGGCTCTGAGATAGAGACAAAAGCATAGTGCCTACAAAAGTTAGATAAGTGTGAGGCTTTTGAGAGGGTAAGAGGACCTGGTGCGCTGATGTCATCGATGATCTTCTCCACTTGCACTTCTTTTGCAACGCGTGGATGAGCTGGTTGTCGCTAAGGATTTTGATCAGCATTTTCTTCAGCACCAATTTCCTCATCACATTCTTCAAAGATCACCGACGTTCTTCACGAACAGAATGAATTCTTCACCAAATTCTTCAATGGGAATGACATCCTCGGTTGTTTTGTACTTGATAGCATCCTCGGTGCTGGTTCATCTAACACGTAGGTAGGTGCTCTCTTTGCGAGCCATTAGTTTCATCGAACCGCACATCTACAAAGGTCAACAATCTTGTGAAGAACAATGTTGAAGACTCAGAGGTGTGCGAGTCCTTTCAGTAACCAAGCATAAAACCTTCATGTGCTTTCGGTGCAAATTTAGAGTTGTGGTGAGGATCTCTAATCCAACATTTAGCAATCAAGACTTTGAAATAACTCACATTGGGTTTCTTGTTAGTGAGGAGTTCATAGGCGTCTTCTTGAAGAATTTGTGAAGATATACTCTGTTGATGATGTGGCAGGAAGTATCAATTGCATCAATCCAAAAACGCTGAGGCATTTTGTATTCATCAAGCATAGTGCGAGCCATCTCAACAAGAGTTCTGTTCTTGCGCTCCACGACGCCATTTTGCTGAGGAGTATAAGGAGCAGATAATTCATGAGTAATACCAAGTTCATCAAGATAGGCATCAAGACCAGAATTCTTGAACTCAGTTCCATTGTCACTTCTGATATGCTTGATCTTCACACCAAAGTTGGTTGAAGCCCTCGAGGAAAATCATTTGAAGACTTCCTGCACTTCATGTTTGTAAGTAACAATGTGTACCCATGTATATCGAGAATAATCATCAACAATGACAAAACCATATAGAGATGCATCATTAGTGACTGCTGAATAATGATTAGGTCCGAAGAGGTCAATGTGAAGCAATTTGAATGGACGAGTAGTGGTCATGATAGTCTTCGCTGGATGCTTGGCCTTGGTCATTTTTTCGGCTTCACATGCTCCACATAAGTGATCCTTGAGGAATTTGACATTCTCAATGCCAATGACATGCTTCTTCTTCGCAAGCGTGTTCAAATTCCTCATGCCTGCATGACCAAGTCGTCGATGCCATAGCCAGCCTTCTGAGGCTTTTGCAAGTAAACACATGGCTGGTTGTGGTCCTATAGGAAATCAACTATATACAGATCTCCTCTCCTAAAGCCTTCGAAGACTTTGGAATTGTCAGCTTCCATAATCACAACACAGCGATATTTGCCAAAGACAACAACCATATCAAGATCGCAAAGCATTGAGACTGACATGAGATTGTATCCTAAGGACTCAACAAGCATGACTTTGTCCATGTGCTTATCCTTGGAGATAGCAACCTTACCAAGACCCAATACCTGACTTTTGCCTTTGTCAGCAAATATGATATGCTTCAGAGGTGACGGTGATAAAGGAGCATCCATCAATAGATTCTTGTCACCAGTCATGTGATTTGTACACCCACTATCGAGGACCCATTCAGTGGTTTTGGGTTGATCATCCTGCAGATGAATTAGTGTAACTTACAATCTCATATGCTTCATCAGTGAAGAATATGATATCAAGTTCATCAGATGAATTTCATCAAGCAATAAACAGGTATAGCAGTATGAGGACGTGTGAAATGAAGATTCATTTCATCATGATTCGCCTGCGTCCTTTCAGGCATATTGTCAGGCCCCCAGCAAATTCTTCAGATGTTTGAGCACATCTGGAGACCTGACCCTGCAGAAGAGATTAGTTCTTTTTCTTCACCACCCACATCTGGAGGGGTGGCAAAGAGTTCATCATCCTGCGAGCAGCATGTGAGAAAGGTGGCAAAGATGCCAAACCATTTCGCTTAGCATTGGAGGGGTTAGGATAAGCATATGAATAAGCAGAGTAGTTCTTCGAGGACTTATGAACATAATGGTTTGAAGAATAATGCACATATTCATAGCCCTTAGCTTTGCCCTGCGAGACAGATTTGTTAGCATGATAATAATCATATGAGGACTTTGATCCAGTTGAGGAATTTGATCCTCGTGAAGAATTTGGTCCATATGAGGATTTGGATCCAAATGAAGAATTTGGTCCATATGAAGAATTTGATCTGGGGTTCCAGTTCTTCACAGGTGGTGTCATGAGGACATTCACCTGAAGACTTTCAACACAGCTTTTGGGAACCCAGATTTTCTTCATAGGGGAACCGTTCCTGCAGTTAGTGCCAACATATCTAGCAAATACTTCACCATTCTGATTTTTGAACAGTTTATAGTTGGAGTCAAATGACTCATCAGAAGAATGAGGAGATTCACATGTAAAGTCAGATAAGTTAGATGGATCAACTAGAGGTCCCTTTGCAGCAACCCATGAGGTTTTGGGATACTGCTCAGGTTTCCAATATGTTCCATCGGCATTCAGTTTCCTCTCAAAGGCAATACCCTCTTTCCTAGGGTTTCTGTTGAGGATCTGCTTTTAAGCACATCACAAAGTGTCGATGCCCTTTGAGGCTTTTGTACATGCTGTCATGTACAATTCCTTCACCCTGCATTGTCAAGTGATACTAGCAATGTCCTCGATGAGGAATTAGTGATAGCAGAGGCAGATGAAGAATTTGTAACATTTGAAGCATTTGAACATTCAGGTGATGAATTAGCAGATTCACGTTCAATGCACTTTAAGCATGGAGGAACAAATTCTTCCTGAGAAGTGCTGATTTGTTGAGCTAGTAATGAATCGCGCTCCTTCTGAAGATCTTCATAACATACTCTTAGCTTTTCAAGATCTGCCTTTCTTTGAATAGCTTCAAGAGAAAGCTTCTCATTGTCTTGCTTCTCTTGAAGAAATTCATAAGAAAGTTTCTCATGATCAGACAAGAGGGAGTTATGATGACCTTGAAGGTTATCATACTTAGACTGAAGTCTCTCAAGATTTTCATCGAGGGCTTTAGTGCGATCCATTTCTTCACCCAACATATCATCACTTCTATCTAGCATGTTTTGAACCTTTTCAAGAGCCCGTTGTTGTTTCACAGCAATTTTAGCAAGTTTAGAGTAGCTAGGCTTAAGATCCTCATCAGATTCATTTTAACTAGAATCAGAGGAGTTGTATTTGAGTACCTTAGCTGCTTTTGCCATGAAGCAATAGGTGGGAGCATAGCCATCATTATCTTCATCAGGCTTGTTGATGGAATCATTTTCTTCAGTGTTGAAGATGGACTTGCTGACGAAAGCAGTAGCAACGGCCAGACTCGCCACACCAGACTCAGATTCTTCAGACTCTTCCTCTTCATCATTTTCCTCAGATTCGGCTTCAGAGTCCATCTCCTTGCCAATGAATGCCCGAGCTTTCTTGGAGCTGCCCTTCTTGTGAGATGAAGACTTTGATGGTTTTGAAGACGAAGATTTTGATGATTTCTTCTTCTTCTTCATTTCATCAGAACTGTAGTCCTTGTATTTCTTCTTCTTCATTTCCTTCTCCCACTGAGGACAATCTTGAATGTAGTGACCAGGCTTCTTGCATTTGTGACAAAGTCTTCTCTTGTAGTCACTGGATGAAGAATCACTTCCCCTTGAGGGTTTTCCAAAGCGACCACGTCTTGTGAATTTCTGGAATTTCTTCACAAGGAGAGCTAGATCCTGGCTCGCTTCTTCAGATCACCAAGGCTACTACCGTAATCCTCACATTGAGTCGACACAACCTTGGCCTTGAGGCACGTGGTTTGCCATAGTTCGAGCCATAGAGATCTCTCTTTTCAGCAAGTCGAACTCGTGAGTGTTAAGCCTTCGAGGATATCAAGATGATCAAGTGACTTGTAGTCAGCATGCTCTTGTATCATCAGTCCCAGAGTATCAAATGAGGAATCAAGCGATCTTAGCAGTTTCTTCACCACTTCGTGGTCAGTGATATCAGTGGCACCGAGGGCTTGAAGCTCATTTGAGATGTCAGTGAGGCGATCGAAGGTTTGTGGAACATTTTCATTGTCAAGTCTTTTGAAGCGATTGCAGAGATTCCGAAGAACATCAACTCGAGAGTCACGCTGAGTTGAGACTCCTTCATTTACTTTGGACAGCCTATCCCAGATAAGCTTGGCAGTTTCCAAAGCACTCACTCTTCCATACTGTCCTTTGCTCAGATGGCCACAGATGATATTCTTCGCTTGAGAGTCGAGTTGTTTGAATCTCTTCACATCAAGAGCGGTCGGCGTTTCAAAGGACAATGGGGACACCATTTTCCACAACATACCAGAGATCATTATCAATTGCCTCAAGATGCATCCGCATCTTATTCTTCCAGTAGGGATAGTCCATTCCATCAAATGTAGGACACCCAGCCGATACCTTGATCATACCTGCGGTCGACATAACTAGAACTCCGTGGTTAAACTAAAATCACACGTAACAAGGGAGTACCTTGCTCGATACCAATTGAAAGCGTTATATCGACTAGAGGGGGTGAATAGGCGATTTTATGAAATTCTTCACCGAGGAATTTGCGGTGAGGAAATTCCTTAGCTAAGAACTATTTGCTGCTGAATATGTACTCAGAGGTAAACATAACAGATTACACACATAGTCAGCATGATGAAATGAAGACTAGAAACAGAGTACGGGAAGCGTAAACACAGGATAACAAGATGAAGACAAACAGACTAAAGAAATTGAACTGAGGAATTTGTGAAAGTCTTCAGTCAAAGTCTTCAAGCACAGATATGAACAACATGCAACATGTAATGAGGAAATGGATGAGTTGAGGAAATAGAACCGGTCGGTTGGTGAAGACAATGATTTGGTAGACCAGTTCCAACTGTTGTCTCGGTTAGACGTCTGGTTGGAGCGGCCGAGTATTTAAACTCGAGGACACACAGTCCCGACACCCGCCTCGAGCCGCAACTCAGACACCCATCCTCACCGTATTCTCCTTGAACTAAGACCACGCAGGCCTCGCCCAATCACTCGTGGTAAGTCTTCAGTGACTTCCAAACCTTCACAGACTTGGTCACTCGGCGATCCACAGTTCCTCTTGATGCTCTAGACCTTGACGCCTAACCGTCCGGAAGAAGCACGATCTTCAAAGGTAATAAGTGTCGGATCCACGCAGGATCAATTTCTTAAGTGATGCTCAATCACTTGGGGTTTTGTGGGGTTTGGTTTTGGATTTTCCTCACTTGATGATTTTCGCCATAGTCCCTTGAGGATGGGTTGCTCTCAAATGACAAGTGTCAAGTTCTCTCGGAGCAGCCAACCAGCTAGTGGTTGTAGGGGCGGCTATTTATAGCCTAGGGAGCAGCCCGACATGATAAGACATAAATGCCCTTCAATGATATGACCGTTAGGTGGATAAGATATTTTGGTCCGCCCGGCCAAGCAAAGACAAAGAACGGTCGGAAATTTGACTTTCAAAGTCCTCGGGATATCATGTTCTCATGTAGGCAATCCAAGACTGGCGAATTCCTAACTCATCGATCGAAGCAAAGTCATCATGACGTAAGAACTGCGCTCTCATCCATCAAGAATTTGACTGAATCGTATGAGATTTCCAATGGTTTCACTCAAGGATTGGTAGGTGTAGGATTTTGAGTTGAGCATCACATGGAAATTTTTCCTTAGTATTTCCTCGACCCCTTTAATAAAGACGGTGTTTCCTATGACTCAAGAAAGAGAAAATGAAACTAGTCTTCACGCTTCATATTCCTCGAATGAATATCAAGTCTTCATGGTCACACCAATTTCTTCACTTTCAAAGTCTTCAGAAAGTCTTCGTAATATCAAAGTCTTCATCGAAGAACTTCATTTTTAGGGTCGACTTTCTCAGAATATCAAACTCCTCATTGACTTAAAGACCTGTGTACACTCACAAACGCATCAGTTACTTAACCTATAAGTCTTCAATACACCAAAATCACTAAGGGGCACTAGATGCACTTACATCAATGTAATCCGTTGTCTAAGCATATGGAGACTTCTTATTTATATAGTATAGAACCTTCCATGCATGATCTTGCTCTTTTAGAGTATCGCGCTTGAATAAAAATGTATCCATTTATGGTTTAGTCTAGAATATTCCATGTATGCGTTTGCTCCACTAGAGTTCTCGCTTGCCATTTATAAGATTAACTAAGAATTTTTACTACAGTACTGGTGAAATACTTATGATGAACCATTTCTTACATCTCCTCTATCCCCTTCCAAGTTATCCTGATTTAATACCTCAGTATAGGTGTATAAGAGCAGGGAAAATTTTGTTTTTGTCAATCTAGATTTTGCCAATTTTCCTTATGCCACTCTAGATTTTGACATTTCACTTTTACCACTCTTTGTTTTTGACAATTATCACAATTGCCATTTTGTGGCAAAAGCAAAATAATTTTATTTCATTTTTGCCACTCTTAGCTTTTGATAATTATCACAATTGCCACTCTGAAAATTTTGCTTTTGCCACAGGAATGGCAATTGTGATAATTGTCAAAAACTAAGAGTGGCAAAAGTGAAATGTCAAAATTTAGAGTGGCATAAGGAAAATTGGCAAAATCTAGAGTGGCAAAAACAAAATTTTCCCATAAGAGCATGGTTAATACTTAATAGTTTAGCCAATAGTTGACTATAAGAAAGTGCCATGTTATATGTATCCAACATGTATAACAATCGATACTCAAAAACTAATTAGATCATTTCTTGCAAAGCACAATAAGTGTTATTTTTTCACAAGTTTTGGATGCAGGATGAACGCTTTTGTTTGCAAAAGATACTTTTTATCTATTTCACCCGGGTGTTTGTGAGCTCTAGAGAAGAAATAATATCCGAAGAAACCTATCAATACTCGTTACACATGAGATGACCCCCCACATACTTTGTCAAAATAAATAACTCCTCGATCAATGCATTTCACTGTCCTGTGCAACGCACGGTCACCTTACTATATATTAGTACGACCATAAATTTAACTAATATTATATATAGTACGATAGTTGCTCATGCATGTCACCAAAAGTTATATCATTCAAAACTATGTTCAAATACAAATCCAACGATATAGTTTTTGTTGACATGCACTAACATTTTTTCAGTTAAATCTTTAGTCAAGTGCAATGGGGGACTAATAAACCACGACTGAGGTAGTACTAGTGTAGAGGGTGGCACTGCACGGGAGTCTCACCCCGCTCATGGCGCGGCAGTAAAGACGTCATATCACAAAACCCCACTACTCGTAGTAATAAGTGGCCTGGTAAAATAAACGGACAAGCAACCATCACATCCCTCCATCTTTTTTGCATTTCATCTCTCTGCATTTACTTTCTCCGGTTCATCTCGCACGCTCGATCCCTAGCTACTACTCCTAGTATCCCTAGATACTACTCCTAGGGCCTATTGTTTTGGCGGCTTAAAAAATAAGCCATCTCTTCTCCAGCCTTTACCATAAGACTAGTCACATAAGGCGCCTCACTCATTTATTTGGGCTTCTAAACTACTACCTCTGTTCTGGTTTATTAGCCACCATTGTAATTTGTGCTAAATTTTGACCGAAGATTTAACTGACCAAATGTCAGTGCATGTCAACAAAAGTTATATAATTTTGGGTGACATGCATAAACATTTCATTAGTTAAATTTATGGTTAAAATTTGACACAGATTACAATGGGGACCAATACCAGGACGGAGGTAGTAGTTATGGGATTACTAATCTAGAAGCCTAAAAGAACTGGCCCCTGGTACTCCTAGTAGTAGTACTCAAGTTGGAATTCCAATTGCACAGCACGACTTGTTAGGCAAAAAATTCCATACAGGGTATAGGAAGCGGTTTGGGAATTTGCATGCCTTCCCGACCAGTGAGATACTCCGAACAAAGTACGATAAAGAAATAACCACAGAGAAGGAAGCTAAAAGTAAACAATCAAACAAGCTTTTTTGCATTTGTTTTGCATTGAATTGTTTCACAAGCTTGACTAGTGCTGTTTTTCTTCTTTAACAAAATCCGCATCGTAATGTTAAAACATGCATTTACACGTACATAACTAATAGTAGTAGCACAGTCTGCAAGCATATATAGAGAGAGACGTGTAGTGTGATAATATATAGTAAAGTTTGTGCTATATGCACGTAATTACAAAATGCGTACGGATACACAAGGTCTCCAAACTTTTCCTTTTACATACTTAATTAAGGACACTAATAATTCCCAAACATTCAGAATTTATCATTTGCACCCAAAAACTAATGAGATCGCCATACGAAACAAAATTATATTCCTAATAAAATCCACGGCGCTCGCAGGAGCGCTTGCGGCGCACCACGAGTTCCCAGGTGCGCGACCATTTCCCAGTGCGCAGACAGAACGCCTCTTCCTCAGCCTCGCAACCCGCGAGGTGCTGATTGGAGGCTTGCCGGTGGGTGAGCGCGATCTTGCCGGTGTGGTGATCTGGCGCAAACAGGTACTCCTCCTCACTGGAAGCATGCACTCGGTCCATGTACCGCCAAGCGTAGATGAGGCGCTTGGGCCCGACTGCACTCAGGGCATTGGCACGGGCGTCCTCCGCCACCCTCATGGCCCTCGCACGAGCCTTCTGCCAAAGAGCCAATTCCCTGACACTCTCGGACACGACATAGGCCTGCCAGGCAGCATGCCTCGCGGTGCGCTTCTCTTCCTCGGCCTTCTTCTCCGCCTCTATTTTGGCGTGCTCTGTCGGAGGCAAAGCCTCCCACAAGCCAACATCCATTTATTTCAAAAGCACCTCAAGGCTGGGAGGCTCAGCGGGCGTCGCGGCGTTCTCCTTGTAGCATGGAGCCGACGCATCCTCCGACGCATGTGCTGGTGAGACTGGGAACGCCGACGCATCCACCTCGACGCGTCGCGGCGAGGAGCGGAAAGCTGATCCGTCCTCCTCGACTAGTGGCACCGAGGAACGGAATGGAGATGCGTGACCGTCCGCGCGGTGCAGCGAGGAGGGCCTAGGGATTGGGAGGGGCTATGCCATGGTGGTCGACGTGAAAGGGAGGGGGAGGAGATAGCGATGCACGTGAGCGTTCTTCCAAATGTCGTGGGAGGCACAGTATTTATAGCGAGCAATGGCACACCTACGTAAGATATGGACTGAGCTTCGGTGACTTCACTGCAGGTGCAGTTGTGTCACTAACATGTGGGCCAGATGGCTGTTGGGCCCACATCTCAATGACACAATGCACCTGCAGTTGAGTAACTGAAGCAGCGTCCCGTAAGATATGTTGCGTGATTAATGTAACAACTACGTGGGCATATTTGTTGGAGTAAATTACGGGGAGGGAAGGGGTGGACATTGTTGGTCACAACGGATTGTATGAGCGCGGGGAGGAGAGTCATGCATGCAGATTTTTTCCACACGGGGTGAAGTGGTGGGACTGCTAGAGGGAGGAGAGTCAAGCAGGCGTTCAGATTTCAAGGTGCACTAAATTTTACTGCATGCGATGATTAACGCTAGCCATAGTGGTGGTAATGTGGTAGTATCTGGTATCATGCACACGGGAATAGCAAACATGCTGATGTGGCAAAGCATTAAAGAAGAGAGGGGGTTAGAGTAACAGATCTATATAGGTCGTCTGATCTATATCAAACGGATATGAAGGAAACTATGACAATTTACCCGCACTCCTCTCCACATTTGCAGATAAAGCCTTCCCTCGTTCATCCTTTTCTCCCACAAGATCTTGATGTTCCGTGCAACTCACATGCATCTTGCTAGTGCATGTAAAAATCTTTGTCATTTACTAGTGTCCATGCATGCAGTGCGATAATGCATTGCTAAACACAATTTTTTGTGAAGAACGAGAGCATTAATTGAGTACTTTTGCAGACTACAAAAACTATTCCACCGCCTCTATCTTGGCAAGAGTAGGTGAAATTTTTGAATCGAGCCCTTTAAACTAGAAGGGAGGTAGTAGTACTCTAATAGCTAACCTTGTTGTGATGACCAGATAGGACATGGCACACACCTGGACGGAGGAACTAGTCTGCGTTGTGCATATAAGTTTTGTCTGAAGTCAATGTACCTCTACTTTGACCAAACTTGTAGAAAAATGTATCAACATTCACAATGTCAAATCAATATTTTTATACCCATTATAAAACGTAGTTTCATAAAATATATATTTGGTATTGTAGATATTGATATTTTTAGTATAAATTTGGTCAAAAACTTTGCAAACTTTCACTTGACACAAATCTTACGCAGAGTAAAAAGGACCAGAGGGAGTATCATGCATGTAGAGTAGGAAAAAAATGCTCATTTATGGTCAGTCGAAGTCTCAAAGGACGCGACCGCGCGAGGTAGGCGAAGGTCGTGGGAGGCGCGATGGTTGATGGAATTAAGTGAAGTTCAATCCACACGCCGGCATGGTGTGCGAACATGCAGAAGCTATAACATCAGGCCTACGATATGGGTCTAGTAGACATGACATCTAGTGGGTCCCGCGTAGTACTCGAGAACTCTTTGGGGGCATGCAGCTGTTTATCCACCGGGCAAGCCAACAACCTCACGCCGTTCGCACGCCCTACTCGTCCCCGTCTTCTACCTTACAGCAGTTTTCTCCAGTCGTCCCGTCCTTTCACATTACACAAGTTCAACTTCTCCTAACCCGCCTCCAAATTCGGTGGCCTCCCAAATCTCCATGATCGTCGCTAAGTACTAGGTTAGAGCCATCACTGGTGATGAGTTCCTCGTCATCTACACCCATAGATTCGTGACGGGGAAAGCATGCCTTGCTCGCTTCTGACGCATGTTCAACAGTTCAAAGGATGAGTGGGTCGCTGGGCTAGATGTTGAGTACACTACAGTCCTGGAAAGCGAGAAGATTCTAAAGGAGGTAGAGAAGAAGAAACCCGCCGTGATCCAGGTTTGCGTACATAACGTGTGCTTGGTCTACCACATATGCCATGCCGACGTGGAGTGCCAGGATTTTAAGAACTTCCTCAAGGACTAAAGAGTGAAATTCATTACTGTAGACTTTAGTAACGACAAGATTGTCCTGGGTCCAATACGCCTCATTGTAGGCCAGCCCTTTGATCTCCAGAAGGCAAGCCTGGTGCCCTCCTCTTAGCCTTCAATGCTGACCCTGGCAGCAGCCATGATTGATCCTTCATACTCTCAACAGAAGAAACCTCACCACAATTATCATCATGCACGGGAGTCGAAGACAATAGATGAAGATCACATCCCGTACGCAGCAATGGATGCCTACCTTTGTTTAAATATCTACATGGGTTGGATGAAGAAGCAGAGCCCAGTGTCCGGTTCAAGCAAAGAAGCGTCAGCGAAGAGGAAGAGGAAGAGGGACGAGGACAAAGTCGAGGACGTGGACGCAGACTCCGAGTAAGTTGGCAGTGTCATCGCTCATGCTGGTTCTACTGCAGTGTCAAGCGGACTAGTTGCTTAGTTTTATTTCAGGGGTGTGTTGTGCTGAGCTCCCAGAAGACTATGTTTATGTTCTTTCTCATTATTTGACTCTTTAGTACGTACAGTAGTACTAGTTTGTCTTACTACTATTCTTATTGTACTTGGTACTACTGCTCGTATCTTCGTGTTCCTACTGTACTTAATACATACGTACTAGTAGTATAATTTGGGTCAGTCGATTTGCGAAAGGAGTTCGACGGAGTGAAGGAAGAAGATGGCAGAGAAGCTACCCCAGTATCTATATTAGGGTGACAGGGTGCCCATGATCTATCTTATGAGTGTTGGGTGTGGAATGCAGTTCACCGGAAAAAATGGATCATGCCTAGGGTTAAACTGTTGGCAGGGGTGGGGGGCATGGCGGTGGTAGGTGGTTCAGGGGAGGGCGGGGCGGCGACAGCAGGCGGTTAGGCATGTGGTGGGATGGCGGCTCGATGCCTGGGAGAGAAGATGAACAGTGCATCAATTTCGGAGGTTGAAGAAGCCCTTCTGGCCCATAAGGGTCGACTGACCCAAATTGGTCCTTCAGATTGTAGGATCCATGTGGAATTCAAGGTCTTGAGGGTAGATTCCATGTCCGCACCTGGCTTGCGGGCTCGGCGCGGGCGCGACCGGCTTCCGCCACGACACCAACCATGCGCGCCTCCTCCGCGTGGGCGGAGACGACAATGACTCCCTAGCTCCTCCTCACCGGCGTGCTTGAGCACACGCTCGTCCTAATCTTCATATGTTGCGTGCATAGACGCGGCTCCACCAGCTGCTCGTGTGCTTGGCAGCACAGCGGCATCGCGAGGAAGGACTGCAGACGACGTGAGCGGGCGAGCCTTCGGCTTCATGGCACAGGGATGGCGGCAACACAGCGGTGATGTGTGAGAGATGGTTGGCCGGAGTAGGCGGGTGCTGGCATGCGCAACAGCGACGGCGGCATATTGATGAGTGTGCATATGGGAGCTTAGTTTCGTTTTATATAGGGTTGGTTAAACTTAAAAGAACACCGTACTAGTACACATAAATATTAATCTGAGGCAACACTTATATTAGTTACCATAGCAACGATACGGAATCTTGTGCAAGCGCATGCACTGCGGCTGCGCGGTCGATCAAACGGTGTGTCACCTTGTCGCGCTCGAAGGACATCCACCGAACCTTTTTGTGTGGGTGAAAACAATCCCCGTATATTACTCAACTGTTTTTTCCTGGAAAAGTTCTTCACGCTACACTATTTCCATATATTTGAATTTAGCTTCCGTTCATGTTTATTTGGATTTGGACGTTTTAGGTGCATCCTACTTTTTCTAATACTGATTTTGTGTGTATGACTGAGAGAGAACGTGTGTATGTGTCCATATGAGTGTTGTGGCGGAAGGGCAATGTGGAGACGGTGTGCGTGTGATAGAGACATAGAGAGGTGTGAATGTGCAAATGATCATGCATGAGTGAGACATAGAGAGATGCCGATACATTGTGTATACATGAGAGAACGGTCTTCTATTTGTACTTGTGTGTGTGTGCGAGAGAGAGAGAGAGAGAGAGAGAGAGAGAGAGAGAGATTAGTTTGGAACAATTGGAAAAGTCCAAAAACGAAACCCTTTATTTTGAAAAACAAAGGGCAATGAATCAGGTCCGACAGGGGGTTTTCCAACAGGCTGTACAAGGAGCTCTAGGAACATAGAATAGTTGTTTGAATACCGAGTTACATATCCGTACGATCCGTGCTAATGTTGGCATTCTCGGGTCCCTAGAATGGAAGAGATAATTAAATTAATTAGGCCTTGAACTTCTACTTTCGTTTAGAATTTAGGTGAGAGAGAGAGAGAGGAGCATCCGTAACAGAACAACCATCTCTCTTGATTCGTCTGTCCCTCGCACGATTGCATGTAACACATGCATCAACGCACACATTTTGACAACCTCACCCGACCCCTGCCCACCTCAAGGCCCGCACATCGCTCTCTATCTCGCAAGCGCAATCTCTTCATGAAAACCCTATTTAGCATGTAGCTTTCCGTCACATACACACACATTTCTCTCCATAGGTTTGATTTCACTCAATATCGGACACACACAGACACACACACACTCCCCCCTCCCCCGAGCACACAATTCATCCCCATCCAAGGTTATATGGCGACCACTCTCACTTGTGCTTCTCTGCACCCCAGCATGCACACCACCTCAATCTTCAAAGAGGGCTTCGAGGAGATCAAAGACGGCGACCATACTGCACTAGAGAATGCGGGGCCATTTGGAAGCAGGATGATGTGACGACGGCTGACTAACTCCTCCCCCCTCCTCCTCTCTCCCCCGCACAAAATTACCAATCCCTCTCTCTCTCTCCTGCACAAAATTATCAATCCCTCAACCCACGAGATCCTTCCCCTCTCGTCATGTTTTTCCAGCTCTCTCATCAAACCTGTTGTCCCTTCTCCTTCCACATGTACAAAATCCGGATGCACACGCATCTGACGTATATTACATGTCTCCATCTTTCTCACATACCTAACTTCTTCCTCTCTCTTTCTATCTCTATCTCTCTCTCTTGTTAGGTTTGTCTCCTACTCTCTCACCCACATACATACAATCTTTCCCGCCCTATCTTCTCCATCTTCGGAAGCTCTCTCTACACGTTTCATTCACACACTGGGATGTGTTCAAAATGTTGCTTTTATAATGCATGATGTAGAGTTATGGTTGGTTTTGTTGCATCCTACAAAGTAATAACTATGAAATGCATTTAGATTTTCATTTGACTGGGATTATGATAGTTTGAGCATATTGTGAAGTACTATAGACCTCGTATACATCTTGGAATTCAACAATAATTCTAACTATTGAATTGTATAGACCATTACATTCGAAGTTAGTAGCCTAATATATTTATTTCACGATTACAACAAATGATTAATTCACTACAAACTAAGAAAACAAATGTGTAGTCCCTCTGTTTTTATTTAAGTTCGCGTATTAGCACTGGTTAAAGTCAAGTTTTGTAAACTCTCACAAAGTTTGTAACAAAAAACATTAACATATAAAATGACAAATAAATACCATTAGATTCATTATTGAATGTACTTTCACATTATATATATATTTGTTATGGTAAATTATTATATTTTCTATAAACTTGGTCAAACTTTAGGAAGTTTGACTTTAGTCAAACCTAATATGCAGAGTTAATAAAAACGGAGGGAGTACTAGTAGTTACTAGTACTACTAATACTACTCGCTAGTTGCTTAGCCCAATCACCCAACACGCCACATGGGGAGTTCAGTGTCACAAAATTTTGAGGTCGGCGAGAAAATCTCTTGCGACCCTAATTCGAGCAGTGTGAAGTTACCATCGTACCCTTCGAAATAGGCCTATGGATGATGCTTGGTAGGGGTTGTTTTGGTAGCTTCAGGTTCACCCTACCCAGCCAACTCCACCCCGGCACCCAGAGTAGTACACCTGAATACTCCCCATTTTCTATCGCCACCGCAAAATAGACTTCTCCACGGCACCGTAGCCTTCGTGCTCCTCCCCTTCTGCATAGGCACACTCGTCCACCACAGCCCATCTTCCTCATCGACGATGTCGTAGGCCGCACTGGAGCCGGTCCACCGTCGTTGTTGTACACGGAGCCTCTTCCCCGGCACTGTCTTCCATGGTCTCGGATCTGCTTACCGAAAGCCAACGCCATGCGTAGAAGCACCACCGTTGTGGACAATAAACTAACTCCCGTTGCCGACCATGATGCACAGAGGCCGCCGCGACCATCGTACTCCTCCTCAATTGGTAATGTGTGTATTGAATCTCTTAGCAGTACATGTGCAGTTCCAATTTTGTTCATACCTACCCTTCAAGTTTCCTGGTTGCTATTGTTCCCATAAGAGTAATTGGTTATAGCCTCCATTGTCCAGCAGAATATCACCTTGTAATTGTGCGTCGCTCATGTATCGCGCTGTGCTTGGGTAGGTTATTCATCTGCAACCAATAGTGTGGCAAATGATGGAAAAAAATTAGAACTAGCAGGATGCCCATGCGTTGCATGGAACATCAAGATGCATTTGTATGATTAGTTTATCTTGTGGGAGAAAAGGATGAACAAGGGTAGGCCTTATTTGCAAATGTGGAGAGGGGTGTGGGTATATTTTTGCAAAATTGCCATAGTTTCCTTCCTATCCATCTGATATAATTCGGATGGCCTATATTGCAAGATGGAAGACACACCATCATCACCAACTCTATTTTTTATAAGAGAAAGAGATTAATATAAAATAAATATAAGAGTAGAGAAGAGAGTAGAGATAGCAGGGACGTCGGGAAAGGGTCGTGCACATGCGGGAAAAAGCAGTCGGGCGCGCGCTAGTTTTGGCGCGCGGCCTCTGACGCGCTTTGTAAAATCCAATGCCCTCCCACCGCTCTATGCCTTTCCACCGCTCTGTACCTCGCCACTGCTCTCTCCCAACTCTTTCTCATCTCGCTGCCACCATGCTGCCGCGTCGCCTGGAAACTTGGGGATACCGCGGCGTCCACGTGCACCCCTCTGGCGTCTTCTCCGCTGAGATCCGGTTCCACGAAACGCGCCTCTCCCTCGACACTTTTGACACCTCCCACGAGACCACCCGCGTGTAAGATGACCCTCGGGCTCCGGAAACCCAAGGGAAAAAGGCTTAGTTAGGAAAATGGTAAAACCAAGGTTGGGCCTTGCTGGAGGAGTTTTATTCAAAGCGAACTGTCAAGGGGGTCCCATAAATCACCCAACCGCTTAAGTAACGCAAAATCAAGGAACATAACACTGGTATGATGGAAACTATGGCGGCTAGAGTGGAACAAAACACCAGGCATAAGGCCGAGCCTTCCACCCTTTACCAAGTATATAGGTGCATTAATGAAATAGGAGATATTGTGATATCCCAACATAATCCTGTTCATCATGGAGCAATCTTCAACTTCACCTGCAACTAACAATGCTATAAGAGGGGCTGAGCAAAGCGGTAACATAGTCAAGCAATGGTTTGCTAGGAAGGGTGAAAAGGTTAGAGGCTGACATGGCAATTTTGGGAGGCTTGAAGAGCAAATGATAGGTAGCGCAGCATAGCAATAGAACGAGGCAACTAGCATAGCAATGATAGTAATAAGATCCAAGGTGACGGTCATCTTGCCTGAAATCCTGCTAGGAAGAAGAACGAGTCCAAGAAGTAGTCGGACCAACGTAGTCGAACGAATCCTCACAGTCACAACGTAACCGGAACTATCAAGGAGAAGCGTAATCGGAAAGAAGCAAACAACATGGTAAACAACCATCACATAAGCATGGCATGATGCACAATCAAGTATGATGCATGTCCGGTTTAATGAGGCATGTCATGGCAAAGTGCAACAAACAATACTACAAGTTAACTGGAGCCCAATATGCAATGAGTTGCATATTGACGAAACACCACATTCAACTATTTAGTTAGCTCCCGTTTAGGTACCCAACAACATTAAATGTTGATTAACATGGCAAGAGGTGAAGCATAATAAAACTACCTATCTAGGCAAGTTTAAATGAGGCCGGAACAACAAACAACAATTCCGGAAAATCCCCATGTGCATAATTTGAGTTTGGTACTGTTCTGCCCTAAACCATATTTTAATGTTGTTAAACATGAAAATAAAGTGCAACAAGTTAATCTATGCATTTTTCACCCCATTTACATATAAAGAAAATTTAAATCTGAGCTACGGTTATTTAGTTATGAAATAAATCATTTTAACATGGCACTTGAGCCAATTTAAACAAACAACATTTTAAACATTTTAAAAATGGATGAAAGTGGCATATTATGAAACTATATGAAAAACTAAGCATTTTACAGGTTTACAACATTTTAATCCGATGCACGGTTGATGAGTTATTAAATGCATGAATATTGAGGGTTTTTCTGGAAAACTGTAAACCCTGGATAATAGAGAAACCGCAATAGAGGAAAAACACGCATCAGGCCGAAACTGGAGGCTGTTGGGGCGCTCACCATGGGCCAGGCCCAGACGGTGCTGTGGGTTGGGGAGGACGGGCTGGATCTAGCGAAGGGAAGGAGCTGCTGGGCCTCGGTCAACGCGGCCGATGTAGGGGAAGCAAGGCGGTGCGGCAGCGGGACTTGGTGTGGAGGCAGGTGGGTCCATGCAGGCGGGTGCTCGAGCAGGACTTGGCACTAGTCATCGTCCTTGCATGTTCGCACAACAGAAGCAGTGGACGGCACCGTGCTGGCTTGGTGGCGCCAGGCTTGAGGAGGCCGAGGCGCCATGGCAGGGGAACGGCAGCAGCGGCGGGGGAACTTGATTTCGTCCGGATCAGGCCAGACTTGGTCGCGGACGGTGCTAGGATGAGGAGGACGCCGACCTTGGCGCGATGACGACGAGGCGGGCAACGGCTGGGAAACCCCAGCGTGGACGAGCCAAATCCGAAGGCCGACGAGGACGCCCGGGGAACGAGGCAAGCTCAGGCGCAGCCATGGCGTGGTGGAGAAGTTCCTAGAGAGGGAGAAAGAGGTTACGGGGAGAAGAGAACAGAGCAGAAGAGAAGATGAAGGGCAGGGGCGTCGCGACCTGGTTCTGCTGCGGGTTCGACGGGGCACGGTCTAGGTGGCTAGGACGCCGGCGTGAGGAGGCTCGAGATGGCACGAGGCCAAGGGATGGAGGCGTTCGTCTTGGGCAGCGAGAGGAAGCACAAGGAGGCGCAATGGACGAGCTCCTGCTCGTTTCGACGGACAGCGGGCGAGGAACTCGGGCGCTTCGACGCAGAGGTGCCAGGGATCGAGAGGATCGAGCTCGGGGACGGGAGTATCCAGGAGGCGGGGATGGTGGGCGTCGGGCAGAGGAGGAGCTCCTCTCCTTTGGGCTTGACGAGGCAAGGAGGAGGATTTGGTGGTGGTTGGCTGGTGGATCAGGAGGAGGCCGTGGGATTGGTCCGGTGAAGAAATCGAGGGAGGTGGGTGGCCCTACAGATGGACGGATTTGATGGGTGGCGGCGGTTGATCTGCGGAGGGAGGAGGCTGTAGGTGGCGGCAGCTAGGGTGATAAAGGAGAGGATTTCTAGGGTTTGCCAAAATGGACTAGGGGTGGACTATATATGGAAAGGAGGGGAGTTTGGATCATCCGATCGAAATTGGATGGTCGAGATAAAATAGGATTTAGAAGTCCAAATAAGAAGCCAAAGATATTCTAGGGATGTTTGGGGATGATCCGGACCCATCGGTCACGACAGCCCGGTCCGGGTTCGGGGAAGTTTCGGACGCACGCTCGAGGTCGGCTGCGAGCTGGCAAGAGAGGTTAGGTGGTCATGGTCAAGAGGGAAGCGAAAAACCGATTGGTCTCGGAACGGTCAACAAAATCAAGGGGGGACGCGACAACTAAGAACGGGTGCAAACTTTATGAAAAACATGCAGAGGCAATGCGCATGATGCTATGAGATGAGATGCATGACATGAACAAAATGCAAAACAAAAGACAAAAACCCAACCACGAAGGAAATATCATATCGCATCTCCGGAAAAGGCAAGAGTTGGAGTTACGAATATGGAAAGTTGTATCCGGGGCGTTACACTCATGTTCTACTACGGGCTAGATTTCCATGATCTGGCTCTGGACGCCATCCTTCATATCTCGTTGTTCATCGTTGTGTGCGAAGCTTTTCTCCACGTCACCCCGCACTTTGGCTTATGGCTCAAGACCTTCAATGTGAAGCCGAAGATGATTGAGGGGCGACACGCGGAGTGCGGAGGTGCTGTAATAAGCAGGAACACTGATGCCCCATGGCCAGAGGGTTCCTTCCCGGAGGTGTCCGATCTATGGCAGCGGAGGTGGTTTTACGTCACGGCTCCCAGAGGCACAAAGTGGGTGGCTACCCATGACTTCCGTTCTGGCCCTCCGCCTCAACTGGCGTCATGGGCCAACGTAGGACGGGATTGGGGGCCTGCTAATGATGTACCCACGTTGCAGAGCCGCATACGGGAGCTTCTTGAGAGGGACATTAGCATTGTAAGGGTAATTCAGGTAATGCTAATCCGACGGATCTTGCCGTGCAAACGCCGGCCTCTCCGGATGTGGGAGTTCAATCCGGAAGGTCTGCGGACTATTCAACACTTGGCATCACGCTCGAAGAAATGTGTAAGTTATTCTTCAGACCACAAGATAAGTGTCCGGACACCACCAAGGTTGCGGGCCTGAGCTGCAACCGCCCAGATACCCAAGTAAGCAACCCAGAAACTAAACACTTTGTTTATTTTTATAATAACATTATTCTGAAAATCCTCCCTGGCCAGGAGTGGCTCAGCAAGGCGGACAGAATCAGGTGTCCGGCGCCACTTCCCGAAGGCTTGCCTAGTCCCACCATAGCCAAGATGCTTGGTCGTGTGCTAAGTAAGGTGCCCTCGGGGAAAGACGAAGGGAGGAATAGAAAAGCAGAACTTCACACATTGCACATCCAAACCGGGGGAATTGCTACCTCCCCAAAGGAGGATAGTCGGGGAGGGGAATGTCACACCCTGATTTTCATGCCACAACACTTAAGTCAATAAACATGCTAAAATGAGGTTTGACAAAAACTTTTGAGTGTTTTGTCTTTGCTTTGATTGAATGTTTGACTGCTGTTTGCAAGTGCTCTAAAAATCAAATAAATTCTCCAACCCTTATACTCCTTCCCCTTGATCCAAAAACCTTGACCAATGATCATGCCATGTGTATAGGACATAAAAATAATTTCTTACAAAAATAATTTGGCCAAATAGTATTTTAAAAAAAAAGTAGTTTTCCAAAAACCCCTGAATTGAGATTTGCACTGCAAGTACTTAATTAAGGGCAGTAAAAATCTTTCCAAAAATATATTTGACTCCTATTAGATATAGGATACCCAGAAACCACAAAAATATAATTTTAAAAGTTATTTTCCTATTTTATTTAAAAGCTTTTCCTTAAGGCCAGAAATGGTCTTTAATAGGGAAAAATTATTTTATTGTTTTAAAAATATTTGACAAAAACCTAGGGAAACTCAGTGGACATATATTGTCCATATATAAGAGTTTCAACACATGGTCATGTTCAAAATATTGGTCAAACCCCTCAAAAACCCTTTCTGGATATTTCAAGCTTTTGAAATATTTACAAAGAAAATATTCTCCAAAAATTCCAAGAAAATTCTAGCATGTACCATATGACATTTTGGATGATATTGGTAAGTATCATGTCATGGAGAATAGTATAACCCCATGAAATCCCCTCAAAACCATTTCTGTCCATTTTGAAGTTTGAGCAACTTTACATTGCCAAACGTGTCCAAATGCTCTCAAATCTTGGGAACAAGCTCAAATGGTCTAATCACTCATCTAGACCAAATGGCACAAGTTGGAGAACAACTTAACTTGATCAAATTGCCCCAAAACCCTTCCTGCCCAGAACCAAATTTGAACAACTCTAAATTGGAAAATTTCTCCTTTTGATCTCAACTTTTGTGTACATGTTCAGAACCTCAAATGATGACACTACACCAAGTGGTGCATCAAGGAGAATAGGTTTGCATGACTAAATCTTGGGAAGTCCATTTCTGCTGATTTCTAGGGTTTACAAAAGTTGCATTGGCAACTTTTCCCAAATGAACTCAATCTTGGTGGAACCTCTTATTTTCTCATACCATTTGACCCTGTAAAGCCTCATGACAAATGGAGATCATCTACTTGCCCAAACCACCATCAAACACCTTCCGGCAGAAATTAAAAATGTATGTTTTGTCCACTTCCACTAATCTCCATGGCCTCAACTTTTTACCACAGCCCCTCAGAGTCCCCTTGCACCTCCAGTAACTCTTCCCTGGCTTCAACTCAATGATTGAAGGGTGAAACATCCCCATTTACCCTTCTGGACAGCAGCATTCTTCTCCTTTCTCACCTCTCTCCTCACTCCAGTGGATCTCCAGGGCATCCAATGCCCCTCCCCACTTGTTTACTTCTCCCTAGCGCTACCAGACATGAGTGGGCACGCCCCTGCCCCTTAAACAATGCCATGGCAGCCAAAGGCACGCTCTGGAGCACGCCTGATGGCGCCTCATGCTTGTAGCCGCCGCCAAGCACCTCCGGCCACCTCGGGCCTCCCCAGCGCGCCCGACGAGGTGCCTCGGCGTCTGCAACACGCCACACCTCTGTCCCCCTCCTTCTTCTCCCTCCTCTCGCCCTAGCTCGCAGACGCGTCGGCCGCCCGAGAGCTCCAATGAGCAAACTCACACACGTGGTGCCCCTGGCCCCCTGCTCTCTCTATTCTCTCCCCTAGCTCTCGACCGAATCCAGGAACGCCCCAGACACACCACGACGAGCTCCCGTGACCCGTGGCGACGGCAACGAGCTCGCCGGCGCACGGCCCCGCGGTGCACCTCGCCCCCTTATATTTAAGGTCACCCCCGAGCCTCTTCTCCACTCCTTTGGCTGTCTCTCCCTCCCGTGCACCCCTTGGACCAACCCACACCTCCCCTCGTGCCCTCCTGCTCCCTCCATGGCCGGAGTGCCGCCGTCGGGCTCCGCCTAAATTGTGGCTATCCCGAGCCTCTCCTCTCTCCCTAGCCACTCCAGTGCCCCCTCACCACCACCACCGACCTGCCCCGCAACCTATTACCTCCTCCCCCGCGCCTGCCGCACGGTGCCAAATCTCCCCGACGGCCTCCTCCGCGGCCACCCAAGCCATCCCCGCTGCAGCCTCCCACGGCATGCGTGCAACACATGGATGGGTGCGTCGTGGTCCCCTGGGCACGCCGGTAGGCAGAGCATTGCAGAGACGCCTGCGTGGCGCCAAGCAAATCCTTCTGGGCGCCGCCCTCGCTCTGCTCGGCGGGAGGTTGGGGATGAACCCGACAGTGGGCCCAGCGTGTCGGCGACTCCAGCTGGGCACCGCCTGCTTAAGTGGAGACGGCCGCCGGATCCGCTTTCTTGCTGCTGGTGCACTCCGTGAACCCGCCCGACGTCGCCCTCTGCCTGATCCAGCCGAGCCTTTGGGCCGCCCATCGCTAAATCGCACCCAATGTGCTGGATAAGGGTAAAACCCTTTCCCTTTTCCTTTTTCTTTTTCTGTAAACTTGTAATATCCATAAACAATTCAAATAGTGTCCAAATTTGATGATTCAAATTTCAAGAGACTTCATAAATCAAGTCCTATTTTATAGGCCACAATGGACATTTTTGTTGTCCTTGGTTTTCACTGAACCTTTTAAAAAGGTCATTTATCCACAGAAGTCCACTTCAAAAATCCATATTATATTCATTTCAACTCCAAATCCAGTTAAACAAATTTCTAAATGTTTATAAAATCATGCCTGAATTAATGGGTACTTTTACTCATTTTTATAAAATGGCATTCTGTGTACAACTTGTGGATCCATCAAATCCATTGATTCCATCATATTGAAATGTTTAGAAATATCCATTGATCCACTTCCAATGAAATCACCTTGGTCATTCCTCATATGACCAGAGGTATCCTAGAAGTCCAACTCATATTTTTAGAGCACTTTTATTTTTGCCTTGTTGTGTTGCTTATTATGATTGTTTCCGACGTTAGTTGACGAAGTAGACGGAGTACTTGGAGAAGGACCAGAAGACTTGAAGACTCTGAGGAAACAGGCAAGCTGCCCTTTGACCATGTCTATGAAACCCTTTTTATGCATGTCATATAGCACCATATTGTTGTTGCAATGGAATCATGATGAGGTGGTAACCACTTTGATGGTTTGCCACCGTACTTCCTCGTTGATACTTGCATTGTGCATGACCCTACCTTCTTATGAGGGTTATGCCGGTGGGAGTAGGTATGATGCTAAAGTAGATGCCACGCAAAAGGGACGGGAATATGCATGATGAAGGAGACAAAGTGTTTTCAAAGGACTTTTCGAAAACCCCGTCGGGTGCCACTTATGCCCGAGGGAGATGATGAGATGGGTAACCACTTGATGACGAAGTGGTGTACCGAGGCAAGTGTGTGTTGTTTTCAAACCGGATTGGTTTAAGTTGCGACCATTATTCCAACCTTACATGCGCAACCACTCTACCCTTATATGGGAAAGGGCATTATTGATTACCTAGACCGATACTAGCTTGGAGCCCGCATTACTAGTGACGGGAGAGTTGTTGGTGCGCTCTCTCGGGACGGGGTCGTGCCAGGTAGGGCGGCCATGAATGTTTTCACAGGGCACCGGACACACCGTTGGTACCCCGTGCTTGTGGTATGTGATGAATATGGGAGCGAGGCTCCACAACTTTATGATGTGAAATGTTGGGCACGGGGGTTACTACCAATCGAGTGGACTCCATGTTAGTGTTTGTCTAGGGAAAGGTAGTGATCGGGTGCTTACCCCGGGTACTTGAGGTATCGCGGGTCGTGGATGACACGGAAGTTCCCCGGATCTTGTGGGTACAGTGTGCAACCTCTGCAGAGTGTAAAAGTATTCGAATAGCCGTGTCCACGGTCAAGGATAGTTGGGTAACCACTCTTGGGCTACGTCCACATGTTTACAAACCGTGTGTGTGTGTTGATAAAATGACTTGGGTCAAGTCAAGGGACTTGACATGATTGAGTTGGGTTGGTGCCCGCTCTATTTATGTTGATATTTGTAACCTGTCCTCATGTTTACTTGAATTCTCTTGATGCATGTCTTACAAGTTGTTGAACATGTCATTGCACTCAAAACTAGCTTTCGGCAAAAATTTACCTATATCATGCATTGTTACACCTTGAACCAAAACATGGGTTGCTTGCGAGTACATTCAAAGTACTCATTGGCTTGCCACTCGTTATTTTATTGGCCAGGCATGAAAGAACAGGATATGATGAAGAATATTTCGGTGACGAACATGCGAGCTAGGACGTTTCCCAGTCAGAATGCCTGTAGGGTTAAGGCAGAAGGCATGGGTCTAAGTTGTTGTTGAAGATTTCCGCTACGATGATACACTCAAGACTCGACCATAATGGTCCTACTTGTGTAATACGGTATGTATGGATGTAAGACTCTTGTTATTCAGCTTCTGTGTGTTCAGTGAGCATTGATCTCTGGGATCACTGTACACGTGCATTCGGTGATCACGACTTATGAGTCGGGGTCCCCACAGGGAATCTAAGGCCTCCTCCCCTCGCGGGAAGAAGAGGGCCGCCTCCGAAGACTTGGAGATGGAGGTGCCCAGACAAGGGAAGAAATCTTCACCAGGGGGCCCTGCCCCGAAGGGCGTCCTCACCGGGCCATGCCCGCCAACGGGCCAGCCCTCAGCCGAGTTGTAAGTTAATCGTAAATACGAAGGTACTGCTTCCTTTTCCGAGAACAATAACTAGGCCCATTCTTTGTAGTCCGGCTAGCAGCTCTTCTCGACAGAGTTTGTCTCCGAGGGATCTCCTTCCGGAGATGATGGAGAGTGAGACCCCAACAACCTCTCCGCCTCATGGGGCGGGCGACCCTGAGGTGTCGTCACGGAGAGATTTGCCGAGGCCAGAAGCTAATACTTCGGCCGCCCTGAGCCCGGAGCGTTCGGCTCCCACAGGGGGTGATAAGAAGGGTCCAGCACACTTCGGCATCCGGCCGGACACACTGACGGGTCTTCTGGAGCGAGCTCGTCTCTCGAAGGAGCACCGTTCATTAATGAGTACGGTGCTTGAGAAGATTTCATCCGCCACAAGCGGGTTGAATGAAGCCTTTACGAGCCTGCTCAGAGGCTTTGAGGTATGTAATGAAAATACATAATTTTTGAATGTGACGCGCACTAGGTGTGCTCCATATGGATAGTAGCCCCTAAGACTCTAGTTGCCCACCCTAGGCGGCAAACGGAGGATCACATTGTTATGTAATGATCGCGCTGTATTTATACGCAGGTGTCTATGGATCCGGCAACCGACCGGTCCGTTGATGTTGCCGAACTGAGGAGGCAGATTGGAGTTATTGACGTCAATATCACATTTTTGAACGAGCGGCTTAACGAGTCACAAGGTATGTGCTCTGCTTTCCTTACTTTTTATAGGAAAAATTGAGAGGAGCATAATGTTAATGCTTGGACTGCAGACGGTGCTGCTGCCGTGGAAGCCCTGAGGGCAGAACTTGCCTTGGCCAAGGAAGAAGCCTGGGCTAGCAATGCGGCTGCCCTAAAGGCGGCCGAAGAGTTGAGAGCCGAACATGCTGCTCATCGCCGAAGCGAAGACAAAATAGCCGAGATGGCTGTGGAGCTGAAAAATGCCGCCGACCGGTATGAGCTCCTTGAAAAAGAGAATCAGGCTAATTCAGCTGACCTGAAGAAGACACTTGATGCGGCCAAGGAGACGCGGTCCAAGATCAGGGATGCCCGGGAGGAGCTTCGCCAGGCTGGAGAAATCGCGGCTGGAAACCCCTATTTATTGCAGATGAAGTTTTTAGATCCGAAGTATGCTCCCCTGGATCAACGCTGGAGCCCTGTAGACGCGTATGTGGATTTGGCGAAGAGTACAGCTAATGCGGCCAAGTTTTTCAAGGATCAAAATGATAAAGAAGTGGAGAAGATGTTCTGGTCGCAATTCAGTGCTCCCACGCGCCCATTGCCGTTGAGTGAGAGGAAGGCTGCTGTGGTTGAGCTTCATAGGCTGTCCGGTCTTGCAATGCGGTCTGTAATAGACCATTTATGGTCGAAGGGGCCTAAGTCAGACAGTTATTTTGGTTTACTGCAACAATTCCTTGGCGCCGTATCGCAGATCGATGCCATGAAGAGGTCGGCGTGCATAGAGGGTGCACGGATGGCTCTTGCCCGCATTAAAGTATATTGGACATATATGGAGGCCACCATCATTGCGACCCAGAATCTAGCGGGAGGCCAGGATCTGGCCGAGCACTACTTGGAGCAGGTAACAGAAGGTGCTCGCTTAATAGAGGCTCAGTGCTCGAAGAATGTGATGTTCGAGTGACAAATCGTTCCATTGTAAAAACAATGCTATTTTAATTATGAAGGCTATGTTTATACTTTTTGCCCGAAAGTGTTACTGTGCCTCCTGTGCGGCCGTTTTATGTATAAATGTAATCTCAAAGTTAGTAGTCGTTGGCTTCAGCCCCCACGCATGCAATGTGGGGGTGTTCGCGAAAGTATGCATAATCACACTTGATCCAACGTCTCGGTCCATTAAGGAGGTGATCGCACGTCGAACTAGGAAACCGGACTATATAGCTTTAACACTTTCACTTAGCCATAGGAGTTTGACGGTGGGGCTACTATGTAGCCCCTAGTACCTTCGCGTGCATCCGAGTACGAGCGCGTGTGTACATGACTGAGAAATGGTCGTTCGTTAATGCAAAGGAATCCTAAAGATTCCGATAAGTCTTCGAGTGGTTGAACAGTCTCTCTCTATATCATGAAAGTCAGTTTTCGGCTTTCTCTACTGAGGTGCTCATCCGGAATAACCAGGGCACAATCGCAGTAGTTCTCCTTTGGCCGCCTTAGCCGATAAGAACAGAACGTAAGGCGGCAAACCCAGGAGCCGGGCAAACCCAACATTTGACCAAAGACATGATTCGGAGCTGATGCATATAAGGCCAAACTCGTGACGCCGAACACTCCCGAAGGTATTCGGGTTTGTAATATATACTAGGCTGAGTAACGCCCTTCATTATGAACCCTGTATTTCCAGGTACGTGCATTAGTCTGTCGTGGCGAAATGCCAATTACGGTAGTATCCTCTGTGGGTGTAGTACCCATGGGATGTGTAAACAACACGAGACAATAAAAAAGGTTTACGCAGGGGCTTAATCTAAAGAGAAACCTTTGAGCGGGGCCCTGCTGCATGTCTGCGCCTTTGTCTCCGTTGTGCCGTGTCTTGGGAGGGTATCGCACGAATGGTGTCTGTAGAAAGAAAGACTCGTGTAGAAGAGTATGACGTAAGCGTGCGATGGATAGTAAAAGTGTAAGACATTGGCTTGTTAATAAGGTCAAGACAACAGTGGGGCTTTATTAAATATCTATAGCCCCTGGTGTCCTCTATGTAATTACATGTATGGTGCCCCAGCTCAGGTTTATCTGGACTGCCGGACTCGTCTAACCGTGTCCGTGGTCTTAACGACCAATCATGCGTTTTGTTATTAGCGGCCGCTTAGAGTCCGGCTGCTAGAGCCATCTCATACTCTTCCGCGCGTAAGGAACACTCTGTATTTCCGTTGACGGTGATGACGCCACATCGGCCGGGCATCTTGAGTTTAAGGTAGGTGTAGTGCGGTACTGTGTTGAAGCGGGCGAAGGCCGTTCTCTCGAGCAAGGCATGATAACCACGTTGGAGGGGGCGAATGTGAAGAGTAGTTCTTCGCTTCTGAAGTTGCCTGGGGAGCCGAATGTCACCTCTAGTATGAGGGAGCCCCTGCAGCGGGCTTCAACGCCTGGTATCACCCCTTCAAAGGTGGTGTTACTTTGGCTGATTCTGGATGGGTCTATCCTCATCCTGCGGATAGTGTCCTGGTATATTAGGTTAAGACTACTGCCGCCATCCATGAGGATGCGAGTGAGATGGTATACGTCGATTATTGGGTTAAACACCAAGGCAGCTGATCCTCCGTGCCGCATACTAGTCAGGTGGTCCCTGTGATCGAAGGTGATCGGGCAGGCCGACCAATGGTTAAATTTGGGGGCGACGGGCTCTATAGCGTATGCATCTCTGAGCGCGCGTTTGCGCCTTCTTGTGGGTATGTGAGTCGAGTGGATCATGTTTACTGTTTTTACCTCTGGTGGGAATTTTTTCTCTCCCCCAGTGTTCTCTTCCCTTGTGTTCGGCATTTAATTTGCCGGCCTGCTTAAAGACCCAGCATTCTCTATGAGTGTGGTTCGCAGGTTTTTTGGGGATGCCATGAATTTGGCACAGTCTGTCCAGGACTTTGTTTAGGCTGGACGGTCCTTCTTTGCTGCCTTTGAATGGCTTCTTTTGTTGACCGGGTCGAGAGCCCCTGAATCTGGCGTTGGCCGTTGTGTTGTCCGGACTTTCTTCCTTGTTTCGACATTTGTTTTTATTGCGCCGTGGTTTCCCGTTGCCATCCCTTATTTCGGATGTACTTGGGTCGCTGGTGCCTCTAAAGGCCAACCAGTTGTCTTCACCTGTGCAAAAGCGGGTCATAAGGCTTGTTAAGGCTGCCATTGTCCTCGAATTTTCTTGGGCCGAGGTGTCTGGCGAGCCACTCATCCCGGATGTTGTGCTTGAAGGCCACCAAGGCTTCGGCATCCGGATAATCGACAATTTGATTCTTCTTAGTGAGGAATCTGTTCCAAAGCTTGAGGGCGGACTCTCCGGGCTGTTGAATTATGTGACTTAAATCGTCGGCGTCCGGAGGTCGGACATAGGTCCCTTGAAAATTGGCCGTGAAAGCATTCTCGAGTTCCTCCCAACTTCCAATTGAATTTTTGGGGAGGCTTTTTAACCAGTGTCGAGCTGGTCTCTTCAACTTGAGAGGAATGTATTTGATGGCGTGGAGGTCGTCCCCACGAGCCATGTGGATATGTAGGATAAAACCCTCAATCCAGACCCCGGGGTCTATCTGAAAGTGCAACTAATCCCCGGGTGGTTTTGGTAATTAATAACAACATATATATCATTGAACTAATAGTTACTTGAGAATCATTTCAGAGAGTTCAGTGATATGGGTATGGCAAGGGATCAAGAAGTGGACCCCCAAAATGCTAAGACAAGCATTGGCAAAAGCTCAAGACTCCATTTTTGGTTTAGTGATCCAAGATCACATTGAGTCCATAGGAAAAGCCAATACTATTAAAAGGGGATGAGGTTATGATGATGATCCGTTGCTCAAGTGCTTAGTGATACATCTCCTAAACTATCAAGAACTTTCACCGCCATAGACACTCATAAGTAGTCTCGGTCCCACCGATATTCCAAACTCAGTCACACCGAGATGAACCACCTCAGCCATAAGCCAAACCCTAGTAAACTCGGATTTTCCGATTAAGAACTCGGTCTCACCGAAACATGAGTTGCCAAGCTTCAGAATCTTCATCATCAAATCGGTGTCACCGAGATGATGAAGTCGGTCCCACCAAACCGCATGCTCTTGTCATTGCACGAATCGGACTAACCGAGATTGTATATTCGGTCCCATCGAAAATCCCAACGCTCACATTATTTGAACTATCGGTCTCACCGAGTTGTCCACTTCGGTCCCACCGAGATCGCTCAAATGTGTGTAACGGTTGGATTTTGTGTGGAGGCTATTTATACCCCTCCACCCCCTCTTCATTCGTGGAGAGAGCCATCAGAAAGAACTACCACTCCTACCTTACATTTCTTAGAAGAGAACTACCTACCCTTGTGTTGAGATCAAGTTGCTCCACTCCCACCATATGAAGCTTGATCTCTAGCCTTCCCAAGTTGATTTCCACTCAATCCTTTCTTCCACCACAGCCAAATCAGTGAGGAGAGTTGAGTGTTGGGGAGATTATCATTTGAAGCAGAGATGATCGTTATGAACGAAGACCCTCTCGGAGAAGCAAGGATTCGGAGAGGAAAGACAAGTCATCAAGGAGCTACACAAGAAGAAAACATCAAGCTCATGTAGGTGAATGGGTCTCCGGCCCGACTCGACAATCAATCCAAGGAAGCTATCACTCCGACTCCGACTACAGCCAAGATGAAGGTGTTGCGGTCTTGCTCTCAGATCCTCCAACTCCAACTCCTACGACTTATTTGATTCACCAAATGAGGGAATTGGAAGATGCTTCATGGCTAAAGGCCCCAAGGTATCACACCCTGAATTCTTTGACTTCAATAGTGATGAGGATGACTTGCTTGGTGAAGATGAGCTCTTGCATGATAAATCCAAAGGAGCCTAGTAACGATGAACATGCTAGTAGTCTTTATAGTCGAGAAGAGTCGAATGACAATGCTATGAAGGAGATTGAGCGCCTAACTAAAGAACTAAACACTCTTAAGTTAGCTCATGAAACAACTCAAGAAGATCATAGAGAGCTCCTAAGATCTCATGAGAAGCTACGCTCGAGAAGCTCACTCTAGAGCAAGAACATGAGTTTCTAAAAGCAATCAATGACGATCTTCAAAAGAAGAGTTCTTCATATCTTGCCAAACGACTTCTCTTGTCTAATTTCTTGCCACCCATTAAGACTAAGCATGACAAGCATAAGAAAAATTCTTCCTCTAGCAAGAATAATAACCATGCTAAATCCAATGTTGTTGCTTCTAGTAGTTCTCTTGATTCCACTAACAATGTTTCAAGCCAAGTTACACTTGAGCAAGAGAATAGTTTATTGAAAGGGATCATAGAGAAAGATGTCTACAAGAGCCTTGCCGGAAGCAAGAACTTTGAGGAAATTGTTCGCAAGCAAGGAAGGCACCGAAGAATCAAGGAATTGGTTTTGAGCGAAAGTTCAACGCCGAAGGCGTTGAGGGAAGAAGGTCAATATCCTACTCCACAGTTTGTTCCTCAAAAGGAGAAGTATGATCCTACTTCTTCCAATGTGGAACAAGCTCAAGATGACCTTCCACCACAAGACCACAAGCTAAAAGGCAAGGACAAGCTTCAAGAGGAGATTGATGCATTTGTTGAAGCACCTCAAGCCATGGTCAAGTGGGTTCCCAAGGAAACGTCAAGTTCTACTTCGTCAAGCTCAACTACAACCCCAAGGATTCCCATCAAGATGATGTGGATCCCAAGAAGAAGAACTAGAAAGTTCTTGAGGGTGACTCGCCAACATACTTCACTCACATTCATTTTGGCAAAAACTTGTGCAATCAACTTCCACATCGTGCACTAGTTCATGGAGTCACAAACCCTCTTGTTGGTAAGTCAAGGGACAAGGTAATCATTGCTTTCATGGACATCATCTATTGTGAACTTCAATCTATGTCCATGGATATCCTTGTTTGTTCCTTGTGGGACTAACCCATGTAGGTATTGAAAGTGCCCGAATCCAAAGGATAGCTCCCAACTCTTGATGATCTCCATCAACTTTGAGCATCCACATCTTCAACATCTACATGAAGTCTTCTACGACAACCCAAGGTTAGTTTGACCCTTTAAAAGGGGTTCTCACATCAAGGGGGAGCTTTGCTCTAAAAAATTTTGAGCTAAAGCATCTTCAAATGATGTGAACACATCAATGCTTTATGTAAAAGTGGTAACCCCACTTGTGCTTAAACGATGAGTATGAACTATGATCAAATGTTCTCATTTGGCTCCTAAGTCAATATACTCATATAAAGATGACCTAGTCATCGACAAATTGTGTGTTAGTTGCTAGAGTTTTGGTTGTGCATGTTTGACACATATTTCATTTGCTATCTTATTGTGTGAGCATGTTGGATGCATGATTTTATCCATTCGAGGACATCCATTTGTTGTTTTGGTCGTTTTGAGTTTTCTGACCAAATGGATGGACAAGTATGCCTAAGTACCTCCCCTAGCTATCTATGCTTTCTTGTCTCAAATTCTATTCATGCTTACATCACAAATTTTGAACAAGTCATTTTCGGACCCTCCGGGTGAAGAGCACTCGGAGCCACTGATCCGTCAAGGGCTAATTTCCAAAACCTTCTAATTGATTTCGGTCAGACCAACTCACTCAAACTCGGTCGAACCGAAAGCATTTAGACTGATCTAGGTTTTCATCTCGGTGAAACCGAGTTGTGATTTTCGGCGTGATCAAGTGCATAATCGCTTAGCAGTTATCCATCTCGGTGCCACCGAAGTTTTACAACTCGATCCCACCAACAATGAAGGGGTATATATTCCGAGGGCCGCTGCTGATTCCTCCTTCAAACGTTTCGCCCCACACCCTTTGCCGCCGCGCTTGGTCTCCGGATTGTCGCCGTTGCCGCTCAGGCGCCTCGCCGCAGTCTCCGCCGCCGTCAACAGCCATCTCCTCCGCGCGTTGCCGCCAGATTAAAACTCCACCAAGTTAGGGTGAGTTTTGATCCCACTCGTGCTCCCATCTCCGATTCAATGCACGTTTTGATTGCCTAGTATCTTGCCACGATTGAAATCCTCCTGCACACCAGATTGGTTCGTTTGAACTAGATTCGAGTAAAAGTTTTAGGTTAGGTTTCATGAACACATCTCGGTGAGACCGATTTTATATTTTCGGTATGACCGATTTGGCCTATGGCCATTATCGCACCCTTCGGTCCAACCGAAGTTGTGCAAAATCGGTGTGACCGAAATGAAAATTCTGTGAAACCCTAGTGTTTTCGGCAGATCGAAACCCACTTCGGTCAAACCGAAAGTGGTGTGCCAAGCTCTGCTTAACACTTCGGATTCACCGAACCTTAAACTCAGTCGACCAAATGTCTTTTGTGAAAACTTAATACTAGAATTTGAACTCATTTTTTTGCAAAACTTCTACATTTTGTGATGACTCTTCTTCTCCGCCTACACCTTATCTATTTCACAGTTGTCAGCCATGTCGATGCCAGTGATAAAGTGAGAACAGGTCGAGACACCCATTGCAGACATTCCAGAGGCGTGCACTAGTCCCGATCCTAGTAGCTCATCTGATGATGGTGAGAGGAGTACACCAAGTGGCATGCCTCCTGCAGCCACCAGAGCTAGAAAGAAGAGGAATTTAGATGATGAGGATTCAGATTTTGTTGTTGAGGAAGAGGTGACCTCAAAGCCTAAAAGGAAGGTTGTTGCCAAAGAGCAACAAGATCAACAATCTAAGAAGGGCACCAGCAAAGTCAAGCAGTCAACTATTGCTAAGAAGCTGAATTTGGGAGAGGCAACTGCAAGCAAAGTGAAGAAAACCACCAAGAGAAAGAGGATAGTGCATGATGCAAAGAGAGGATGAGGATGAGGAAGCACCCCAGCCTCCTCCTCGAAGTCAAGCTCATGGGTGATGCCATTAAGGCCGGAGCCACATCAAAGCCCAAGAAATCTGCTCCAGCTAAGGCAGCTCAAGAAAGCCTCGCTGCCAAGCCCAAGAGGACCGCCGAAACATTCCAGCGTCTCAAAAGAACAAGGATGATGTGCCACCACTGAGTCGACGATGAAGGACCAGCTTTTGAAACTTCGCCCAAAACTGCCACTCCATAATGATGCTCATCCTCAAGCCGAGGATATGAAGGCAAGGAAAGATAAAGGTCTCGGCTATGGAGACAAACCGACCCATATGCCGTGAGGAGAAGAACTGTTGTAGATCCCAGATTTCACACCGAGAGCAAAGCAGGACTTCTATGAGACCGCGGCCGATGGACAAGAAGCCCATAGTCGCAGACACGGATATGTTATTTGGAAGTACATTGACAGCGAAGAGCACAGAGATTTCTTTCCACATGTGCATGAAAGTTTCACCGCATGTGGAGTTGCAGATTTTGTAGGTCGAAATTGACCAGTTGGAACGATGAGATGATAATGCAATTTTATGCCACACTCACTTCTACCCCGATGGAAAGATTATGTGGATGACTGAAGGTCAAAGGTTTTCTTCTTCGTTGAAGAATGGGCAGAAATTCTGAATGCTCCAAAGGCAACGAGAAGATGATATTGATGTATATGGGATTCCAAAGAAGAATCATGAATCCATGAAAACATGTACAAAGAGATTCCAGCAGAGGATTTGGGAATCTGAAGCTCGGCTCGATCTACCATCTCCAGCAGGCTTACCTACCACTAATACCATTTTGAGGCATACCTTGATGCCCAAATCTGGAGATGATCGCATGATCGAGGATACTCTATCAACATGTTGCACATACTTGATGAGAGAGCACCTTTCAAGGTGATGGACTTGATGGTAGAGACCATTAAGAGGACTGCGGTGACCGTAAAAGGTCATGTGGATTTGCCCGTAGATTCAGATGCTTATCAATGCCAAGTTTGGCACGGGCACATTCTTGTTGGATAGAGAACATTTACCGCTGCAGCCAGAGCATGAAGACAATGTTGTTGTGATGGATGAGGAGGATCCGACATCTGTTGAAGGTCAAGCCAAGATCGCACTGCTAAGAAAGCCAAAGTCGACAAGGAAGCAAAGAAGCAGCAGCAGCTAAACCAAAGAGTTTGGAGAGCAAATTCTTGAAGCTACTCAAAGGATTGAACAACGCTCGCCAGCATTGAACAGTCTCAGAGAGCTTAGAGAGGATTGTTGACGAGAAGATCTACGCCTGGACGTGAAGTCGATCAAGTACAAGTGACCGCCAACAAGCTCGAGGCGGACATTGAGGAAGCAAAGTAGGACAAGGCGAGCTTATGCGTGAGTTGCAGGATGACTTAGTCCAGATTCTCATCGACAGATCGCTCCGGTTCCCAAAGGATCCCGATCATTGCTATTCCAAAGGATCGACACCAGACTACAGCTTCAAGACCTCCACAGCCCAAAGATTGCTCCTACTCCAGCTCCAGCTCCAGTGTCCACTCCACCAGCACAGACATCAGCTGAAGTCTTCGCCGATGCTGTCATATCCACTCCGACATCAACCCAGACGGGAGCCGCCAGCAGAGTCCACAGTGACGCTTAGCTCTATGCTTTTTCGAACTTTTTGGTAACTTGTTGCCAAAGGGGGAGAAATTGTATAGATCATAGGGCTTCGAGAGAGAGAGTGTTGTTGTCTTTGCGCTTTTGCTCTTTCGTTCTTTTGCGGTTTCTTTGAGATACTTTTGGTTTTCGAGACATTCAGTGTGTTTGATACTCCGTTTGATTCTACCTTAATGAGTGCTTGGTCGTACTATGCTTTAATGTGTGCTTAATGCTTATCATATGCCATTCCTATCTCGTATGACCATTTACTCATGTCTTGGTGATTGGGTGCATGCTGTTCATTCTTATCATTTTGTGCGCTCCACCAAGATGTATGTGACATGGAAGAGTGACCCATGATCCTAATCGATTGTGCATTTGCATTCAAACGCAAATCTTAAATAATGCACAAATTTAGGGGGAGCTCTTGCTTATCACATACTTCTCAAAGCGACAATATTATTCATTGATTATATCCTTTGTCGAAGCTTTGATCTATATGTTGTCATCAATTACCAAAAAGGGGGAGATTGAAAGTGCAACTAATCCCCGGGTGGTTTTGGTAATTAATAACAACATACATATCATTGAACTAATAGTTACTTGAGAATCATTTCAGAGAGTTCAATGATATGGGTATGGCAAGGATCAAGAAGTGGACCCCCAAAATGCTAAGACAAGCATTGGCAAAAGCTCAAGACTCCATTTTTGGTTTAGTGATCCAAGATCACATTGAGTCCATAGGAAAAGCCAATACTATTAAAGGGATGAGGTTATGATGATGATCCGTTGCTCAAGTGCTTAGTGATACATCTCCTAAACTATCAAGAACTTTCACCGCCATAGACACTCATAAGTAGTCTCGGTCCCACCGATATTCCAAACTCACCACACCGAGATGAACCACCTCAGCCATAAGCCAAACCCTAGTAAACTCGGATTTTCCGATTCGAACTCGGTCTCACCGAAACATGAGTTGCCAAGCTTCAGAACCTTCATCATCAAATCGGTGTCACCGAGATGATGAAGTCGGTCCCACCAAACCGGCATGCTCTTGTCATTGCACTAATCGGACTAACCGAGATTGTATATTCGGTCCCACTGAAAATCCCAACGCTCACATTATTTGAACTATCGGTCTCACCGAGTTGTCCACTTCGGTCCCACCGAGATTGCTCAAATGTGTGTAACGGTTGGATTTTGTGTGGAGGCTATTTATACCCCTCCACCCCCTCTTCATTCGTGGAGAGAGCCATCAGAAAGAACTACCACTCCTACCTTACATTTCTGAGAAGAGAACTACCTACCCTTGTGTTGAGATAAAGTTGCTCCACTCCCACCATATGAAGCTTGATCTCTAGCCTTCCCAAGTTGCTTTCCACTCAATCCTTTCTTCCACCACAGCCAAATCAGTGAGGAGAGTTGAGTGTTGGGGAGATTATCATTTGAAGCACAAGTGCAACGAGTTCATCACCATCTACAACATCTATTACCTTTTGGAGGGTGGTGCCTCCTAGATTGGTTAGGTGTCGCTTGGGAGCCTCCGTCGTCGAGATGTGGAGTTGAACCAAGAAGTTTGTAAGGGCAAGGAGATCGCCTACTTGTGAAGATCTACCCCAGTAAGGCTAGCCTCCGTGGGCATAGGCCATGATGGAATAGACAAGGTTGCTTCTTCGTGGACCCTTCGTGGGTGGAGCCTCCGTGGACTCAAGCAGCTGCTACCCTCCATGGGTTGAAGTCTCCATCAACGTGGAAGTACGATAGCACCACCTATCGGAACCACGAGAAAAATCACCGCGTCTCCAAAATTGCGTTTGCTCTTCTCCACCTCTCTTTACTACATGTGCAATTTACTTTCCGCTGCCTATACTCTAGAATTGCATGTGTAGGGTGATGCTTGACTTGATCATAATTGTGAATCTGCCAAAAACTGTTCTTTGTCAAAAGGCAGAATTTTTATATTGACAAGTAGTCTAATCACCCCCCTCTAGACATACTTTCGATCCTACACTATCATTCCGTCATATGCCTCTATGTTCACGGGTTTGAAACCCTGTGGGAATTCGTGGTCCAGCACCTCTTCGGTGAAGCACAGAGGGTGAGCGGCTCCTCTATATCTGGACATGTTGTGGCATGTTGTCGACTGTTGTTGTGTCCGGTGTTTATTCCGAACTGGTATTCGATCAGTATGATCATTTTGGTGACCATAATCCTTCCCCGGAGCATGTCCTCTAGATCGGTAGATGGACCTGGTTGCGCCGGCCTTTTTGTCCAGTAGCTCACGTAAATCATGTGCGGCGTTAGTGGCTGTTTTGTTGCGGTTATGGAGTGGTTTGTCCGGCCGACTGGTCGTATTGCTCTTCGGTGGAACAGCCTCATCGTTGAATTCTAGCAGTAGCTTGTGCTTTGGATAGCTCTTTGTGAAGCAATCGTCGCCGTATTTTTCTTCAGTGTCAAGCACTCTATCCCATCTACGATTGAGGGTTTCTTGGGCGGCCTTAAGCCTTTGCTTCTGCTTCTTTAGACTTCTCGCAGTGGCCATGAGCTTTCTGTGGAGGTTATCTCGTTCCAATCGTGTTTTCAGGATGATGAATGCATCGTCGTCCGGGCTTTGCTCCTCTCCCGGGGCGGGCTGGGTTCGGCCCTCGGGATCGCTGTGATCGGGTGTCTCCTCCGGGCTGTGTTCGGCGTAACCTGGCTCCTCCTGCTCCATCTCTGGGTCCATAAGACTGTTATCGCTATTTTTACTATGGCTGGACTTAGAGCGGTGTCTGCGCCGCCGTTTTGGCTTCTGTCCGGGGGTTTTATCCTCCATTTTATCGCCATCGTCCTCCTTAGGAGTGTCCACCATGTATATATCATATGATGAGGTGGCAGTCTAGCGCCCCGTGGGTGGTGGTTCTGAATCGTCTCCTGCGCCAACATCCACACTGTCGGTGTCATCAGAGTCGAAGTCAAGCATGTCTGTTACGTCGTCGACAGTGGATATGAAGTGGTTGGTGGGTGGGTAACGAATTTCCTTGTCGCCTTCTTCCCCCTTGAGCCAGACATAGTTCGGCCAAGAATCTCCTGACAAAGAGAGAGACTTTAGTGAGTTCAGCATGTCGCCAAAGGGCGAGTGCTGGAAGATATCCGCGGCGGCAAATTCCATTACCGGAGCCCAGCCAGAATCAGCGGGCTCGGGGGCGCGCGGTCTGGGACCTACAACCGAACACAAGTCCAGGGGTCCGGAGACACAGGCTTCCTTGGGGATGAAGTCTGTGTTCGGCTCTTTTGCCGATGAGTGTGCGGCCTCCGGGGCGGGGTCCATCCACCCGTCCTCGGACGACGCAATCTGCCCCGGATTTAGGTCTGGGGCTCCTGCGGGCGTGATATCCCGAGTATTGTCCGACAGCAGGTCTAAGCCGTGCTCATCGTGACTGTTCGGCGCTCCTGGCGTAGGCCCAAATCCATCGAAGGTCAAGTCTCCGCGGACATCGGCCATATAGTTCAAGTTTCTGAATCTGACCTGATGGCCAGGGGCGTAGCTGTCGATCTGCTCCAGATGGCCATGCGAATTGTCCCGCAGTGCAAAGCTGCCGAATACGAGGATTTGTCCGAGGAGAAAAGTCACACCCTGGACCTTGTTGTTGTCAATGATTGAAGGAGCCATCAAGCCTTGCAGCGACGACACAGAGGAACTCTCAATAAAAGCACCAATGTCGGTGTCAAAACCGGCGGATCTCGGGTAGGGGGTCCCGATCTGTGCGTCTAAGGCTAATGGTAACAGGAGGCAAGGGACACGATTTTTACCCAGGTTCGGGCCCTCTCGATGGAGGTAAAACCCTACTTCCTTCTTGATTGATATTGATGATATGAGTAATACAAGAGTTGATCTACCACGAGATCTTAGAGGCTAAACCCTAGAAGCTAGCCTATGATGATTATGATTGTGTATCTAAGGACTAAACCCTCCGGTTTATATAGACACCGGAGGGGGCTAGGGTTTACATGGAGTCGGTTACAAAGAAGGAAATATATTTTCTAGATCGCCAAGCTTGTCTTCCACGCAAAGGAGAGTCCCATCCGGACACGGGACGAAATCTTGAGTCTTGTATCTTCATGGTCCAACAGTCTGGCCAAAGTATATAGTCCGGCTATCCGGATACCCCCTAATCCAGGACTCCCTCAGTGGTAACATGCAAAACTTCATTTATTAGATTATAGACTCATATTGCATTGGGACATGTGATGCTAGAGTAACTAGCTAAGTTACTGAAACTAACTCTCTCCTCATTAACTCATTCCCACATAACAAATTTGCTAAGTTGGACTCGATGATACTGCTGAAGTTACTCCCACTGTGGCTAGTATTATCCCACTAAAAATGATATTTTAAACAAGGCTACTCTATCAGTGGCGACTGGCGAGCCATCGCCTCCAGGTCTTTCACCTATGGTCCCGACCATCAACTCATACAGATCAAATTATCACGCGAGCTTACTGTTCCTACAAAGGTGCGCTCCACCACGTACTACCCGGTACCCGCGCATGCAACAATCGTGCACCTAGGGTTTTAGGCTTTATTTGTTTACGGTGCCTTTACATAACTCTCATGTGTGCAAGACAGTGAGAGATGGACTACGTGTGTGCGCCTCTTCTCTTCGCATATGTACTCCATTGTTTGTCTGGTGTCCAAAAAATTATACAGTAGTAATAACTAGCAATGTGCCAATGTGTTGCCACATGATCAAAGTAGATTAATACATATTCACCGATTTGGTAGAAAAGAGTCTAGTTTTGAAATATGTATATCAGTAAAAAAATGTTATGTTTCACTCAAAATATATTCCTTTGGCGGTTTTGATGAGATAAGGGAGGAATGTGGTTGGTTTCAAGATTCGAGAAGTGGTATATCTCTACTCTTATAAAAACAAAGTTGGTGATGATGGTGTGCCTGCCATCCTGCAATATAGGCCGTCCGATTTATATCTGACGGGTAGGAAGGAAACTATGGCAATTTTGCAAAAAGATACCCACACCCCTCTCCACATTTGCAAATAAGGCCTTCGCTCGTTCATCATTATCTCCCACAAGATAAACTACTCATACAAATGCATTTTGATGTTTCATGCAACGCATGGGCATCTTGCTAGTTGTTGCAAAAAGCCCATGTGTGTGTGTGTGGTGTGTGTGTGTGTGTGGTGTGTGTGTGTGTGAGAGGGAGAGGAGGAGGAGCACGGAGTGCGTGTGTGACAAAGACACAAAGAGTGTGTGTGCGAGAGGTATCACCATAAAATGAGGTGATAGTGTGTGTGTGTGCACGATTGAGAGTGTGTGTCTCAAGAAGGGATGAAAAATCTACATAGATACAAGGAGTGCGAGAGAGACATGTACGAGATAGTGGAAGCAAGAGTGTGCGGGTGTATAAACCTATCTGGATGCTAGTCAATCAATGTTTTTGAGAGAAATACGAGTCGGGGTGCGAAACGAGAGTTTTGTGTGTCTCTGAGAGAGATGGTATAGTCGGGAAGGGGAGTGGAATCAGGAGTTGTGTGTGTGTGAGAGAGAGAGAGAGAAAGGGAGGGGGAGTTTGTCTGATCAGTAAACAAATGAATAATTTCAGATTTATAACTAAGGTGAAGACGGAAAGGAGACCGCAACAAACGTTGTGTGTGCGGGAGAGAGTAATTTTAGTGGTCGGAGTCATATCTAGAGAGATATGGGTGCTTGAGAGAATCCTGGAGAGAAAGACAAAGTGAAAGACGAGTGAGAGAGTGTGTGTGTGTCTGGCGGTGAAAAAGAAACCTTTGGTACCTAGTGATACCAGAGAACGATAGAAACGTCAGAGATAGTGAAAACTGTGTAATATATAATGATAGGGAGAGTGTGATAGTTCTCAAGGGAGATGTCGAGAGAACATGTTTGCGAAAATATAGGAAAAACATGAAGTGAGCGTGCGGGTGAGCTGGAGAAAAGAGAGTGATAGCTACATGAAGGAGCATGCGAAAGAGATGGGCATGAAAGGATATTCTAATATTTAGTTGCGTGTATAGAAAATGTCAACATAAAAGTGATTCAAATATTTGAATTCGAGATGATGGTACATGTAATTCATACTCGAACCAAAATTGATCTATCAAACATGCATACGCTTATGCATTCACACGCATCTATGTTATTTAAAATGCAGATATTACGGATCCATACATTTTAGTAGAACATAATTTGGTTTAAAATTTTGAATTCAACCTTATGATTTTGAGATCATTGTATTTGTAGATCATATTATATATACATAAAGGATAAGAATTCTTTGTTGTGCTTTTGAAAGTATATATAAAAAATGATGTATATAGAATTTTATTCCAATCGAAAATGGATCCTGCCCGAACAAAAATAGAATATAAAATGGATTGGAATTGAGCTGGCACCATAAACATGCAAGCTTTTTCTCAAAAAATTGAATGAAGCGGCCAAGCTTGCAGTAACCGCCCAAAACCAAAATTTGGGAGATGGAAATTACCGCGTGTCCCTGACACGCAACACATGTCGGCTCGATTTCAATAGGTCTTGATAGGGGCAGGTTTATAATTTCACTCAAACGTGACATAACCGCATCTCACCCGGATTCATACGCAGTGGCGCCAAAACAAACTCTCCTCGACCGAAATCTCTGGCGGCAAATACTCGATGTATGCAAGATTACCGTCCTATCCCCAACGGACTATTATTGTTGTGATGTAGGAAATTTTAAACAGGGGCTAAGTTTGTAAATTTCCTTGCATTTGAGACAAGCGCGCCCTGAAGGCATGGTTCCCCCTGCCACTCTATCGGATTAAGGGATCCGCAAACCCTTAAGAGGTTCGAACTCTAGGGTGCGTGCGGAGATCTCAACCTACCCAGCCTGCCTACTCGCGATCCTCCTAAGCCTAGCACATCAAGCTCAAAGAGACATAGAGACACAACAGTTATCCTGGTTCGGGCCACCTTGCGGTGTAATACCCTACTCCAGCATTGTGGTGGATTGCCTCGGAGGGCTAAGGATGAACTAGTACAATGGATGAACTGGCCTCGGGAGGTAAGGTGTTCTTGAGCCGGTGTGGTGTGAGCTAGTTCGACTTGTCTTCCTATGGTGGTGGGTTGTCCTATTTATAGTAGCCTTGGTCCTCCTCCCAAATATTAGTGGGAAGGGATCCCACAATGGCCGGATTTGAAAAGGGACAAGTAGTACAGCTTATCCTGACAAAAGTAGTCTTTGCCTGCGAAAAGCCTCTAGTCGTGACGCTGCGGTGGGCTCGTCAATGACCTCCGTCCTGCCGTCCTGGCAGTCTTGGTCTCGTTGCACCAGAATGGGAACCTTTTGCTGATCCCTCGGGACTCCACACCTGTGGCTTGCCTCCCTTGCACTAAAGAGGAAACCAGCGCTCTGCGCCCGCCTGGCGCCCGCCTGGCCTTGGTCGTCATGGCTCACGTCAGCTGAGCCTCGTGAGGTGAACCTTTCATAGAGCTCTCCGCCCCTCGAGAGCCAGCCTGAGGAGGCCAATCCCCTTGGGGGTCTTGGAGTCGTCCGCCTCGCGAGGCTTGGCCCCTCGCGACGGTCTTGTGTAGTTGATGACAAAGTTGGGCCGTACCAGGCCGTCGATGGATCCACGTGGTGGGCCGTAGGCGGGCAGGGTTGGATACCCCCATATCCAGGATGCCGACAGTAGCCCCCGGGCCCAAGGCACGCTCGGACTTGCTTTCCAAGCGAAGCCAAAGGGCAAGTGCAGAGTGCCACTGGCCCTAACCGCCTGTGGCCTAGATGACGCATGGCGATTGATGGGACGTGGGCGACTCCGCTTCCCCACACAGCCTCGGCAACTGTTCGACTTGACAACTACATGCTGCATGCAAAGAGAATCATCATTACTGGAGATCGTGGGAGGCCAACGATTTACCTTCTCCTGGCTATAAATGTGCGAGCGGGCGGACCTCCACCCCATCTCCCTTTCGTCTTGCTTCTGCCTGCTTCTCTTTTCTCCATCTTGCCTCCATGGCAACGATTAGAAGGTATTTCGCGGCTGAAAAGGGGAAGGCCCCCAGGGAGGGGCCCGATCCTCTCCCACCGAAGAAACGGCTCCGCCTCCCTCACGATGCCGGTGCAGGGCAAGAGGTGATCAGGCCTTGGCAATCGAGGCCTCCGCCTGGCTTCCCCCTCCCATATACACTTGGGCTCAGGACGAAGGAGTGCACCGTGGAGTGGCACCTGACAAAGATGGCAGGGCCGCCATTGCCCTGCCGACCGCACCACGGACCCACGCCGAGGGTAGCTCACGCGAGTTTGTGGTATGGGTGGTGATGCCTCCTGACACCTGCATCCGACTCCCGCGGTTCTTCGCCAGCGAGCTGCCTCCGAGGGGGCCGGCTGAGTTGTGGTTGCAGCACGCCGGGTGTCGCAGCTTGGCCATCAGAGCTGAAGTCGAGGTGGTGCCCCCTAGAGACGTCTTCATGACGCGAGGATGGGGCGAGATCGCTCTAGTGATCCACTTCGAGTATGACGGCGCAGCCAGTCTGTTTTTCAAGGTCTTCAACAAGGAGGGCGAACGACTGGAGTGCTGCCCTGGAGGAGACGGCGCGTGGGATGCCGCACGGGTGCCGGACCTGATGCTATCCCCTTAGCGCTTTGTCCAGCAGTAGTGGCGACTCCTGGGAATTCAGCGACTCTCCTGAGCCCAGTGATTCTCCGGAGTCGAGCGACGACAGCTACGTGCCGCCAAGCTCCCATCAGGGATGGAGTGCGGCTGCAGCTGCCGCCCAGTGTCGCCAGTGATACCATAGGGCCTAGTAGTTGATTTCCCTGCGCGGAACGAATATCAGCCCCCGTGGGGTTTGTAAGGATCAGAATGTACTTAATAGCAATGCTGCTTCTTTTGATCGTGCAATGGATGCGCGTATCCCAGTTTGGATCGGCTCCTCCCTTTTTTCTATAGGCAGAATGGCGCTCTATGCCGACTGGACCTAGTCCTTTGGCAGGCTTCAGCCGTCGCTAGTATGCCAGTTCGCGATACCATGGTCAAGGCTAGGAGGTGAGCGGCCCGAGGTCCGGTAAGATCTCATGAGACGCGATGCTCACAAGGTCCCCTTTGGCGTGCAAGAAACTGCACAGAGAATCAAAAGGGGGAGTAGAGCTGCTAAAATGGAAATGCAAGGTGGGGCGTGCAGGGAGCAAAGATGGTGCTGCAGCGAGCCGAGACTTATCTTTTGATGTCTTGGCCTATTGGGGAAATGATGCTTGCTCTCGCTCCTATGGTACCGTTTGGCGCAGCTTGCCTTGGCCACCTTCCTGCCTCACTCGCCAAGGTGCTCTATGTCCTCGGGACCCGACCTTCGAGCGAGCTCAGCCGTAGTTGGTATACCAAGTCTTGATGCCGTGGTCAAGGCCAAGGGGTGAGGGCTGGAGAGCCAGTAGGAGCTCCGGAGACGCGGTGCTCGGGAGGCCCCCCTTTAACATGCAAGCGACTCACGAGGCCAGATGGTGGTTGTTCGAGCCGACCCATGGCCCGCTACCAGGTGAACCTGCAGGTTAGATGACAGGAAAGACCGAGAACCCCTGCGGAGCGGGCCTGCAGCCCAGGGCATAGGACAGAGGCACCGAGGACCTGGCGAGGTGGTGTACGTGAAGCAGGCCACGAACCAGAGCTCGATCCCCGGGTTTATCAATGTTACAGGGACGGACCCGAGCACAAACATCGTGCCGACGTGAGTTATCATGCAGCGATGTGGGAGAGGTGCTAGCTAGCGGACACATGGGAGGCTACGAGGCGGCGGTCACAGGGTGACAACCATAGGTAAACTCATAGAAATGGCTAGATAATCCTAGTGAATTGAAAATGATACATGCCGCAGGGCCGGACCCACGCGGCCTGGGAATGATGCAGCCCGAGGGGCGCCCACAAAGTGAACGAACTAGAGAGATGTCACCTGGTACCGTCGCTGAAGAGGTGTTCAAGTAGCCAAAACACACGCTGCCGGAGTCGTTCCTCACGAGCCGCTCTGGCCCCGAGCCTCAGGAGGCTCAGAGGGACCGAGAGACTCCTCAAGGTGCTCCTCCATCTTCGCTAGGATCGCCTGGTGCCTCGCCTCGCAAGCCATGTCAGCATCCCTCATGCAGCGCTAGAACGCCTCAGCTGTGCCCGGCAGGCCGAAGGGCATGCGGACGTAGCTGTGAGGCGGTCCCTCGCATCGACCCACACGAGACGGCCACATGAGCTACCGAGACGCAGCCCTGTTGAGCCCGGGGATGTTGATGTAGACGTGGAACTCCTGACCCTCGCCAGGGCAGTGAGCTGCGCCGCGCGATAGGCAACGTTCGCCTTAGAGAACCCTTGCTTCTTGAATCTCCTCGATTTCCTTGCTGATGAACTCCTGAACGCCTGATGCCTCACGCCTGCTGCCTTCTCCTGGGAAGCGTGCTCTGAAGAGCGCCTCCACATGGTGCCAGAGCACCTCCCTCGTGACCCTGGCTAGGTCTGTGGCCCTCCAAAGGAGAGCCCCCGAGCCCAGCCTGAGAGGGGCGCCGGGCGCGCCTTCCTACGCGATGGGTGAAGGTGCCGCGTCCGGGGACGTAAGGCTCAGCATGGCGGCCCAGAGCGATGCTTCCTCACAAGACCCATGTCCCAGCTGCAGCTTCTTCGTCTTGGGGGCGACCTCAGGAGGGAAGGCGCCATCCTCGTCTTCAGGGTTCTCGACTACTGCAACCTGGAAGGCGCGCTCGAGGGAGCACACTGCGTCCTTCTCTTGACACGCGATCGTGATGACACCTCCGCTCCCTAGCATCTTGAGTACGTTGTAGCCGTGGTGCATGGCCGCCATGAACTTGGACAGTGTTGGGTACCCTAGGATGGCGTTGTAGGGCAGGCGGATGTCGGCGACGTCGAAGTCGATGAGCTCAGTGTGGTAGTTGTTGCGCTCGCCGAAGGTGACAGGGAGGCGAACCTGCCCTATCAGGTGTGTAGAACCATCGGTCACTCCTGAAAATGGCTTGGTCGAGTAAGCTGGTAGTATGGCACTTGGAGCATGTCGAATGTCTGAACAGACAGAACTTTGAGCCCTGCTACGCCATTGATGAGAGTCTTGGTGACGACCACCTTGCTGCTGACGAGGGAGCAGGTGATGGCACACTTGGACCACCTGAGAGGGCGAGTTGCTTCGAGCTTGGGGAGTGCTGTGTTCACCTCGCGTGTGAACTGCTTGAAGATGCGGTGGGAAGTTGGGACTTGTGAGCCGCCCAAGATGTAGGCAATGGCTCGAGGCTCCTGGAAGCCCCCAGCCCCCTCGTCCTGGTGGTGATCTTCATTCCTTCTCGGTGGTGGAGGCAGAGGAGGCAGAGCTGCATTGCCCTGAGGGCGCTCCTCACGAGGTTGCTCCCTCCAGGCGCTCTAGCAAGGCTGGCCCTACCAGCGGTCCTAACGAGGTTGATCACGCCACTCCTGACGATGGTCGCGTCCGTCCCACCGTCCTTCGCCTTTGCCGCCTCCATGACCGTAGCCTCGATTGTTGCACTCGGGGCATCGACCGAGGCACCCATCGCGGAGGACCCTGAGCTCCTGGCAGTCGTTGGTGTTGTGGCTATGAATGTTGTGGAAGACGCAGAATGGTCGGTTGCTCTTGGATGACTCGGGGTGGTCGCAGCCGCACTTCGTCTCTGGCTCGGCCGCGAGTACGGCTAGCCCCTTGCGCTTCACGTCCTTGGTCTTGGTCTTCTTGTCTTCTGGATCAGCGTCGGGGAGCTCGAGGAGGGAGAGGCATCCCTCCTCAGCCCTTGCACACTTGTTCGCCATGTTGAGAATCTCCAGAGCGATGCAGAGATCCTCGTGGATGGCGAGCTCTTCCTTCATCTTGACATAGCAGACACCATCAGTGAATGCTGAAATGATGGCCTCATCCGACACCTTGATGATCTTGAGGCGAACATTGTTGAAGTGCTGGATATACTTCTGCAGGGTCTCTCTAGGTTGTTTCCTGATGCGACGCAGGTCACCCGCGGCCGGCGGACGGTTGCGAGTGCCCTGGAAGTTGGCGATGAAGCGGTTATGCATATCCTCCCAGGAAGAAACCGACCCCTCGGTCAGGTTTAGGAGCCAAGAACACGCGACATCCTTGAGGGCCATCGGGAACCAGTTTGCCATGATCTTCTCATCGCCGCTGGCCGCCTCGATGCTCAGCTCATAGAGCTGTAGGAACTCGGCGGGGTCTGTGGTGCCGTCGTAGTGTGGAGGCCGGCCAGGCTTGAACTTGCTTGGCCAAACGACGTTGCGGAGCTCCAGTGTGAACGCGCGGCATCCTGCCGTGGCCACTGGAGGTCGTCAAGCGGTGGAAACTGGTCTTGGTGCATGCGCACCGCGGGCGCGGGTCTGGTGCTGGAAGCACGCGCGCTTCCCCTTGTGGACGCTGCACCACCTCGCAGCTCTCATCATCCCGAGCCGGCGCAGGGCACGGCGGGTTGCGCTGTGAAGCCACACGCCTTGGCTAGACGATGGCAACCTGGGCCTAAGGTGGTGGTGGAGCCCCATGCGCCACGTCGCCCCCTGTAGGTGGTTGCTGAGGCAGCGAGCGAGCCGGCTCGGCGGGGCCCCCATGCGCGATGCTGACGAGCTCAGCGATCCACTCGAGCCATTCCTCGTAGAGGTCACCAACCGGGCGGTAGAGAAGGAGCTCCCGCTCCATGAGCAGAGCAGCCTGCATGTCCTCGTTGCCACGACGCACGTGGGATGATGAAGCTGCTGGGGTCAGTGACGGAGTAGCAGTGCGTGCTACGCCTTGAACTTGCGTTGGTTTTCCTTGAAGAGGAAAGGGTGATGCAGCAATAGTAGCATAAGTATTTCCCTCAGTTTTTGAGAACCAAGGTATCAATCCAGTAGGAGGCTCCTCAAAAGTCCCACGCACCTACACAGACAAACAAGAACTCACAACCAACGCAATAAAGGGGTTGTCAATCCCTTCACGGCCACTTGAAAAAGTGAGATCTGATAGAGATAATAGGATAAGATAAATATATTTTTGATATTTTAAAATATAGATAGGAAAAGTGAAGATGCAAATAAAAGTAGAGTGAAAGCTTATATGATAAAAGATAGACCCGGGGGCCATAGGTTTCACTAGTGGCTTCTCTCAAGATAGCATAAGTATTACGGTGGGTGAACAAATTACTGCCGAGCAATTGATAGAAAAGCGAATAATTATGAGATTATCTAGGCATGATCATGTATACATGCATCATGTCCGTGACAAGTAGACCGACTCCTGCCTGCATGTGGGGACCCCGACTCATAAGTCGTGATCACCGAATGCACATGTACAGTGATCCCAGATATCAATGCTCACTGAACACACAGAAGCTGAATAACAAGAGTCTTACATCCATACATACCGTCTTACACAAATTATGACCATTATGGTCAAGTCTTACATAGATAAAGCCACAAGGGCTAAATACCAAATAAACTTAAGCAGCCATGCCATCTGCCTTAACCCTACAGGCATTCTGACTGGGAAGTGTCCTAGTTCGCGTGTTCGTCACCAAAGAACTCTTCCTCGAGGTCCTGCTCTACCATGCCTGGTCAATTAAATAACCAGTGGCAAGCCAATGAGTACTTCGAATGTACTCGCAAGCAACCCATGTTTTGGTACAAGGTACAACAATGCATGATATAGGTACATTTTGGCGGAAAGCTAGTTTTGAGGGCAATGACATGTTCAACAACTTGTAAGACATGCATCAGGAGAATTCAAGTAACCATGAGAACAGGTTATAGATATCAACATAAATAGAGTGGGCATCAACCTAACTCAATCATGTCAAGTCTTTTGACTTGACCCAAGTTGTTCTTCCCACTTATCCAAACACATACACTGGTTTGTAAACATGTGGACGTAGCCCAAGAGCGGTTACCCAACTATCCTTCACCGTGGACACGGCTATTCGAATAGTTTTACACTCTGCAGAGGTTGCACACTTTACCCACAAGATCCGGGGAACTTTCGTGTCATCCATGACCAGCGGTACCTCAAGTACCCGGGGTAAGCACCCGATCACTATCTTTTCCTAGACGACACTAACATGGAGTCCACTCGATTGGTAGTAACCCCCGTGCCCAACATTTCACAACTTAAAATCTGTGGAGCCTTGCTCCCATATTCGTCACATACCACTGGCACGGGGTACAACCGGTGTGTCCGGTGCCCCATAAAAATGTTCTTGGCCGCCCTACCTGGCACGACCCATCCCGAGAGAGTGCAACAACAACTCTCCCGTCACTAGTAATGCGGGCTCCAAGCTAGTATCGGCCTAGGTAACCAATAATGCCCTTTCACATATAAGGGCAGAGTGGATGTGCATGTAAGGTTGGAATAACGGTCACAACTTAAACCAATCCGTTTTGAAAACAACACACACACACTTGCCTCGGTACACCACTTCGTCATCAAGTGGTTACCCAACTCATTAACTCCCTCGGGTATAAGTGGCACCCGATGGGGTTTTCGAAAAGTTTTTGATAACAATCTTGCTTCCATCACCATGCATATACCCAACCCATTTGCGTAGCAGCTACTTAGCATCCTATCTACTCCCATCGGCATAACCCTCATAAGAAGATAGGATCATGCACAATGCCAGTATCAACGAGGAAGTAACAGAGGCAACCAACCAACGTGGTTTACCATCTCATCATGTTTCCAATGCAACAATAATAAAGTGCTATATGACATGCATAAAAAGGGTTTCATGGACATGGTCAAAGGGATGCTTGCCTTGATTGGCTTGGTCTTCAAAGTCTTCAGGCCCTTCTCCTTCTTCTTCTCCAACTACTTCGTCAAACATGGGATCTAATCGTCGCAAGAAAACAACGGAAAAATAAGACAATAATAAAAACAGAAAAGTCAAAGTGCTCAGAAAATGTCAACTTATTTTTGTAAAATACTAGGAGGAAAACTAAGAAGGGGAAAATTCTTAGTTTTGGATTTGGAGTCAGGGGAACAGAGTACTGGGTTTTTAAACAGGGATTTTATTGTTCAAATTTGAATTTAAATTTGAACAGTGCAGAAAAGTGTAATGGATGTGTGTGAAAGTTACATCAATAAATAGGTGGGATTATTCTAAGATTTTAGGAGTTGGATTTATTGCATTTGGATAAATATTTTATCCTGAGGAATTTTTGGAAAAGTTGATGTAAAAGAAAAAGAAAATGGCACCGTACATCGGGCCGTAAAGGCCACAAGGCAGCAAGCCTGTGGGGAAATCGCCCACTCGAGGCTGCCACGCCGAAGCGCGAAGGCGGCACGCCTTCACCGACGGGCGAACGGTGCGCTGCGTCGTGCATTTTAAACCTGATGGGTGGTTCCCACCCGTCAGGGCGTGAGGCTGACGGACAGGGCCCACGGCCGTCCTCATCTACCTCCGGCCAGAGGCGACGGCGAGCTCGCCGGCGGCGATATAGGGCACGGGAGAATGCATGGGTGGTACCGTTGGACTCGGGGGGATGTCGCCGTTTAGGTGGTTGTGGAGATGGTCGACGGAGCAGCCTGGTTCGTCGGCGACGAGGTCACACGGTGGAGGTGTTTCGGGCGTTGATGGTTCCGGCCGTTCCCGGCTGCAAAAGGAGTGGGGAAGAGAGGGGAAAGGGTCAGCGATGTCGCGTGGTTCCATATCGAGAGAGAACGAGGGTGGAGGAGGCATGTACCGCGCAAACACCGATGAGCCGAGGCGGCAGAGCTCGAGCTCAATCTCGAGCTCAGGCGGCTCTGGAGATGAATGGGGGTGCGGGAGGTTGATTAGGAGTGTGGGGGGAGCGACAGGGAGCGAGAGAGGGGCTCGGGGTCACCTTATATAGGCTGGCCGAGGTCCACCGTAGGCGTGGCCTACGGGTGCCCGCGAGATCCGCTCGGGTGGCCGTTAGAGAGGGAATGGAGGGCTCGGGGTGTTCGTGGGGGTGGTCTAGGGTGCTAGGGAGAGAGAGGAGGAACGGGACGAGCTGCGGGCGGGCCATAGGAGCGGCGCGAGCATTGGCCGAGCGGGGCGGCGCTCTGGCGCAAGCTGCAGGAGAGAGAGGAGGGCACGTGAGCAAGTGGGCAGCCTGCTGGCGTGGAGCGGACGTCAAGGGGCATCAACTGGCGCGCAGGGGAGACTTGAGGTGGTCGGGGGACGCGGCGTCAACAGTCGGGTGCCCTGCCAGGAGCTCCAGAGCGCGACTTTGGCCGGCATCTGCGGCTATCCCGCGTCCGTGTGTGCCCTCTTGTGTCTGGAGGCTGCAGGAGGTGTGCGCAAAAGTCCTAGGGAGCCTTGGATGCTCTGGAAAGCTGAGGGGAGAGAAGGAGACTGAGATAGAGGGAGGAATCCACTGTCCAGAGAAGAGAAATGGGGTTCCACCCCCTTGATCATTGCTTCCTCGGGCAGAAAAGCATCCAGGTGATAGAGGGGGACTAGGAGGGGTTGTGGTAGAAAGTAAAACTCATGGAGATTAGTGGAAAAGGACCAAACTGGTTTTTTGGTAAAGTGGCAGAAGGTGTTTGATGCTGGTTTGGGCAAGTATATGATCTCCATTTGTCATGAGACTCCACAAGGTGAAATGGCACATATAATTAGGGCCTTCCACAAATCTTTAGCTCATTTGGGCAAAGTTGCCAATGCAACTTTTGTAAACCCTAGAAATTAGCAGAAATGAACTTGTCCAGATCCAGTTGAGTAAATCACTTCTCCTTGATGCACCACTTGGTGTGGTGGCCTCATTTGGTTATGTGTTCATGCTCACAAAAGTTGGGATCAAGGAGAGAAAGATGGCAGTACAAAGTTGTTCAAATTTGATTCTGGTCAGAGGGGGTTTTGGGGCATTTTGGTGAACCAAAATGACCTTAATTGAGATGAGGCTTTGCAAGGTGATAAAAATATGCATCTGTGACTTGCTGGATTTTCGTTGGATTTATTGTAAAATATTTCTTGTAGAAATACTTCAAATAGTTGAAATGGACAGAAATGGTTTTGGAGGGTTTTGCCCAATATTTTTAACATGACCATGTGTTTAAACTCTTATGTATGGAAAATATATGTCCACTGAGTTTCCCTGATTTTTCTAAAATATTTTTGAAGCTTTTAAGTAATTTTAACTTATTGAGGACCATTTCTGGCCTAAAGAAAAAGCCTTTAAATAAAATAGGAAAATTACCTTTAAAATTATATTTTTGTGGTTTATGGGAGTCCTACATCTAATAGGTTTCAAATATACTCTTTGAAATATTTTTCATACCCCAAATCAAGTACTTGTAGTGCAAACTTCAATTCAGGGGTTTTTGGAAAACTAATTTTTGAAAATAGTATTTGGCCAAATTATTTTTGTAAGAAAATACTATATTGCACTATACACATGGCATGATCATTGGGCAGAAGTTTGGGGCAAGGAGATGAAGTATATAAGTTGGAGTTGTGTTAACTTTAAAGAGCACTTAAAAATCACAGAGAGAAAAACCAACTCCAAATAAAAAGCCAAATGATGCAAAAGTTTTTGTTGGTCCCAAATTTTCATGCTTTATTACTACAAATGACATGTTACAAAAACAGGGTGTGACAGACCTACCCCCCTTACAAGAATCTTGTCCCCGAGATTCCTAAACTAGGCTCTAAAAGAGATCGGGAAACTCGGATCTAAGGTAGTCTTCACATTCCCAGGTGGCTTCTGCTTCAGTGTGGTTGCTCCACTGGACCTTGAAGTACTTGATGGTGCAGCTTCGAGTGCGCCTCATCCAAAATGCAGATGGGCCTCTCACGATAAGTCAAATCAGGCTGAAGGTCAATGGCTTGGTGATCGACATCCTTGTAAAGCTCAGGCTTGTCTGGAACTTGGAGACACTTCCGGAGTTGTGACACGTGGAATACGTTGTGCACATCGGATAGTTCAAGTGGCGGTTCTAGTTGGTAAGCAACTTCTCCTCGTCGGCCAGTAATCTTGAAGGGGCCGATGTATCTTGGTGCGAGCTTTCCTTTGACATGGAAGCGCTGAGTTCCTTTGAGAGTTGTGACTCGGAGATATATGATATCCAACTCGGAAGGTCATGTCTCGACGACGTGAGTCAGCGTAGCTCTTTTGTCTTGACTTGGTAGTCTTCAAACGTTCTCTGACAAGTTGGACTTGCTCTTCTGCTTCACGGAGGATATTGGGTCCAAAGACTAGTCTTTCTCCAGTCTCGGACCAATTGAGGGGGGTGCGGCACTTCCGTCCATATAGCACCTGAAATGGTGCCATCTGAAGACTGGACTGGTAGCTGTTGTTGTAGGAAAACTCGGCAAAGGGTAGGCAATCTTCCCACTTAGCTCCATATGCTAAGACACAGGCTCGGAGCATGTCTTCGAGTATCTGATTCACTCGTTCCGTCTGACCTCCGGTCTGTGGATGGAAAGCAGTGCTGAAGGACAACTTGGTCCCCATGGCCTCTTGGAACTTCTTCCAGAACCTTGAGGTAAATTGCGTTCCTCTATCTGACACAATCTCCTTGGGAACACCATGAAGGCTTACGATTCGGTTGATGTAGAGACTGGCTAACTGGTTCCCCTTGTTGGTCGTCTTGACAGGAATGAAGTGGGCCACCTTGGTCAAATGGTCAACAATGACCCATATGGAGTCATGTCCCTTGCTTGACCTGGGTAAACCGGTGAGGAAGTCCATCCCGACTTTGTCCCACTTCCATTCAGGCACCTTGAGAGGTTGTAACAATCCAAATGAAGTCGCCGATGTTCAGTTTGACTCTCGGCATACGCCACACTTAGCCACTTAAAGTGGCTATCTCTCTCTTCATGCCATGCCACCAGAATCTCTCCTTCAGGTCTTGATACATCTTGGTTCCTCCGGGGTGGATGGAATACGGGGTTTCATGAGCTTCTTGCAAGATCAAATTCTTGAGCTCAACATTGTTGGGTACGGAAATGCGATTCCCAAACCACACAATCCCTTGCTCATCTTCTGAAAATCCTGGGGCCTTGCCTTGCTTCACCTTGTTCTTGATGCCTTCGATGCTTACATGTCCTTTGTGTGTTTCCTTAATATCATCCATCAAGGTAGGCCTGACTTCGAGGTTGGCCAAGAATCCTGGTACAACCAGTTCCAACCCAAAGCTTTCTAGTTCTTCATACAAGGCGGGTAGCCTTTTCCTAATCATAGCATTCAAGGAACACGCCTTTCTTCTAGGCATCTGCTACCACATTAGCCTTCCAACGGTGGTATTGAACACTGAGGTCATAATCCTTAATCAACTCTAGCCATCTTCTCTGCCTCATGTTCAATTCTTTCTGAGTGAAGATATACTTCAGACTCTTGTGGTCCGTATATATCTCACACCGCTTCCCTAGGAGGTAATGTCGCCATGTCTTCAGGGCATGGACCACTGCTGCTAACTCAAGATCATGAGTAGCATAGTTCTCTTCATGAGGACGTAGTTGTCTGGATAGATATGCAACGACTCTGCCTTCTTGCATAAGAACAACTCGAAGCCCGGCTCTCGACGCATCACAATATATCACATATTCCTTGTGTATATCTAGGGTGGCCAGAACTGGGGCAGAGGTCAATCTCTTCTTCAGTTCCTGGAAGCTTTCTTCGCACTTTGGCGTCCATTCAAACTTTTTATCCTTCTTCAAGAGTTGGGTCATGGGTCGGGCAATGCTCGAGAATCCTTCAACAAACTTGCGGTAATATCCCGCGAGTCTGAGGAAGCTTCTGACTTCCTTCACATTGCTCGGGGTTTGCCATTCAGTCACGGCTTGGATCTTGGTGGGATCCACTGACAATCCTTCGGTAGACAATGTATGACCCAAGAATCCAACCTCGTGCAGCCAAAACTCGCACTTACTGAATTTGGCGTACAGTTGGTGCTCTCGAAGCTTGTATAGGACCATCCTCAAGTGTTGCTTGTGCTCTTCTTCCATCTTCGAGAAGACAAGAATGTCATCAATGAAGACGACAACAAACTTGTCCAAATATTCCATGAAGACCTTATTCATGAGATACATGAAGTAAGCTGGGGCATTGGTCAATCCAAAGGACATGACCGTGCACTCATACAGGCCGTATATGGTTACAAATGCCGTCTTCGGAATATCTTGGGGTCTGATTTTCAGCTGGTAGTACCTAGATCTAAGGTCAATCTTGGACAACACCTTGGCCCCATTGAGTTGATGAAACAGATCTTCAATCTTGGGAAGTGGATACTTGTTCTTGATTGTAACTTCATTGAGGGAACGATAGTCAATGCATAAGCGGATAGTACGGTCCTTCTTTGCCACGAAAAGAACAGGTAATCCCCAAGGGGAGGCACTCGGGCGGATAAATCCCTTCCACAACTGCTCTTCCAGTTGCTTCTTCAACTCTGCTAACTCTTCCGATCCCATTCTATAAGGCTTCTTATAGATGGGTCTTGCTCCCGGGATGAGCTCGATAATGAACTCAATGTCTTGGTTAGGAGGCATTCCTGGTAGCTCATCAGGAAAGACATCGGGGTATTCGCATACTACCGGCACTTGCTCCAATCCAACTTCAGTCAGACAATTGACTTGGGTGGCTCGAGCAAAGGAGGGGTTGGAGGCAAATTTAACTTTGACTCCCTGCTCATTGGTCACAGCGACAGTCCGGTTGGTGCAATCTAACGAGCCTTGGTGCTTGATGAGCTAATTCATTCCTAAGATCACATCCAAGCCTTGTGATCTTAAGATGATAAGGTCTGCTAGGAAATCCACCCCATTAATGACAATCCCGACTCCTTTACATCCTATCTTGGCTCTCATCTCTTCTCCAGGGGTTTGTACCACCATAGGGTTATTTAGGGGTGTAGGGGTCATGCCACTTTTTAATGCAAACTTTTGGGTGACAAATGAATGCGTGGCTCCAGAATCAAACAAAACAGTTGCAGGTGCTGAGTTGACAAGGAACATACCCAGCACGATGTCCGGGTCTTCCTGGGCTTCTTCTGCATTGACATGGTTCACCCGACCCTTGCCATTGTTTGGCGGGTTGCGGGGAGCTTGGTTCCTTGGTGGCATTCCGCGGCCTTGCCCTGGGTTTTGCGCATTGGGGCACGGGGCATCGGGCTTCTTGTTGGGGCAGTACTTGGAGTAGTGTCCTACCTGACCACATCCAAAGAAAGTGACTTGGTTTGGGTTGTTGATCTTGTTGCCTCCACTATTATTGGGGTTGTTGAAAGCTGGCCTGGAGTTGGCATACTGCTGAGGCTGATAGTTGGTGCGAGGCGCAGGGGCTCTTGGCTGCTGATAGGTTGGCTTACAGGGGCTGGCTGCCACGGGCGAGGCTTCTGGTTGCTGGAGTTACCCTTGTTGATCATCTTGCACTTACGAGTATCGTCCAAAGCGCATCGCTTGTCCTCTAGCATGAGTGCCTTGTTCACTAGGTCAGGAAAGGTTGGGCAGTCACACACGACAAGCGAGTACTACAGGTTCTGATTGAGGCCTTCCATGAAGCGCTCTCTTTTGGAAGCATCATTTCTGACATCTTCAGGAGCATACCTTGACAGAACACTGAACTTCTGCATGTACTCCTTGACAGTGCTACTCCCTTGCTTCAGGGCCCGGAACTCGCGCTTCTTAATGGCCATAATCCCAGAAGGAATGTGGGCCCTATGGAATTCTACCTTGAAGTCATTCCAAGTGATGTTATGCCCCACATGCATGACCTTGAATCCATCCCACCAAGCTCTGGCAGTTCCCCAGAGACAGTGGGCAGCATATGCCACCCTTTCACGGTCTTCAGTGCAGCCGACTAGTTCCAATAGGTCCTCAATGGTGCGGACCCTGTCATCTGCATCAAGGGGTTCAGCAGTCTTGATGAAGGTGGGTGGTGCATTCTTATTGAACTCTGCCAACGTGGAATGCCCATTGCCGTTCCCCGCCGGCTGGCGGTTCACAGCTTGAGCAATCATCTGGAGGGCTGCAGTATTGGCTTGGCGTTCCTCCCAGAAGGCTTGGAGAAGCTGAGCCATGTCCATGTTTGGAGGTGGTGGCGGTGGTGGAGTCTGTCCTCGGGCTTGGTCCTGGTTGGCTCCTGCTTCAGCAGAACCTCTGGCTTCTTGCTGCTGGGTAGAGGTACTAGTACGTGTTACAACAGGCATCCTGTTGGAGCGGTCATGGTCTCATGATTGGGAAAAATGAGGGAAAGCAATATAGATGGGATGCCTAGTAAGGGGTGGGTGTGATACAATTTTAAGTTAAGCCAAGGCTGGAAGGGCCAAACTCAAGCATTAAAACCAAATGGGTGATGTAGTTGTTTACAATTTTCTGAAAGGGAAAGTACAACTTCCATCAAAACAGTCGAAAGCAAACACAACACAACATGGTTTCATTTGAAACATTACATGGACTCGATTTCGCATAAGGGGTACACGACCTATCCTACCTTAAGGGTTACGGACTAGCCTATCCTAGTCCTGAACGGTGTCTAAGTGGTGGAATGCTCGGTCGGGTATTCCGGCTCCTCTGGGTCTTGCTCCTCATCTTCATCTGTCTCAGTCTCTTCGTCAATTGAGGGAGTGGGAGAGTGGAGGAGCTGAACACGGCGCTGCTTTGCCAGGGGCACCGTGAAGAGGTTGTGGTAGTCCTTCGCCGTCATACGGCGTGGCTGAGATGACCCCTTGGCATTCGTGATCTGTGGGGGTCGCCCGCCTCGATAGGCTAAAACGGGCTGTCCAGGGGGTGCACCATCCTTCTTGATCCTGTCCGCCTTCGTTTGAGCCAGGCGGAGGAGTTCCTTGGTCTCGTGGAGTTCCTTCCGAAGCTCCACTGACTCTGAGGCCAAGTGTTGTGCCAGGCTGTCAGCACACAAGCTGAAGTAGGTCTAGAAACGGAGGGAAAGTCCGTCGTCCATGGGCGGAGCTAGTGCGCTGCTCTCGTCATCACCCTCCTTACGATAAGGCAGGTAACGAGTGGCTGGCTCACTTGCCATCTCTGGCAGAAGATCTCGAAGGCGAGTCAGTGCCTTGAGTGCAGTAGTCTCAACGGCGAGGAGCAGGGTCGCCATCTGGGGTCCTTCAAAGTACCAGCTTGTCGGGGAGTCGTTCGCCCTCATGACTACCTCCACGTGATACTCCTTCTTGGTGCTGTTGATCCAGTGCTCGTGGTAGGAGAAGGTGGGGGCTCGAGTGAACTGGCACTTCCTGAGGCTGTCCTCGAGAATCACGGGAAATCCGGTGGTCAGGAAGTCCTCGGGTACGATGGCCATCTAGAAAAGTGGAAGGGGAAGGGTCAATAGGGGAAAGGTGACCTATGTTTGGGATAATTTTAGAAAACGTAGGTATATAGGTTATTTCGTAGATAGTCTCACTCTAACTAACGTCCATGCTAACTAAGGCTTCCAACAGTCAGGATGGCTCTGATACCAGCTCTATGGGGACCCCGACTCATAAGTCGTGATCACCGAATGCACGTGTCAAAGTGATCCCGAGATCAATGTTCACTGAACACACAGAAGTTGAATAACAAGAGTCTTACATCCATACATACCGTCTTACACAAATTATGACCATTATGGTCAAGACTTACATAGATAAAGCCACAAGGGCTGAATACCAAATAAACTTAAGCAGCGGAAATCTTTCTTGATAAGTAGAACCCATGCCATCTGCCTTAACCCTACAGGCATTCTGACTGGGAAGCGTCCTAGTTCGCTTGTTCGTCACCAAAGAACTCTTCCTCGAACTCCTGCTCTTCCATGCCTGGTCAATTAAATAGCCAGTGGCAAGCCGATGAGTACTTTGAATGTACTCGCAAGCAACCCATGTTTTGGTTCAAGTTACAACAATGCATGATATAGGTACATTTTTGCGGAAAGCTAGTTTTGAGGGCAATGACATGTTCAACAACTTGTAAGACATGCATCAGGAGAATTCAAGTAAGCATGAGAACAGGTTACAGATATCAACATAAATAGAGTGGGCATCAACCTAACTAAATCATGTCAAGTCCTTTGACTTGACCCAAGTAGTTCTTCCCACTTATCCAAACACATACACTGGTTTGTAAACATGTGGACGTAGCCCAAGAGTGGTTACCCAACTGTCCTTGACCGTGGACACGGCTATTTGAATAGTTTTACACTCTGCAGAGGTTGCACACTTTACCCACAAGATCCGGGGAACTTTCGTGTCATCCACGACCCGCGGTACCTCAAGTACCCGGGGTAAGCACCCTATCACTATCTTTCCCTAGACGACACTAACGTGGAGTCCACTCGATTGGTAGTAACCCCCATGCCCGACATTTCACAACTTAAAATTTGTGGAGCCTTGCTCCCATATTTGTCACATACCACTGGCACGTGGTACTAATGGTGTGTCCGGTGGCCCATAAAAATGTTCTTGGCCACCCTACCTGGCACGACCCCGTCCCGAGAGAGCCCAACAACAACTCTCCCGTCACTAGTAATGCAGGCTCCAAGCTAGTATCGGCCTAGGTAATAAATAATGCCCTTTCCCATATAAGGGCAGAGTGGATGTGCATGTAAGGTTGGAATAACGATCGCAACTTAAACCAATCCATTTTGAAAACAACACACACACTTGCCTCGGTACACCACTTCGTCATCAAGTGGTTACCCAGCTCATTATCTCCCTCGGGCATAAGTGGCACCCTATGGGGTTTTGGAAAAGTTTTTGAAAACAATCTTGCTTCCATCACCAAGCATATACCGAACACATTTGCGTAGCAGCTACTTAGCATCCTATCTTTTCCCATTGACATAACCCTCATAATAAGGTAGGATCATGCACAATGCCAGTATCAACGAGGAAGTAACAGAGGCAACCAACCAACATGGTTTACCATCTCATCATGTTTCCGATGCAACAATAATAAAGTGCTATATGACATGCATAAAAAGGGTTTCATGGACATGGTCAAAGGGTTGCTTGCCTTGATTGGCTTGGTGTTCAAATTCTTCAAGCCCTTCTCCTTCTTCTTCTCCAACTACTTCCTCAAACACGGGATCTAATCGTCGCAAGAAAACAACAGAAAAATAAGACAATAATAAAAACAGAAAAGTCAAATTGCTCAGAAAAATGTCAACTCATTTTTGTAAAATACCAGGAGGAAAACTAAGAATGGGAAAATTCTTAGTTTTGAATTTGGAGTCAGGGGGACAGAGTACTGGATTTTTAAACAGGGATTTTATTGTTCAAATTTGAATTTAAATTTGAACAGTGCAGAAAAGTGTACTGGATGTGTGTGAAAGTTATATCAATAAATAGGTGGGATTATTCTAAGATTTTAGGAGTTGGATTTATTGCATTTGGATAAATATTTTATCCTGAGGAATTTTTGGAAAAGTGACAGAAAAGAAAAAAAGAAAAATGGCATTGTGCCACTGGGCCTGAAAGGCCACAGTGCAGCAGGCCCAGGGGGAAATCAGCCCGTGCGAGGCCGCCACGTCGAAGGCGTAAAGGCGAAGTATGCCTTCAGCCGACGGGCGAACCGGTGCGCGCACGTGCATTTTTAAACCTGACAGGTGGGTCCCACCCGTCAGGGCGAGGCTGATGGACAGGGCCCACGGCCGTCGTCGTCTACCTCCATCCAGAGGCGACGGCGAGCTCGCCGGTGGCGATATAGGGCCGGGGGAATGCGTGGGTGGTACCCTTGGACTCGGGGGGATGTCGCCGTTCGGGTGGTGGTGGAGATGGTCGCCTGAGCAGCCTGGTTCACCGGCGACAAGGTTACACGGCAGAGGTGTTTCGAGCATCGATGGTTCCAGCTGTTCCCGACTGCAAAAGGAGTGGGGACGAGAGGGGAAAGGGTCAGCGATGCCGCGCGGTTCCAGATCGAGAGAGAACGGGGGCGAAGGAGGCCTGTACCGCGCGAACGCCGACGAGCCGAGGCGGCAGACCTCGAGCTCGATCTCGAGCTCGGGTAGCTTTGGAGATGAATGGAGGGTGTGGGAGGTTGATTAGGAGTGTGGGGAGCGACAGGGAGTGAGAGAGGGGCTCGGGGTCGCCTTATATAAGCTGGCCGAGGTCCACATAGCCGTGGCCTACGGGTGCCCACGGGATCGGCTCGGGTGGCTGTTAGAGAGGGAATGGAGGGCTCGGGGGTGTTTGTGGGTGTGGTCTAGGGTGCTAGGGAGAGAGAGGAGAAGCGGCGCGAGCATTGGCCGAGCAGGGCGGCGCTCTGGCGCAAGCTGCAGGAGAGAGACGATGGCGCGGGAGCAAGTGGGCGGCCTGCTGGCATGGAGCGGACGTCAAGGAGCATCGACTAGCGCGCGGGGGAGACTCGAGGTGGTCGGGGGACGCGGCGTCAACGGTCGGGTGCCTTGCCAAGCGCTCCAGAGCGTGACTTTGGCTGGCATACGCTGCTTTCCCGCATCCGCTCGCGCCCACTTGTGTCTGGAGGCTGCAGGAGGTGTGGGCAAAAGTCCTGGGGAGCCTTGTATGCTCTGGAAAGCTGAGGGGAGAGAAGGAGACTGAGAGAGAGGGAGGAATCCACTGTCCAGAGAAGAGAAATGGGGTTCCACCCCCCTTGATCATTGCTTCCTCGGGCAGAAAAGCATCCAGGTGATAGAGGGGGACTAGGAGGGGTTGTGGTAGAAAGTAAAACTCATGGAGATTAGTGGAAGAGGACCAAACAGGGTTTTTGGTAAAGTGGCAGAAGGTGTTTGATGCCGGTTTGGGCAAGTAGATGATCTCCATTTGTCGTGAGACTCCACAGGGTGAAATGGCAATTACAATTAGGGCCTTCCGCAAATCTCATTTGGGCAAAGTTGCCAATGCAACTTTTTTAAACCCTAGAAATTAGCAGAAATGAACTTGTGCAGATCCCGTTGAGTAAATCACTTCTCCTTGATGCACCACTTGGTGTGGTGGCCTCATTTGGTCATGTGATCATGCTCACAAAATTTGGGATCAAGGAGAGAAAGTTGGCAGTACAAAGTTGTTCAAATTTGATTTTGGTCAGAGGGGGTTTTGGGGCATTTTGGTGAACCAAAATGACCTCAATTGAGATGATGCTTTGCAAGGTGATCAAAATATGCATTCGTGACATGCTGGATTTTCCTTGGATTTATTGGAACATATTTCTTGTAGAAATACTTCAAATACTTGAAATGGACAGATATGGTGTTGGAGGGTTTTGCCCAATATTTTGAACATGACCATGTGTTGAAACTCTTATATATGGAAAATATATGTCCACTGAGTTTCCCTGATTTTTCTAAAATATTTTGAAGCTTTTAAGTAATTTTCACCTATTAAGGACCATTTCTAGCCTAAAGAAAAAGCCTTTAAATAAAATAGGAAAATTACCTTTAAAATTATATTTTTGTGGTTTATGGGATTCCTACATCTAATAGGTTTCAAATATACTCTTTGAAATATTTTTTATACCCCAAATCAAGTACTTGTAGTGCAAACCTCAATTCAGGGGTTTTTGGAAAACTAATTTTTTAAAATACTATTTGGCCAAATTATTTTTGTAAGAAAATACTATATTGCACAATACACATGGCATGATCATTGGGCAGAAGTTTGGGGCAAGGAGATGAAGTATATAAGTTGGAGTTGTGTTGACTTTAAAGAGCACTTAAAAATCACAGAGAGAAAAACCAACTCCAAATAAAAAGCCAAATGATGCAAAAGTTTTTGTTGGTCCCAAATTTTCATACTTTATTACTGCAAATGACATGTTACAAAAACCACACATCGACCGCTATCCAGCATGCATCTAGAGTATTAAGTTCATAAAGAACAGGGTAGCGCATTAAAAAAGATGACATGATCTAGATGGATAAACTCATGCAATATGATATAAGCCCCATCTTTTATCCTCGATGGCAACAATACAATACGTGCCTTGCTGCCCCTGCTGTCATTGGGAAAGGTCACCGCAAGATTGAACCCAAAGCTAAGCACTTCTCCCGTTGCAAGAAAGATCAATCTAGTAGGCCAAACCAAACTGATCATAAACCCACAATTCATCGGATCTCGACAAACACACCGCAAAAAGAGTTACATCGAATAGATCTCCAAGAAGATCAAGGAGAACATGGTATTGAGATTCAAAGAGAGAGAAGAAGCCATCTAGAGAATAACTATGGACCCGAAGGTCTGTCGCAAACTACTCACAACTCATCGGAGAGGCCTTGGAGATGATGTAGAGGCCCTCCATGGTCGATTCCCCCTCCGGCGGAGCGCAGGCAAAGGCTCCAAGATGGGATCTCGCGGATGTAGAAGGTTACGGCGGTGGAAGTAGTTTTTCGAGGTTGCTTCTGATATTTTCGGGGTACATGGGTCGGTGGACTCCCGAGGGGCCCATGAGACAGGGGGCGCGCCTAGTAGGGGGGCGCGCCCTCCACCCTCATGGCCGCCTCGGTTGTTTCTTGACTTCCACTCCAAGTCCTCTGGATCACGTTCGTTCCAAAAATCACGCTCCCAAAGGTTTCATTCCGTTTGGACTCCGTTTGTTATTCCTTTTCTTCAAAACACTAAAATAGGCAAAGAAACAGCCATACGTGTTGGGCCTCCAGTTAGTAGGTTAGTCCCAAAAATGATATAAATGTGTAAAGTAAATCCCATAAACATCCAAAACGGGTAATATAATAGCATGGAACAATAAAAAATTATAGATACATTGGAGACGTATCAACCATCCCCAAGCTTAATCCCTACTCGTTCTCGAGTAGGTAAATGATAAAAACGGAATTTTGATGTGGAATGCTACCTAGCGTAATTCTCAATGTAATTTTCTTTATTGTGGCATGAATGGTCAGATCCAAATGATTCAAAATAAAAGTTCATATTGACATAAGAAATAGTAATACTTCAAGCATACTAATCAAAGAAATCATGTCTTCTCAAAATAACATGGCTAAAGAAAGTTTATCCCTACAAAATCATATAGTTAGGTCATGCTTCATTTTCGTCACACAAAAATGCTCCCATCTTGTACACCCCTGATGACAATCCAAGCAATTGTTTCGTACTTAAATAATCTCAAACTTTTTCAACCTTCACGCAATACATGAGCGTGAGCCATGGATATAGCACTATGGGTGGAATAGAATATGATGACGGGGATTGTGTGGAGAAGACAAAAAAGGAGAAAGTCTCACATTGACGAGGATAATCAACGGGCTATGGAGATGCCCATCAATTGATGTCAACATGAGGAGTAGGGATGCACTAGAGCTATAAATGTATGAAAGCGCAACAAAAGAAACTAGTGGGTGTGCATCCAACTTGCTTTCTCACGAAGACCTAGGGCATTTTGAGGAAGCCCATCGTAGGAATATACAAGCCAAGTTCTATAATGAAAAATTCCCACTAGTATATGAAAGTGATAACATATGAGACTCTCTATATGAAGAACATGGTGCTACTTTGAAGCACAAGTGTGGAAAAAAAAGATAGTAACATTGCCCCCTTTTTTATTTTCTTTTTTTGGCCTTTCTTTTTTTTCTATTTGGCCTTTCTCTTTTTTTGGCCTTTCCTTTTTTTGGGCCTTTCTTTTTTTATTTGGGTACAATGCTCTAATAATAATGATCATCACACTTCTATTTATTTACAACTCATGAATTACAACCAAAACTAGAACAAGATATGACTCTATATGAATGCCTCCGGCGGTGTACCGGGATGGGCAATGAATCAAGAGTGACATGTATGAAAAATTATGCATGGTGGATTTGCCACAAATACGATGTCAACTACATGATAATGCAAGGCAATATGACAATGATGATGTGTGTCATGATGATAAACGGAACGGTGGAAAGTTGCATGGCAATATATCTCAGAATGGCTATGGAAATGCCATAATAGGTAGGTATGGTGGCTGTTTTGAGGAAGATATAAGGAGGTTTATGTGTGATAGAGCGTATCATATCACGGGGTTTGGATGCACCGGCGAAGTTTGCACCAACTCTCAAGGTGAGAAAGGGCAATGCATGGTACCGAAGAGGCTAGCAATGATGGAAGGGTGAGAGTGCGAATAATCCACGGACTCAACATTAGTCAAAAAGAACTCATATACTTATTGCAAAAATCTAAAAGTCATCAAAAACAAAGCACTACCTGCATGCTCCTAGGGGGATAGATTGGTAGGAAAAGACCATCGCTCGTCCCCGACCGCCACTCATAAGGCTGCACAATCTAAGAACACCTCATGTTTCAAATTTGTTACACAACTTTCACCATACGTGCATGCTACGGGACTTGCTAACTTCAACTGTCGGTGTACTAAGGTAGGGGTACCTCAGTACCCCAACTTGTGCACGGGCAGTCGCAGCTTCCCGTAGCTGGATCCACCAAATGCTTGCCGGAGACCATTCCTGCTCCATACCAAGCCATTCAAGAACAAAGTGTACAAGGCAGAAGGTTAAGACCCCGGCAAGAGGAGCTTGCCGGGAAGGCCGTTCCAGGCTCAAGACTACATCGCCATGCAAGTCCCTCGGCGAGAGGAGCTCGCCGGGAGACTAGAAGATCACATCACAGAAGACACGCCGACGCCATGCGCCCGGCGAGGGCCCGGGAGCGACAAGACTACAAGCCCGACAAGCTCCCGGCCCGGCAAGATCAAGACCCGCAAGGTACTTGCCGGGAGAGCTGCGATGCGTGTTCGCGACTCCAGCTCATCGCCATCGCCGCCTTCAGCCCTCTCCGAGACGCGCGGGCGGATGGTCTGTGTTGCATGAAGGGTGCGGTGGCACTCCACGGTGGTGGCTTCATCGCCGTGGCAAACGGAGACGCATAGGGCGGAGCTTTGGGGCGACGGCGACGGCATTAAATGCTCTTGTCCCCCTCTGTCAAAAGTAGGTAGAATCCATCGTTCAAACATCGTAGCTGCACTTTGTTCCCGACTGCTCCAACTACCACCTCTTTTACATTTTTACCCTCTACCCCACGCTGACACACGCGGTGACCCTTGCCCTATAAAAGGAGGCCCATGCACAACGAGGGGTTCGACTTTCGCAACTCTCACGCCGTGTAGCGCTCTCCGGCTCCCGAGCGCAATACAACACAAAGCAGCAGAGGGTTTTACGCGACCACCGCGCCCGGTGCTGGGTAAAATCCTCGCCGCCAAGACGCTCGATCTGCTCTCTGTGGCATCCTCCGCCTCGCATCAACACACGGGGGCCGCCCCGGCGGCCCCATAGGTGTCGTCCCCCATCGCAAGACGACATCTTTGGCGCGCTGTAGGGGCGTCGAGGTCGGCGGACCTGATCCGGACGCTCGCTGCGGCTGCGTTCTTCATCAACCTCTCCAGATTTCACAAGAACTTCGCCGACAACCACGCCATGGCCTCAAGACGAGAGCCGAGGGTCGCGGATCTATCTCCGTTTCCCCACCGCCACCGGAGCCAACGGTGGGCGGAGGAGACGCCGGTGGAAGGGTGGACGCCGCGAGGGCACTCGCGGCGCTACCAGATTCAGGATGTGACGGAGGACCACGCCGCCTCCGAGATCGCAAGGCCCATCTCAACAAGACGACGACCCAGCAGCGCCATACCACGGAGGTGGTATCCGCTCGCTGGAACAGGGCGCCCGAGGCTCGCGGATGTTCAAACCCCGCCCAGACACGGCAAAGCGAAGGTGCCGGCAGACTCGCCTTCTAACACTGTTAGAAGCCCGAGCGCGTCCCCGCCTCGCACCGCCGCTTCCCGCTTCTCCACTTCGCAGAAGCGCCACAAGAGCGCAATGCTTCTCGACTTCTCCGGCGGCGGACAAGGCCGAGGATCGAGGGCTACCATCCGAGCCTGGTCGCCGCCAACAACGACCGCCGACAAGCAGCTCGCGGCTCACGGCCGCGGGCAAGCCGAGAAGACGTAAGGCGGCGGCGATAAGACCGCGGCGCGAACTATCCGTGCACTCCCCGCCGCGGAACGAAGACGCCGCCCGCCGGAACAACGCCGACGATGGCTCCACGGCGTTGCCGACCCAAGGGCTCGCTGATCAACGCCAGTCCTCGACGAAGCGGCGATAAGAAGACGCCGAACCACGATCGAAGCGCCGCCGAGACTCGGGCGACAATCGCATCAGAGGGCTGGGAGCATTGTCGACGACGCGGCGCCCGGCGAGCCAGCGACTTGTCAGACGCGCAGCTGCCCTGCGCTCACCCGTGAGCTGCGGCGCGCCCAAAGGGCCCAAGATGAAGAATTTCAAGCCCGACGTGCGGAGAAGTACGACGGCAAGACGCACCTCGGAATTCCTCGGTGTCTACACCATCGCCAGACAAAGGCCGGGGCGCGACGAGAAGATTTTGGCGAACCACTTCCGCCGTGCTTAGGCCGAACGCTCGTTTTGGCTTATGCACTTGCCGGAGGGCTCCATTTCTTCTGGGCGACCTTTGCCATCAGTTTGTTGGCGCCTTCACCGGCGCCACAAACCCCACGGCCAGAGAGTGATTCCACATTTTGGCCTGTAGGAAGGAGAATCCTGCGCAAGTACATCCAACGCTTCAGCCGTAGGCAGACAACATCCTCGACGTCCACCCTGCCGCGGTTATCGGCGCGTTCCACCGAACGGCGAACCGCGCGATGCGTGAAGAGATGGCGGCGACCAAAATCCGGGATGTCGCCGAGCTTTATGCTCTGGTTGAGCAATGCGCACGCGAAGAGGGAGGAGGCTCCTCGGGAGGATGTGGCGCAGGAGGAAGCGACTCGACGACGCCGCCCCGCAAAGAAGCGCCGCGATGTAACTTTCAAGAAAAACAAAGAACAGGTGCTTGCCGCCGAAAAGTCCGGCAAGGAGGCTCCCGCCAAGCAAACACAGCTGGCAACTCCGCAAGGAGCTTGCCCTCGTGGGCGCAGTGACAAGGTGGCGGCCCCGCAAGCAAGATTGCAAAATCCACCGCACTAAGGGCCACGACCTCTACAATCGCAAGCTGCCGACTATCTCGCCGAGCAGCAAAAAGCTGAGTACGAGAGGCGCGACAAGGAGAGGGCCCAAGGTGGCGGAGGAGAACCGAGTAAGAAGCGGCCGCTCAATGGTCGGGAGGACCCCGGCAAGGCCAAGCGGCGATAAGGTGATCGGCCTTCCCGGAGCCGCGACAAGGATGAAGAAGACGGCGACGAGGACGTGGAGGACGAGGATGACAGCGAGCAGGAGTTTGAAGGCCACGGAGGTCCTGTGGCGTCGACGGTGGCGCCATCAAGACACTTCCCACCGCCAGCCTAAAGCAATGGGCGCGTGAGGTGAATGCAGCGGAGCCGCCAGAGTCGCCAAGCTCCTCAAATGGTCCGCACACCTATCATCTTTGACCTAGAGGATCACCCCGACCGCACCACCGCGGTCGGGTGCTGCGATGCTGGTCTCGCCCACCATTCGCAACCTCAAGGTCACCAAAATGTTGGTTGACGGCGGAGCTGGCTGAACTCGATCTCCTCGGCTGTGATCAAGAAACTCCAAATTCAAGATGGCGAGCTCAAGAGACCGGTTCTTTCCAAGGAATCAATCCGGACGGAGCAAGCCCAAGGAAAGATCACTCGCGGTGACCTTTGGCGGGAGCTCAACTTCAGGACCGAAGGCGTCATTTTCGACGTTGCCGATATTCCGCTGCCGTCTAACGGAATACTCGCCAAATCTGCTCTCGCTAAGTTCATGGCGGCTTCCCATTAGGCTTACAACGTGCTCAAGATGCGGGGCCGATAAGCGCCATCACCGTCCACGGGACAAGAAAGATGCACTTATCTCGCACCGACAAGATCTACCGACGCGGCAGCAGCTGCCGGCAAGGATACGCTTGCCGCTGAAGCTCCGGGGAAGAAGACGAAGACCAAGTCCGGCAGCGCCCGGCCCACTCCGCAATCGCACCTCTTCGAGTGTTGCGCTGCTAGCGAGGACGCCCGTCGAGCTCCACCGCATGGATAAAAGGATGGCTGCCCGCCGCAACCAAGAAGGTGTCCGCAAGGAGGACGGCAGACGGTGGTACCTTCACCATCGATTGCCACGCTGACGAAGAATAGGAAAGCGCGCTCGTTGCCTTCCTGCGGGCGAATGTCGATGTGTTTGCATGGCAACCATCTGACATCCCTGGTGTTCCCAGGAAGGTAATTGAGCACAAGCTTGCCGTTTGCCCTCATGCGCGGCCCGTCAAGCAAAAAGTAAGGAAGCAAGCCGTAGAGCGCCAAGAATTCATCAGCGAAGAAATCAAGAAGCTAGAGGCAGCAGGCCTAGTTAGAGGTGTGATCCATCCGACGTGGTTAGCAAACCCAGTCGTCGTGCGCAAGGCTAACGGGAAATGGAGGCTGTGTATAGACTTCACCGATGTGAATAAAGCATGCCCCAAGGATCCATTCCCCTTGCCGCGCATTGACCAGATTGTTGACTCCACTGCCGGATGTGAGCTACTCTGCTTTCTTGATGCTTACTCAGGCTATCACCAGATCTTCATGGCCAAAGAGGATGAAGAGAAGACTGCGTTCATCACTCCATGTGGCACCTATTGCTTCATACGCATGCCATTTGGACTGAAGAATGCAGGGTCGACATTCGCAAGGGTAGTGTATACTGCTTTTGAGCCACAGATCCACAGAAATGTAGAAGCTTACATGGATGACATCGTGGTGAAGAGCAAGAGCAAGGATACACTGATTCAAGATTTGGAAGAGACATTTCAGAACCTGCGCAAGATACAGCTAAAGTTGAACCCTGAGAAGTGCGTCTTTGGGGTTCCCTCCGGCAAGCTTCTCGGGTTCTTTGTGTCACAAAGAGGGATCGAAGCCAACCCCGACAAGATCAAAGCCATTGAGCAGATCCAAGCCCCAAAGCGGGTCAAGGATGTCAGAAGGCTCGCGGGTTGTGTGGCCGCCCTCAGTAGGTTCATTTCAAAGTCTGCAGAGCGCGCCCTACCCTTCTTCAAAATCTTGAAGAAGGCAGGGCCCATGAAGTGGACTCCAGAGGCGGAGACAGCGCTGCAAGATTTGAAACATTACCTGTCCTCCACTCCAATACTTGTCGCGCCTAAACCACAAGAGAAGTTGCTGCTGTACCTAGCGGCAACCTACCAAGTGGTTAGTGCTGCGCTGGTAGCGGAGAGGGAGTCCGACGAGGAGGCTGCATCTCCGGCAAGTGAGTCCAGCGACAAGCAGGGTACCGCTCCGACAAGCGCCGCCCCGACGAGGACAAATCTAAGCAGGAATGTAGGAGGTGCGAAAAGATGGTGCAGCGCCGGTGTATTTTGTAAGCTCCCTTCTGCAGGGGCTAGATCAAGATACTCGTGTGCAAAAGTTGCTTTTGGCCTCCTCATGGCCTCAAGAAAGCTGCGCCATTACTTCCGAGCACACGAGATAACAAGTGGTCACTCGCTTCCACCAAGAGAATATTGCACAACCCAGAGGCAACAGCAGGATCGTTGAGTGGGCACCGAGTTGTCGAGCTTTGGACTCAAGTTCAAAGCACTTCAACCATACAGAGCCGGGCTTTGGCAGAATTCATAGCAGAATGGACCCCAACACCGATGAAGAGGTCCAAGAAACAAGTGCACCTGCAAGAAGCGCCAAGTGAATGGGTAATGTACTTTGATGGTGCCTTCTCGCTGCAAAGGCGCCGGTCCCGCGTGGTACTCATCGCGCCCACCGGGAGCACCTCAAGTATGTCATCCAGATGCACTTCCCAAGAGAGCAAGCGACAAACAACACTGCTGAATATGAAGGATTGCTTGCCGGCCTCAGGATTGCAGCCGAACTTGGGATCAAGAAGTTGATTGTGCGGGGGGATTCTCAGTTGGTGGTCCGGCAAGTGAACAAGAGCTATCAGAGCCCTTTGATGGAAGCTTATGTAGATGAAGTGAGGAAGCTTGAGGAACGCTTTGAAGGTTTGCAGATGGAGCATGTTCCGAGAGCTCAAAATGAAATCGCAGATGGCCTTTCAAAGTGTGCTTCAATGAAGTTACCTGTGGAACCAGGAACCTTCTTGCTCAAGTTGACTCAACCTTCCGTCACACCATCAATTGGGCAGACCAAGAAGAGAAAGTTGGTCGCCGGCGACTACTTGCCGGCGGATCTCCCTGAGACCGCCGCCAAAGTCCCCAAGGTCAACGGTCAGGACGCTGAGGAACAGTTTGCTCCTGCCGATCCTCGGATCTGTGCGATCGAAGCAAGTGTTCCCGACAAGCCTTGCCCCGCAAGCTTACTGGGGACCTTCAGTTCCGGCAGAGCCGAGATCTTTGCCGAGAAGCCGAGGTTCCCGCAGCGGCCTTCATGTTTTTAGTCCATGCCGCCGAGCCCCAAGCTCCGCATGGGCGCAGCAGATCGTCCGCTTTCGCAAACCGGAGAACTTCTCGACGACCTCAAGAAATAGAAAGGGTAACCAGACAACAGTATGTACCAGTTCGTGGACAACTAACTGCATGTAAGAAGGCTCAATGGTGTCGATTGAAGTGCATCTCCGGGGAAGATGGGCGTAAGCTGCCGCGAAATACATGGAGGCATATGCGCCACCACATTGGCAAGAAGGGCACTTGCCGAAAGCTTTCGGCAAGGGTTCTTTGGCAAGAAGCCTCCAAGATGCAATCGCACTAGTAACCAAGTGTGAAGCGTGCAGGCCCATGCAAAGCAAATTCATCACCAGCTCAAGCTCTCCAAACAATCCCTTTATCCTCGCCCTTCTCGTCCTGGGGCTCGATATCCTCGCCCCTTCCCGCGTTGTCGGGGCTTTGAGTACTTGTACGTGGCAATCGACAAGTTCACAAAGTGGCCGAAGTGGAGCCAGTGAGAAAGGTGATAGCACAATCGTGGTCAAGTTCTTCAGTCGATTGTGTGTCGCCGGGTTCCTAACCGGATTATCACCGATAACGGTACACAATTCACTAGCCGCACCTTCATGCAAGACGCCCAAGACCTTGGCGCCAAGGTCTTTTCGCCTTCGCTGTTCACCCAAGGAGCAACGGTCAAGCGTAAAGGGCCAATGCTGAAGTGTTGCGCGGACTCAAGACAAGAACTTTCGACAAAGCTGCGCAAGTGCGGAAGAAATTGATAGAGGAGCTGCCGCGGCTCTTTGGTCAATCGTAACGACACCAAATCGAGCCACCGGACGGTACACCCTTTGCTCTAGTTTATGGAGCAGAAGCAGTTCTCCCCACGAACTTCAGATACGGATCTCCTCGAGTGCTCGCTATGATGAGCTTGAGCAAGAGCAACCGCAACAAGATAACGATTGCTCCTCGAGGAGGGACGTCTCTGTGCTGTCAGACGAGCTGCTCGATACCAGCAAGCCTTGCGCCGCTACCATAGCCGCAAGGTCAAAGCCGGAGTCTCGAGGAAGGCGACCTTGTTCTTCGCGTGTTCAGTCCGCCAAGAATTCCAACAAGTCGACGCTTGAAGTGGGAAGGCCCTTATCGGGTGAGACAAGTCACGAGGCCCGCGCCGTCTGCCTCGAGACCGAAGAAGGCTTACCAAAGGAGTAACTCTCGAACATAGAGCATCTTCGCAAGTTTTACCCATAAGGCGCGGTTGCCGTGATCCGCCCAAGCAACCACCTTTTGTACAAAAGCTTTGCCGCCCAGATGTAACCTTTGTACAAAGCCGGGCGCAGACCCCTGCAGCAATAAAGTTTCCGTGTTTTGCGCTATTTGCCTTTTTCCCATGCTCTTCTTTGCTATCTGCATGAGTTATTTGGCATCTTTCGTACGACACGCATATCCGGCAAGCAATAGCACGCCGAAAGGCCATATGCTTTTTCCTTTTTCTATTTCCTTGTCTCTTAAGCAAAAGAAACATTCCTCGTGCACAAGTTTGCCGGGGGGGAAGGAAGTGGAGGATGAGTTCAAGAAAGAGAAGCTTGCCGAGAACGGCTCAAAGTTTTAAATTTTAAGTTACCTTCCTTGAACAACCACACTTCAGATGGAAAACTTGTGCTCAGAGGAACCTACCGTGGATAGCCGCACTCGTTTGTTTTCGAGCGTGCTCAACGATTTAAGTGAGCAGCGACAAAGTCTTGCGCCTTGTTTCGCTTTCGAGCCGCGCCGCAAGCTAGGTGCGCTGCGGCAAGCCATGGCAAGGTTGCTTGCCGGTAAGACCTTGGCTAGCAGTGCTGCTTCGAGTTTGACACTCAAGACTGCGCAAGGGCTCCTTGCCGCAAAACTCCTAGAAGCATAAAGTTAAACGCGTGCGGTTGAGGATCAAGGCAAGGGAGATGACCTTTGCATCCGCCGATCGTAATAAAGGTAATATCTTACAAGGAATAACTTGTCGCGATGACTAATGAATTCATAGCGACACGTGCAGCAACAAAAGGAAATAAAGATAAAGAGGCCTAGTCACGCGGTCGCCTCCATCCCGGGATCTTGTTCACTTTGGCGATGATGTGGGCGACCTGCTCCTTCGTGAGCCTCCATGTCCGCGGCCGGCAAGCTGCGAAGGACGTTGGAGAGGTTTATACCGGGTTGCGGTATACGATCTTCACAAGACGCGCTCCATGGTTCCCGCAAGACACCGGGCGCTGGCCTCGGCGAAGCTGCGAGGATCTTCTTCCGCAGATTTGCAAGAGCTGGCGCGACTTCAAGAAGAGGCTGAGCTTGGCGCCGTGGAGCGAGGTTTGGGTCCGGGAGTAGATGAGATGCTCCGGCTTGGCGCCAAACTCTGGTCATGGCGGACGCAGAAGACACCAAGTCTTCGGTCCATATCTCAACAATGCGACGGAAATCCTCGGCTGCTTTGTTGGCGCTGCCACTAAGGATCGCTCCTCGCGAGCTCCTCCTTCAGCTTGGTTTCTGGTCCCGGCAGCCGAAGCGAGTCCTTCAAAGAGAAATTTTCTGCTCAAGATCCTCGACGGAATCCTTGGCGGCCTTCACTCGTCGCCCTTCTCAGCAAGACACGCCTGAGCTCGAGTTGGTGTGGGCGATTTCTCGCCCGTGGTGAGCGCGGCGATCTTCTCCGAGTCCACCTTCAACAGCTCCTCCAGCTTGCGCCGACCTTGGCGGCAAGATCTTCCTTGGCGGTCTCCGCGGCCGCCGGGCGCCTTTCGCTTCCTTCAATTCCCGCCAAGGGCTTGCTCCCGAACGGCAAGGTCTTCCTCGGGCGCCAAGGGCAACCTTCGCTGGTTGAGCTCTCCTTCTCGCCGGGACAGCTCCACTCCGCGAGCCGCTGCTGCTCTTCGCCTCGGCTTTTCCAAAGAGCCACCCTTCATACTGCCCGGCGAAGTTGCTCACGCTCTCCGCCACTCGCGGAGAGCAGCCTGATTGGCGGCGAGCTCCGCCGCTTCTCCATCTCCTCGGCGCCTTGGCGGCAAGGGCCTCCCGGAAGCGAAGCTACCGTCTGCCCGGTAAAGGGCCAGAGCTGGTGAAGCAGCTTCTCCTCGTCGAGCCCGCCGCTCCGCCGGCCCTTCGACGACCTTCAAACCCGCAGAGGCGAGGATCTCCCCATCAAAGGCCTCGCCCCCGCTGGAGTCATGACGAGGAACCCCACGCATCTGGATGAAGACGCCTGGGGCTTCAAATAGTAGCCGGACCGCTTTTCTCCGGCGGAGGGTCGGTGACCGGCGCAGACTGACGCCCCGCAGCTTCCGCCAGATGGTGCGGTCGCCGTCCCCTCTCGCCCAAGCGTCCGCAGCCGAGCGAGCCGCACATGTGGCTCGGCGGCTCCCCGCCGCGTCCTCGACGACAGGCGCGCCGCCGCCACCTGCATGTCTTCCTCCTCCTCAATGACGACCTCCGCCTCCATCTCGCCGGGGAGGAGGAGGATCTTGAAGAAGAAAGAAAAGCAAAAGCAGTTCAAGCAAACATCCAAAAGAGGCAACGCCAAGCAGCACGGTTGCGTAACTTACCTTGGCGGACATCTTCGCCGCGGCTCTCTTGCCGGGAACCATCCTTGCCGGAGTAGCCGCCATCGTCGGGCTACTCGCCCTCGGCGAGTACCCGCCTTGGCGGAACGCCTCCCTTGCCGGGAGTCCAGCCTTGGCGGGATGGAGGGATCGCTCGCTTCCTCGAGGGCGACCGGATGCTCCTGTCGCTGCGGCTCCATCTCTGCGCAAGTCGAGACGAACACATCAAGATATTGGGACAAGATGAAGCTTTCAGACGCGCTCGGCAAGCGAAGGTGCGGGGCCCAGACGTACGCTGGGGCTGCTCCTCTCGACGGCGCTGTCCGCAAGCTTGCCTCCCGACGCCCCCGTCGCCTTTGGGCGGGTCATCCGCGACCGACCACGGCACCTTGGCTCTCTTCGCCCGCCACCAAGGTCCCGAGATCAACACAAGAACGAGATTAGCCACAACAATAATCAAGGCGAAATTTAAGAAGATGAGGATTTCGGTACTCACCCTGTTCTTCCTCGTCGTCTTCGCCAAGGCGGAGAAGTCATATCAGACTGGGTTGCCTCGACGCGAGGAGCAGGAGGCGGAGGCCCTCTCGGCGCTTATGCCCTCGGGCTGGGGGCTGCGAAGATCCAGCCTCAGAGCGCCGGGCCCGAGAAGCGGGCGGAGCCGCCCGCCCGCCGGAGAAGACCCCGTCCACCCGGCGCCGCCTGCGAGGCTCCTTGCCGTGGCTCGCGCTGGTCGCCCGCCATGTCTCGTGCGTCGGCCGCCTCGGCGCGGCTCGACTCCCGGGAAGCTTCGCTGCCCGGGCGAGCCAGTAGTTGCCGGGCTTGCGTGATTGCTCGCCGCCACCTTGCGGAGGCGCTTGGAGAACGCTGGGGCTCGCCCGGGCGGGAGGTCTCCGACGACTAGGAGAGGTCGCCGTCAGAAGGTCCGTGGACCCGCCGGCATCCTCGGCGACGCGCATCCTCCCCTCCTCCTCGCCGGCTCGGCTCTCAGACCAGCGCCTGCGCTGCGACTTTTCCTCCGGGCGCTCCGCCTCTGCGGCGCCTCGGCTCCCTCCGGCGGCGCCATTTTCTTGCCGCGGCCTCGGCCGCAATTCCTGTGGATCCTGAGTGCCTCGAGAAGGGACCCCGCAAGCGTGCGGGAGGAAGTCGCAGCAATCTGCAGATCTCCGCCGCCCCGCTTGATAGGACTCTCCGCAGCCTCCGCCTCGGGCGCATAACCGATTTTCCTGCCGCTGCGGCTGCAGCCGCCTCTTCGCCCGAGAGGCTATGTACGCGAAGCCTCGGTCCGTGGTGTCCCGTGTCAGCCCCGGTCTGCCCTTGTTCTTCGCCACCTCCTCGTGGTATCAAGAAGTCGAGGACGCTCGATGGCTCAGGCGGAATCCACGAACGCCCACGCCGTGAGTCACACGCGGGCATCATGGCGAGGAGGCGATCCCGAGCTGCGTTGTTGCAAGGGGCACCACTCCCGGGAAGCTCGAACCACTCGATGGGCCGGGTCAGATTTGAAGAGCTCCCGACCATCCCCTCGCTCCATCGCCGTGAAGTTGAAGTTCAGCCCGTGCGCAGCCTCATTATATCCCTCGCCGCCGCACTCCCGTGCCGCCTTTTCCTCGTCTTGGAGAGGGGCGATGCGGCGGCGGAGGAAGTCTGCGCGCTACCGCTGCAATGGACAGCCCCGCTTGTCGGAGACGGCGATCCGGATGAGGGCAACATCGAGCTTAATGTCATCCGAATCCAGCTCACTCCAATCTCTGCAGCGCAAGGGCGGCGCAGCGCGGGCGCGGTGAAGATCGCGCGCTCGCCTTCGACGATCCAGCACCAATCTGCGCCACTCTTCCCACTTGACGCGAGTTCCCCGGCAAGCACGACCTCTTCAAGTTCAGACGGAAAACCCAAGAAATCCCTCCCGAGAGGGGGGAGCCGGCTCGCTCTCGGAGTGAAGAAATGCCCCAACAGAGCTACGCTTGGGTATATCCTTATGAAGTTTTCGCACATATGCGAAAAACCGCCATTGTGAGGACGGCGCTGGGGTGAAATCAAGAAGGTGGAAGCCATATGTGTTCATGATATCACGTAAAATTCGAAAAAGGAGGACAAAGACCGCAGTGGAAGAAGGCTGCGAAGAAATAGTACCCGCCGGGTAGTTGTCCATAGTGGCGGCCGGGTGGGCTCTGGTCCGAGGATGCGCCGAGGTCCTCTTGGCCCAGAACAAGAAATACTTGCCCCAGAGTTCTTGCACGCCGAGCCGCAAGTGAAAGACGACGTTCTCCCTCCGCATCTGGGCGAGCTCTTCCGCTGCTCGATTTCTCCTTCTTGGTATTCTCCGCCCTCTCCTTCCCTTCCCGGTTTTCGGGCCATGGCGGAGGCGGCGAGGGAAGGAGGATGAAGGATCCGACGACGCCTGGACGCAAGAAGCGGCGGAGGAGATGCGGAGGCGAGCGCAAAGAGGATTTCTCGGAGGAGGAAGGAGAAGCAATGAAAGCGATGGAGGGAACCGCGCCGCTTCCTCTGCTTTTATGGGGAAGTGGGGCGTTCCGCTTTCTCATTAAGGGGCGTGGGCACGCCCTATCCCACGACGCCAAGAATCGACGCTGCTGTTGCACGGGAGGCGGCAGAGGCGGAAGTGGATTCGACGCGCCATGGGCTTCAAGGCGTGTGCCGCAGATTGCCTTGGGCCTGGCCAACAGCGCTTCGGCAGCACTGTATGGCCCAGGCCGGGGCTCTGTCGGTGATTAAGGTAGGGGTACCAAGACTTAACTTGTGCACGGGCAATGCAGCTTCCCGTAGCTGGATCCACCAAATGCTTGCCGGAGACCATTCCTGCTCCATACCAAGCCATTCAAGAACAAAGTGTACAAGGCAGAAGGTTAAGACCCCGGCAAGAGGAGCTTGCCGGAAGGCCGCTCTGTGCTCAAGACTACATCGCCATGAAGTCCCTCGCGAGAGGAGCTCGCCGGGAGACTAGAAGATCACATCACGAAGACACGCCGACGCCATGCGCGTCCGGCGAGGGCCCGGGAGCGACAAGACTACAAGCCCGACAAGCTCCCGGCCCGCAAGATCAAGACCCCGCAAGGTACTTGCCGGAGAGCTGCGATGCGTGTTCGCACTCCAGCTCATCTCGCCCATCGCCGCCTTTCAGCCCTCTCCGAGACGCTGCGGGCGGATGGTCAGTGCTGCATGAAGGGTGCGGTGGCACTCCACGGTGGTGGCTTCATCGCCGTGGCAAACGGAGACGCAAGGGCGGAGCTTTTGGGGCGACGGCGACGGCATTAAATGCTCTTGTCCCCTCTCACAAAAGTAGGTAGAATCCACTGCTCAAACACCGAGCTGCACTGTGTTCAAGACTGCTCCAACTACCACCTCTTTTACATTTTTACCCTCTACCCTACGCTGACACATGTCGGTGACCCTTGCCCTATAAAAGGAGGCCCATGCACAACGAGAGGGGTTCGACTTTTCGCAACTCTCACGCCGGTGTAGCTGCTCTCCGGCTCCCGAGCGCAATACAACACAAAGCAGCAGAGGTTTTACGCGACCACCGCGTCCAAGCTGGGTAAAATCCTCGCTCACAAGACGCCTCGATCCGCTCTCTGTGCATCCTCCGCCTCAGTCTTGAACACACGGGGCCGTCCCCGGCGGCCCCATAGGTGTCGTCCCCCCATCGCGCACGACATCAACACAAGCATTCTTTAAATTCATAATCACCCAACTAGCATGACTCTAATATCACTACCTCCATATCTCAAAACAATTATCAAGTATCAAATTGATCATAGCATCCAATTCACTTCCTATGATAGTTTTTATTTTACCGAACTTGGATGCTCATCATTCTAGGACCAATTTTATAACCATAGAAAATACCATGCTATTCTAAGAGACTCTCAAAATAATATAAGTGAAGCATGAGAAACTAACAATTTCTACAAAATTAAGCCACCGTCGTGCTCTAAAAGATATAAGTGAAGCACTAGAGCAAAAACTATCTAGCTCAAAAGATATAAGTGAAGCACATAGAGTATTCTAATAAATTCCAATCAAGTGGGTTTCTCCCCAAAGGTGTGTACAGCAAGGATGATTGTGGTAAACTAAAAAGCAAAGACTAATATCATACAAGACGCTCCAAGAAAAACACATATCATGTGGCGAATAAAAATATAGCTCCAAGTAAAGTTAGCAATGAACGAAGACGAAAGAGGGGATGCCTTCCCGGGGCATCCCCAAGCTTAGGCTTTTGACTATTCTTGAATATCTTGGGGTGACATGGGCATCCCCAAGCTTAGGCTCTTGCCACTCCTTATTCCATAGTCCATCAAATCTTTACCCAAAACTTGAAAACTTCACAACACAAAACTCAACAGGAAATCTCATAAGCTCCATTAGTGAAAGAAAGAAAAACCACCACATAAGGTACTGTAATGAACTCATTCTTTATTTATATTGGTATTAACCTACTGTATTTCAACTTCTCTATGGTTCGTATCCTTACATACTAGTCATAGATGCATCAAAATAAGCAAACAACACATGAAAAACAGAATCTGTCAAAAACAGAACAGTCTGTAGTAATCTGCAACTTTCGAATACTTTTAGAACTCTAAAAGTCCTACCAAAATAGGAAGTCCTGGGAAATTTTTCTATTGATATACAGCAAAAAGAATCAATGCAAAATCACGTTTCTGTGAATTACTAAAATTATTTTCGTGCGCGCAAAGTTTCTGTTTTTCAGCAGAATCAAATTAACTATCACCATAGGTTATCCTATATGTTTTACTTGGCACAAACACTAATTAAAACATAAAAACACATCTAAACAGAAGGTATATGAAAAATTTATTACTAAACAGAAGCAAAAACAAAAAAAACACAAATAAAATTGGGTTGCCTCCCAACTAGCGCTATCGTTTAACGCGCCTAGCTAGGCATAAAAGCCAGGATAGATCTAAGTAGTGCCATCTTTGGCACTCAATTCATAAGTAGCTCGCATGATAGATTCATAAGGTAATTTGACTTTCTTTCTTTGAAAGTGCTCCATGCCTTTCCTTAATGGAAATTGGAATCTAATATTCCCTTCCTTCATATCAATAATCGCACCAATCGTTCTAAGGAAAGGTCTACCAAGAATAATAGGACAAGAAAGATTGCAATCTATATCAAGAATGATAAAATCTACAGGCACCGAATTCCTATTTGCAACAATGAGAACATCATTGATCCTTCCCATTGGCTTTTTAATGGTGGAATCCGCAAGGTGCAAATTTAAAGAGCAATCATCAAGATCATGGAAACCTAGAATATCACATAAAGTTTTCGGACTCGTGGAAACACTAGCACCCAAATCACACAAGGCATAACACTCATGATCTTTAATTTTAATCTTTATAGTAGGTTCCCACTCATGGTTAAGTTTTCTAGTTATAGAAACTTCCAAATTAAGTTTTTCATCAAAAGATTGCATCAAGGCGTCGACAATATGTTTGGTAAGAGCATTACTAGTAGAACCCTCAAACCCTCAAATCCTTAAAGCACTTTTAAGGGTTGAGAAGTGTCACTTTTTGACACTTTTAAGGGTTGCAAAATAGGGGCAAATACTAGAACCCTCAAACCCAACCCTTAAACTGCTTTAGGGATTAGATTTGAGGGTTCTAGTGTTTGCCTCGACCCCAACCTTTAAATCTATCATTTGACATCTCACAATTTATGACAACAAGAACACAATCAACTTCCAAACAAACTACCAAATGACAATCATTGATGCATGGTTTAATAGTTTACATCACAAAATCATCATCTTCCTCCTCTCATCGGCACCATCACCAAAAGTTGCACCTTGGCGCCATCTCCTAGACCACAAGTAGGCTCCATCAAGCATCTCCATCAGCACCGGTGGAGTCGTACACACCGCCATCACCACAACTACTCATCGGAGTGTCACCTCGAAAAGTAGAACCCGCAACATGGAACATCCTCTTCCTCTCCGCGATGTCCTCCTTTTAGTCCTTCCACCATTGCAATTGGTCTTGATCCATGTCCTTCTTGGACATCATCATGTGCTCTTTCTCTTCCACCATGAGTTCTTTCCATACCTTTGCCTCTTTGAGCTTGATCATCCTCTCCTCCTCATCTTCCTCCTTTTCCTCCAAGTCGTCACCAACCCTAAAGGGGTCTAGAGGCGGAGCTCCGAGGTCCACCTCCGCGTTTTGGAGGAGGTCCATGAATGAGGATGGGGTTGCCATTTCCTCGAACACCTCGTGCGCGGTGGGAGGAGGTTCGGCGACGGTGGCGGGCGGGGCCGCGGCCGCGGCGGCGGGCTTCTTCCGCGGCTTCTTAACGGCCGGGGACGAGCCGACGACCTTGGAGGAAGCCCCTCGAGGCCTGACGGGCCGCCGCCGCCGGCTCTTCTTGGGGCGCGCGCGCGGCGTGGCGGGGCGGGCGGCGGGGACGGGGCCGGGCGGGAGGAGGAGGCGAGCGAGAGGCTCATCACGCCGCTGGCTCGACGTGGGTCGCCGCCACCACATCGGCCACAATCGGGTGGGCGGGGCGGGGGGCTGGGGCGGGCGAGGCGGCCGGGCAGGCGTGGCGGGCGAGGCGGCGGGCCGGGCGAGGTGGCCGGGCAAAGGCGCGGTGGTGGCGGGGCCCTCCATGGCCGGCGCGGCAGGAGGCGGCGGGAGAAGGAGGCCGGGAGGAGGAGCAGTTGGCTCCCGTGGAGCGAGGAGCGAGCGAGGAGGAGGAGTGCGGGTTGGGGGGGGGCGATTTTCCTCTCAACCCCTACTTCTACGGATTGCAAACTTGTTTGAGGGTTGGACCTCTAATTTTTTTTACGGGTTTGAGGGTTTAGTGGTTCTAGTCTACGGCGTTTTTTCCATGAAAACTGTAAAAAAAGCAGTTATTTTTAGGGGTTTGAGGGTTTGAGGGCTCTACTAGTAATGCTCTAAAAGCTTTATTTTGACTATAAGCATGAGGAGAATTCACAACGCATTGCAACAAGGAAATACAATCTTCTAAAGAACAATTATCATAATTAAATTCCTTGAAATCCAAGATAGTGGATTCAATGCTATTTAAAGTCTTGACCTCTCCAATCCCACTTTTACCAAATTTAGCATCAAGATCTAAAAACTCTGAATCATAGGGATGCCTTTTAACTAAAGTTGACTCATCTCCAGTCCCATCATTTTTAAGATTCATATTGCAAAACAAAGATTTAATAGGGGACACATCAATAACTTTTAGATCTTCATCATTATTTTCATGGAAACTAGAACAACACGCCTTTACAAAGCAATCTTCCTTAGCACGCAATCTAGCGGTTCTTTCTTTGTACTCATCAATGGAAATTCTCATAGCTTTGAGAGACTCATTGATATCATGCTTAGGAGGAGTAGATCTAAGTTTCGAAGAATCAACATCAAGCGAAAGTCTATCAACGTTCCTAGCCAAATCATCAACTTTAAGCAATTTTTCTTCAAGCATGGCATTAAAATTCTTTTGAGAGATCATAAATTCTTTCACACTATTCTCAAAATCAGAGGGCATCTTATTATAATTACCATAAGAATTATTGTAGTAATTTCCATAATTATTAGAGGAATTGCTAGGGAACGGTCTAGGATTAAAGTTTCCTCTATAGGCATTGTTACCAAAATTATTCCTACCAAAAAAATTCACATCCATAGATTCATTATTATTCTCAATCAAAGTAGACAAAGGCATATCATTGGGATCAATAGAAGCACACTTAGTAGCAAACAATTTCATAAGTTCATCCATCTTTCCACTCAAAACATTAATTTCTTCTATTGCATGCACTTTCTTACTAGTAGATTTTTCGGTGTGCCATTGAGAATAATTAGCCATAATATTATCAAGGAGTTTTGTAGGTTCTCCTAAGGTGATTTTCGTAAACGTGCCTCCCGCGGCCGAATCTAAAAGATTTTTAGAAGCAAAATTCAATCCGGCATAAATTTTTTGTATGATCATCCATAAATTCAAACCATGAGTAGGGCAATTTGAATCATCAATTTCATTCTTTTCCAAGATTGGGCAACATGCTCATGATCAAGTTGTTTAAAATTCATAACATCGTTCCTAAGAGATATGATCTTAGCGGGAGGAAAATACTTAGAGATAAAAGCATCTTTGCACTTATTCCATGAATCAATACTATTCTTAGGCAAAGACGAAGACCAAATTTTAGCACGATCTCTAAGTGAAAACAGAAATAACTTCAATTTAGCAATATCATTATCTGTATCTTTCTTCTTTTGCATCTCACATAAATCAACAAAGTTGTTTAGATGGGTAGCGGCATCTTCACTAGAAAGGCCGGAGAATTGATCTTTCATAACAAGATTCAGCAAAGTAGCATCGATTTCACAAGACTCAACACCATTAAGAGGAGCAATCAGAGTACTAAGGAAATCATTATTATTGGTATTGGAAAAATCACACAATTTGTATTATCTTGTGCCATCGCGACAAGTAATCCAACACACAAGCAAACAAAAAGGCAAGCGAAAGAGAGAGGAGATTAGGAAAGAGAGGGCGAATAAAACGGCAAGGGTGAAGTGGGGGAGAGGAAAACGAGAGGCAAATGGCAAATAATGTAAATACGAGGGAGACGAGTTTGTGATGGGTACTTGGTATGTCTTGACTTGAGCGAAGACCTCCCCGGTAACGGCGCCAGAAATCCTTCTTGCTACGTCTTAAGCTTGCGTTGGTTTTCCTTGAAGAGGAAAGGGTGATGCAACAATAGTAGCGTAAGTATTTCCCTCAGTTTTTGAGAACCAAGGTATCAATCCAGTAGGAGGCTCCTCAAAAGTCCCAGGCACCTACACAAACAAACAAGAACTCGTAACCAACGCAATAAAGGGGTTGTCAATCCCTTCACGGCCACTTGCGAAAGTGAGATCTGATAGAGATAATATGATAAGATAAATATATTTTTGGTATTTTATAATATAGATAGGAAAATTAAAGATGCAAATAAAAGTAGAGTGAAAGCTTATATGATAAAAGATAGACCCGAGGGCCATAGGTTTTACTAGTGGCTTATCTCAAGATAGCATAGGTATTACGGTGGGTGAACAAATTACTGTCGAGCAATTGATAGAAAAGCAAATAATTATGAGATTGTCTAGGCATGATCATGTATATAGGCATCACATCCGTGACAAGTAGACCGACTCCTGCCTGCATCTACTACTATTACTCCACACATCGACCGCTATCCATCATGCATCTAGAGTATTAAGTTCATAAAGAACAGAGTAACACATTAAGAAATATGACATGATGTAGAGGGATAAACTCATGCAATATGATATAAACCCCATCTTTTTATCCTTGATGGCAACAATACAATACGTGCCTTGCTGCCCCTACTGTCACTGGGAAAGGACACCGCAAGATTGAACCCAAAGCTAAGCACTTCTCCCATTGCAAGAAAGATCAATCTAGTAGGCCAAACCAAACTGATAATTCGAAAAGACTTGCAAAGATAACTTAATCACACATAAAAGAATTCAGAGGAGATTCAAATATTTCTCATAGATAAACTTGATCATAAGCCCACAATTCATCGGATCTCGACAAACACACCGCAAAAAGAGTTACATCGAATAGATCTCCAAGAAGATCAAGGAGAACATGGTATTGAGATTCAAAGAGAGAGAAGAAGCCATCTAGCTAATAACTATGGACCCGAAGGTATGTGGTAAACTACTCACAACTCATCGGAGAGGCCTCGGAGATGATGTAGAGGCCCTCCATGGTCGATTCCCCGTCCGGCGGAGCGCCGACGAAGGCTCCAAGATGGGATCTCGCGGATACAGAAGGTTAGGGCGGTGGAAATAGTTTTTCGTGGTCGCTTCTGATGTTTTCGGGGTACATGGGTATATATAGGAGGAAGAAGTAGGTCGGTGGACTCCCAAGTGGCGCACGAGACAGGTGGCGCGCCCAGTAGGGGGGCGCCCTCCACCCTCGTGGCCGCCTCGGTTGTTTCTTGACTTCCACTCCAAGTCCTCTGGATCACGTTCATTCCCAAAATCACGCTCCCGAAAGTTCCATTCCGTTTGGACTCCGTTTGATATTCCTTTTCTTCGAAACACTAAAATAGGCAAAAAAAACAGCAATACGGGCTGGGCCTCCGGTTAGTAGGTTAGTCCCAAAAATGATATAAATGTGTAAAGTAAAGCCCATAAATATCCAAAACGGGTAATATAATAGCATGGAACAATGAAAAATTATAGATACGCTAGAGACGTATCAGTGCGCCCATCACGGCGCACCGACGGGTGGAGCAATGAAGCTTGCTGCTCGTGGCCGGCGGGGCCCGTGGCAGCATTGACCACCAGAGATGGTGCGCGGCGGGCACAGCCATCACCCTCCGGAGCCGTATGAGCCATGCAGGCGGCGACTGCGGCCCGACGCTCGGCACGAGCCCGGCACGCGTCGGCCAAGGAGGTGTCGGAGTGGTGGTGGATCGATCGATGAAAGAGAAGATCCAACGTACCCTTACCTAGCGCGCCAAATGTCGAATTAAGGGATCCGCAAACTATTGAGAGGTTCAAACTCTGGGGTGCGTGCGGAGATCTCAACCTACCCATCCTGCCTACTCGCGATCCTCCTAAGCCTAGCACTTCTAGCTCAACAAGACAAAGAGGCACATCAGTTATCCTGGTTCGGGCCACCTTGCGGTGTAATACCCTACTCCAGCGTTGTGGTGGATTGCCTCGGAGGGCTGAGGATGAACTAGTACAATGGATGAACTGGCCTCAGGAGGTGAGGTGTTCTTGAGCCGGTGTGGTGTGAGCTAGTTCGACTTGTCTTCCTATGGTGGTGGTTAGTCCTATTTATAGTGGTCTTTTTCCTCCTCCCAAATATTGGTGGGAAGGGATCCCACAACGACCAGATTTGAAAGGGGACAAGTAGTACAGCTTATCCTGACAAAAGTAGTCTTCACCTACGAAAAGCCTCTGGTCGTGACGCTGCGGTGGGCTCATCGCTGACCTCCGTCCTGGCGGTATTGGTCTTGTTGCTCCAGAATGGAAACCTTTGGCTGACCCTCGGGAATCCGCACCTATGGCTTGCCTCCCTTGCACCGAAGAGGAAACCTGCACTCTGTGCCCGCCTGGTACCCGCCTAGCCTTGGTCGTCATGGCTCACGTCAGCTAAGCCTCGTGAGGTGAACCTTGCATAGAACTCTCCGCCCCTCGGGAGCCATCCTGAGGAGGCCGATCCCCTCGGGGGTCTTGGCATCGTCTGCCTTGTGAGGGTCTTGTGTTGTTGATGATGAAGCTGGGTCATACCAGGCTGTTGATGGAGCCACGTGGTGGGCCGCGGGCAGGCAGGGCTGGATACCCCCATATCCAGGACGCCAACACTCTGTCCCTCCATTTCCCGATTCGTACTCCATGGGTGTCGCGGGAAACCATGACCACCTATGCGACTAGGACGACCCCTTGCTAGTTCGGCAGGGGGGAGTCGCGTTACACAAAGAGCATACCAACGCAAGGCAGCACGGCAGGGATTGCACAGGCAGTTTTACCCAGGTTCAGGCCCCGTGAGGCGTAAAAGCCTACTCCTGCTTTGGTAGATTGATTGGGAAGAGGTGGTGGTGGTGCATAGTACACTTCCCCGGCAAGGGTTGCTTCGGCGCAGCGGTGACTACGCGCGTATGCCGGTGAGTGGTCTAAACTTCTATCCTCTCGAATAGTTTCCATGGGCCTCCTTTTATAGATCAAGGGGTTACCAAAGTGGCAAATTAGTCATTAGATACTGATATGATAGCAAATAGTGCTATCATACCTGACTCCGCAGGCTGATAACGTGCATTTAATGTGCCGCTTAGTGTCACGTAGTTGGTTGCCCGGCAAGGCTTGTCGGGCTAATTCGCCAGCTCCATGCCTGCTCGCTTAACACGTCACTGGACGGGTGTCATCTGTGGGTTCACTTGGTAGGAAGTGGCTGCCATGTGGCGAATGGCTGCCACTTAATCATCCTGCGTCTTGACGCCGCACTGATCGACGACGTGGGTCATGGTGGAGTAGTCGGTGAGGTGATCTGGTCTTCATGATCCCCGGCAGGCCCTGCCAGGGTGCATGGGTCCTCTTTTTCTGGGGGTGGCCTCGCCCCTTGCCAGGCTCGCCTGCCCGGCAAGGGAGGCTTCTTCCTTGATAACATCTGGCTCCTCTGTCTTGGTCTTGGTTCCGTCTGATCTGTTAGTTGGTTCTTCCAGTCTCTTGGTCTCTTGTTCTAGTGCTTCAATCTTGATCTTGTGCCTATGCACAGTCAGGTCAACAGGCCTCGGGTCTGTTTCATTGACAGAAGCCCCTGGGCCTGCCCCGAGCACGCTTTCGAGCGTCGTCGGGGTTGGGCCTAACAAGTGCACAGGCAACCTTGTCAAAGAGGCTGGTCTCTTGAGATCTTCTTTGCTTCTTCATTAGTCTATATACCGGGCCAGTTTTCGGTTATTCCGTGCGTCGAGTAAAGCCAATGGTGGTGGGGCTGCTCAAGTAATGGTCCGCGAATTTCTTTAACGCATGGGGTAGAAACTGCCAATTCGCTCTTCCCACTATGCCCTTATCCTCAGCCACGTACGCCGCAAGCACCGCGCAGGGTAGGTAACAGAGGCGCGTGGCGTGGGAGAGTATGATGGCAAGGGCCCGGCTTCCTTGAACCGGTGGAGGAGGGCGGTGGTCACCTGCCGTGGATTCAGCCCCCAGTCCCCCGTCTGCCTACAACAGGAAGAGCGGGGATGGAACGGAGGCATCCAACGGCATCCACTTCTTCTTCTATCTTGCTCCATCTTGAATATGCTGGGAAGGAGCCTGGGGCTGGCCTCCAAGATTTAGCTCCAAGTCCTTTGTGGTCGTGAGGATGCTCGGATGGCGCAGTGATAACACGAGGTGGCTACTCCGGCGCATCCGTCATCACGCCGCCCATAGCCTTGATTTCAGTGGGAAAGGATGCGAACGACATCATGCCGAGGCCTGCGGCGGGTGCGGGGCATGGTAGCCGGTTGCTCCTCATTCTTCGTCCCTACATGATGTGGAGGAGGAGCCTTGGGAGAGGCCTGCTGTCAGTGGGGGCAGCTCCGGCTCCTCCAGGCGTCACCCTCTGTCTATGTAGGAGGGCTTCTCGTCTTTGTACACTTCTTCGGGACGTGCGGTGATTCCCAATGTCAGGGCCGCTGGGGACGACCATGCTCTCTGTGCGGGGAGCCAAAGAGCATGGTGCTTGGTGTAGCTAATGATCTGGGGTCTTCGGGTGGTAGTGATGTTGGCGACGGCGGCAACCCATGACGCGTCAAGAACTGGGGTGACCGTTCTGACGAGTCGTGTTTGCCGGTGACTCCGCGCCCTTCCACCCGTGCCTCCCCGCACCCGTCCTCTGGATCCTCCTTCTGCGCTGGAGAATGGCGCCGCCCTGATCCTGGGGAGGCGCCGGACCCCAGACGCGCCCGCTTTCTGCCTCTTCGACCTTGTCCTGTAAGAGATGGACAAGGGCAAAGGCATCACGGGGCACTTATCTTTTTTCAATCTTAAATCTGTAGGCACTTGCCAAGTTTTAATTCAAATAATGTAATCTCTCGTGCCCATGTTTGTGTTCTATAATGCTTGTACTTGTATCAGCATGTTAATGAAAAAGATGAACCTTGCAAAGAACTCGCGCATGTATATGTCCATCAAGAGGTGAGATGCCTCTTTAGTGGACTAAACGAGTTTGCCCCAGCATGCTATCCTGCGAGCCTCTTTTTGTCTGCTGGAGAACCTCATCTGCCGGGTTATAGACAAAAGGAAACTACAACCACCCTGGCTGAAGCAACGTTCGGGCCAGGAATGGGAGCACCTAAGTCTAATGGAGTGCCAAGGTTTTCTAATGCACAAGTTATAGCTTACAGAACATGAATGGACGAGAGGTTGAACTTATTTGTTTGGCTTGTCGGGATTGCAGTGCCGGGCAATCTTCTCACCCCTTTGTCGAAGCCAAGTCCATAGTGAGATCATGTAACTTCATGCAGATGAGAATGAATGCAGGATGCAATCCTATCTATGTGCATATGCAGATGCTCATGAAATGCTTATGCAGTAATCTGAAATGCTCATGCATGCATGCAATCTAGGTTGGGGCCCCTCTATAGCGCTTCTTAATTTTCTCTTGCACGGGGTCATCGCCCCAGCTTTGTACGAGGGGTTACATGCAACTGAGGCAAGGCCCGTACAAATGGGTGGCTGCCGGGACGGGTAGAACTTGTGGAGATGCTCAATATTCCATGAGTTTTGCAACAGAGTGCCATCTCCGGACTCCAGACGGACTACACCAGGTCTGGTGACTCGTACTACTCAGTAAGGACCTTCCCACTTTGGTGACACCTTGTGTGTACCCTTGGCGGACTAAACGCTCCTAAGGACAAGGTCACCTTCCTCAAAACACCGGGCGTGAACCCTGCAGCTATGATAGCGATGTAGGTCTTGATGATAGTGTGTAACACGCGTAGCAGCTCGGAGACGGTTCTCCTTGAGTAGCACAGCATCGTCACGCTGGTGCTGATCTTGCACGATCTCGTCGTAAGCAAGTACTCGAGGCGACCCATAGATGAGTTCTGTGGGGATAACTGCTTCTGCCCATAGACCAGGGAGAAGGGATTCTGCCCGGTAGCTCGGTTTGGTGTCATTCTGAGGGACCAGAGAACTACCAGCAGCTCCTCGATCCACCGCCTGCCGTGCTTCTGCAACATATCAAAGGTTCTTGTCTTGAGTCCACGTAGCACTTCAGCGTTCACCTCTCAGCTTGTCCATTGCTCTAGGGGTGTGCCACAGAGGCGAATGAGATCTTGCATCCGAGGGCATGAATATATTGCATGAAGGTATGTCCCGTGAACTAGGTGCCATTGTCGGTGATGATCCTTCCTGGAACTCCAAAATGACACACCAGATCTTTCAAGAACTTGATAGTTGACTGAGCAGTCGCCTTTCTCACAACAGTCACTTCCGGCCACTTTGTAAACTTGTCGGTGGCAACGAACAAGAATTCAAAGCCCCCGATTGCTTGGGGAAAAGGGCCGAGGATATCGAGCCCCCAGACCGAAAATGGCCATAATAAAGGGATTGTCTGAAGCGCTTGGGTAGGCAGGTGGGTTTTCCTGGAATGGAACTGACAGGCTTCACACTTAGTGACTAGCTCGACTGCATCTTGGAGGGTTGTGGGCCAATAGAATCCTTGCTGGAATGCTTTCCCAACTAATGCCCTTGATCCAATGTGGGATCCGCACATTCCTTTGTGAATCTCAGCCAACAGTTCCTTTCCTTCTTCTCGGCAGACACACTTCAATTTCACACCGTTGGGCCTCCTTCTGTATAGAGTGTCATCGATAAACTGATACATACACGCCCTCCGCGCTACTCTTTCAGCTTCGTCTTGATCACCGGGAAGCTCTGCGGTTTGGAGGAAGCGGACAATGTGCCTTGCCCAAGTTTGAGCCGGTGGCTCAGCAACGAGGACTAGCGGCACTTCCTCCGCTGCGGGAGCACTGGCCTCGTGCGCGGGGTCCATGGACCCGGCAGGAGGGGTGTTCTGGCAGGCTGTGAGGAGTTGTTTCCGGCAGGGTCTCTGCCGGGAGTGGACGGCTCTACCGGGAGAGGCTTTACGGTGTCCAACTTCCTCCTCTTCCGGGCCATTGTTGCTGGGGATACGGAGGGCTGAGTAAGATAGAGAACAAAAGTCCCTGGTTCCACAGGAACCTTCTGCGCAGCACACTTTGACCGATGATCAGCTATGCTATTTTCCGCACGGGGTACGTGCTCTGTTTGCAATCCGTCAAAGTGCTCCTCCAATCTTCTCACTTCCTCGATGTATGCATCCATTAATGGACTTTGATAATCCTTGTTAACTTGCCTCACCACCAACTATGAGTCTCCTCGAATGATCAGCTTCTTGATTCCTAACTCTGCAGCAATTCTGAGTCCGGCAAGGAGCCCTTCATACTCTGTTGTATTGTTGGTGGCTTATTCCCATGCAAAATGCATCTGGACAACGTACTTCAAGTGCTCCTCGGTGGGGGCAACAAGAAGCACGCCAACCCCCGCACCTTGCAGGGGAAAAGCACCATCAAAATACACAATCCATTCTTGGGGTGATTCCTTGCCAGGGTGAGCTGTCTCTATCACTTCCTCATCAGGGGTTGGCATCCATTCTGCAATAAACTCTGCCAATGCTCTACGCTAGACAGTTGTTGTGCTCTAAAACCTCAAGCCAAAGCTGGATAGCTCCAAAGCCCACTCCACTATTCTACCGGTAGCCTCTGGGTATTGGAGTATCCATTGCAACGGGAAACGAGTAACAACTGTGATCTCATGGGCTTGGAAGTAGTGGCGCAGTTTCCTTGAGGCCATGATGAGGCCAAAGATCAACTTTTGTACACCAGAGTACCTTGACCTAGCCCCCTGTAAAAGGGAGCTGACGAAGAACACGGGGCGCTTCACCACTTTCTTCCTTGCTGCATCCTTGGGGTTTTCATTGTTGCCATGCTTGCTGCTGCTCTGATCCTCGTCTGGCCCTGCCAGCTTTTGCCCACTCTCTTTTTCATTCACTTCTCACTGTGCTACTAAGGCTGCACTGACCACTTGATTTGTTGCCGCCAAGTATAACAATAACGGCTCCTAAGGTTTGGGTGCAACCAGGGTAGGCACAGAGGACAGGTACGTCTTTAGCTCTTGTAAGGCTACATCCGCTTCATGGGTCCTTCCATCTTCAAAATCTTGAAGAACGACAGGGCATGCTCGGCAGACTTGGAGATGAATCTGCTTAGCGCGGCAACGCATCCCATCAGGCGCCTCACATCTTTGACTATTTTTGGCTCTTGGATCTGGTCGATGGCCTTGATCTTGTCGGGATTGGCTTCGATCCCCCTGTGGGACACAAAGTATCCAAGCAGCTTGCCGTAGCGGACGCCAAACACACATTTCTCTGGGTTTAGCTTCAAGTTGACCTTATGCAAATTTGCAACGTCTCCTCCAGAGTTGCTCTGTCTTTGGTTTTGACCACAATATCATCCATATAAGACTCAATGTTTTTGTGTAGCTGAGGTTCAAAATCAATCTGGACTACCCTTGCAAGGGTGGACCCGACACTCTTTAATCTGAACGGCATGCGGGAAAAGCAATACGTACCGCATGGGGTGATGAATGATGTCTTCTCCTCATCCTCCTTTGACATGAAGACCTGGTGGTACCTAGAATAGGCGTCCAGAAATGAGAGCAAATCAAAACTTGAGGCGAAATCCACTATCTGATCAATACGCGACAAGGGGAACGGGTCCTTTGGGCAAGCCTTGTTGAGGTTTGTGAAGTCAATGCACAACCTCCGTTTCCCGTTCGCCTTCCGGACTACTACTAGGTTTGCTAGCCAAGTGGGATGTAGCACTCCTCTGACCAAACCAGTTGCTTCAAGCTTCTTGATCTCTTCTGCAATGAACTGCTGCCTCTCCAAGGCCTGCTTTTGGACCTTCTACTTAACAGGTCTGGCATGTGGGCAGACAGCAAGGTGGTTCTTGGTTACCTCCCTGGGAACATCGGGGATCTCAGATGTCTGCCAGACAAACACATCGATATTCGCCTGCAGGAAGGCAACGAGCGCGCTTTCCTATTTGTCATCAAGGGTGGCGCTGATGGTGAAAGTACCACCAATGCCAGCCAGCCCTGTCGGGACCTTTTTCATTTGTGGAGTAGCAACTTTGGATCTCTTGCTGTTGTAACACTTTGGCACGTCATCAACGGGTGTCATGCACTCGGAGGGGGCACGCTTGCCAAACTCTTTGCCAGAGGCCCTACAGTCCTATTTCTTTCCTTTGCTCTCCTTGGCGGGCACCGCTGCCGTTGCTGCCTCTGCTGTGACCGTGTTCCTGTACATCTTGTCCAAAAAAATGATGGCATCTTTCTCATCTGATGGGATGGTGAGGACTCCTAGTGGCCCAGGCATCTTCAGGGTATTGTAGGCACAATGGGATGTCGCCATGAATTTAGCCAAGGCCGGGTGCCCAAGGGTCCCATTGTATGGCAGGGGGAGGTCAACTACGTCAAACGCGGTCTTCTCAATCCGGTAGTTAATTCTCTCCCAAATGTTACTGGCAACGTAATCTTCCCTTTAGGATGACTCCTACCAGGTTGACTCCTTGAAACATGCCTATAACCTAACCTCTAACTCTTCTTCTGCTATCTGAAGCCAGTTGATAACTGCCGGGGAAATCAGATTGTGTCCGGCCCCACCGTCCACCCACATCTTTGTGACCTTGAGGTTGCGAACTGTTGAAGGAACCAACAAAGGAAGGCATCCTACCGCAGTGGTGCGGCTATATGGTCCTCTTCATCGAAGACGATGGGTGTACGGGACCAGTTGAGCGGCTTCCCGGCCTCCGGTGTTGGTTCCACGACATTGACTTCCCATGCCCACCGCTTGAGTTGGCGATGGGAGGTGTGCAAAGATGCACCCCCATCAACGCACAAGGCATCTGTGGCCTTCTAAAACTCCTGCTCAATAGTTTCTTCTTCATCCCCCTTATCACTCTCATTACCACAGATTCTTTCTCCTGGCCCCCGGCGGATTTTCCTTTGTTCCGAAAGGGCTTGCCAGGGCGATTTGCTCCATCATCTCGGCCCTTGCCGCCAGTGACATTCTGACCCTTTTCCTTATCCGCTTCTCATATTCTGCTCTCTATCTCTTGACCAACTACTCAACTTGATAGCACTCCTGAAGGCCATGGCCCTTGGTCCGGTGGATCTTGCACTACGACCCATTGCCCTTCCCGACTTTCTCGGCAGCTGCGGCTTCCCGGCAATTGGCGCACGCGGCAACCTCCATGCTGGGGCCTCAGTCTTGGCGATCTTGCCGGTACTACGGGTGCCTGACCATTCAACAATCAATACTAGTTTATCCCTTCGCTTCGTACTGCACTTCTTAGCCTTCTTCCGACTAGTGGATTCATCATCATCCTCTGAATCAACATCGATCCAATCTTCTTCTCCTGGCAATTTCCTCCCTTCCACCATACGGGCACACTTATCCGCTAGGGTGTACAGCTCCTTCACAGTCTTGGGCAACCGCACGTTCATCTTGGCATGAATTCGGCGGTTGCGCATGTTGGACTGGAAGGCAGCTATCCCGGGTGCTGGATGGATATTTGGGATATTCCTATGAACTTTACTGAACCTCTGCAAATACTTACGGAGGGTTTCTCCTTCCTTCTGTTAGAGAAGCTGCAGATCGCCAGGGTGGCCCGGCTCTTGGTGGCCACCGGTGAAAGCGCCGATGAACTCATGGCACAGATCTGCCCACGACGAAATGGAGTTCTTCGGTAGGTGCATCAGCTAGGACCTCACGTTGGATTTGAGTGCCAACAGGAAGTAGTTGGCGAACACATTCTCATCTCTTCCCCCGGCAGCCTGAACAGTGATGGTTTAGATGCTCAGGAACTCTGCCGGGTTCAGTCCTCCATCATACTTCTTAGGTATATGCGGCTTGAACGTCCAAACGGACGGCCAACAGACTTGCCGCGGCTCATGGGCGACGGCAGGGCAGCCAACCTTGAAGGGAAGGAGCCCGTTAGCACCACGAGTGGGTTCATCAATGTCGAGGCCACCGCGCCCGTCGGCTTAGAGGAGGCTGCCGTGGTGTTTCTTGATGACGCACACGTCCCCTCTTCGCCCGTCTTCCGGGATCCTCCATTGGCCTGGACGAGCCTGTTGATCAGAAGAGGCCATTGAGGCGTCATCGGGGTCTTGATTTGGTCGCGCCCGCGCCGGCCGCCGTTGTGGAGATTGCACTGTGGGGATGGCTCCCCCGTACGGGCAGTGGCATGGGCCATAGCTGTTGCTTGGGGAGGTCGTGGCGAGGCAGCCCGTCGCGAGCCTTCAGCTTCAGCGAAACCGAGCAGACATTGGATGGTGGCACGCCATTCGTCCATCTACTCGATCGCTGGTGGAAACCTTAGCAGCAGCTGAGCCCGCGCCATGGCCTCCGAGGCTATGCTTGGCATAGATGACGATGAAGTCGATCGCGCCGCCGCTTTCCTCGGCGGAGCTGTGGCAACAGATCAACGCTTCGCTATCATGCGGGCGCAACCACCTGGGTAGCAGGGTGGTGAGGCGGAGGCGCCCGAGGGGCATCAACTCCGTCGGGCGCACGAGTTCAGTTGGCCCGCCCTAGGGAGAGCGCACGCATCGCAGTCATGCCTGCGGCAAGGACTGCTGTCGGGCGGTAGCTCACCTCGGACCGAGCGCCATCAGTGTGGTTGCGGCCGTCGGGGCGTTGCTGATGTCGCTCTCCTCTAGCATCTTCTGCTTCCGCGTCAACCGCGAGAGGGATTGTGGCGGTGTCGCCGGCCCCGGCCACATCCCCTGTGATACGTCCATTTTGCATCATGCTTTTATATCAATATTTATTGCATTATGGGCTGTTATTACACATTATAACTCAATACTTATGGCTATTCTCTCTTATTTTACAAGGTTTACCATGAAGAGGGGGAATGCGGGCAGCTGGAATTTTGGCTAGAAAAGGAGCAAACATTGGAAACCTATTTTGCACTGCTCCAAAAATCCTGAAACTCCACGAAACTTATTTTTGGAATTAATAATAATTATTGAGCAGAAGAAACACGGAGGGGCCCACACCGCCAGAGGGTGGGGGTGCGCCCACCCCTACTGGGCGTGCCCCCTGTCTCCTAGGCCCCCTGGTGGGCCTCCGGTGTCCATCTTCTGCTATATGTTACCCTGGAAAAAATCGTGGGCAAGCTTACGGGACGAAACTCCGCCGCCACGAGGTGGAACCAATCTAGAGCTCTGGTAGAGCTGTTCTGCCAGGGACACTTCCCTCCGGGAGGGGGAAATCATCACCATCATCATCACCAACGATCCTCTCATCGGGAGGGGGTCAATCTCCATCAACATCTTCACCAGCACCATCTCCTCTCAAAACCCTAGTTCATCTCTTGTATCCAATCTTGTATCAAAACCACAAATTGGTACCTGTGGGTTGCTAGTAGTGTTGATTACTCCTTGTAGTTGATGCTAATTGGTTTACTTGGTGGAAGATCATATGTTCAGATCCTTAATGCATATTATTACTCCTCTGATTATGAACAAGAATATGCTTTGTGAGTAGTTACGTTTGTTCCTAAGGACATGGGTGAAGTCTTGCTATTAGTAGTCATGTGAATTTGGTATTCGTTTGATATTTTGATGAGATGTATGTTGTCTTTCCTCTAGTGGTGTTATGTGAACATCGAGTACATGACACTTCACCATTATTTGGGCCTATAGGAAGGCATTGGGAAGTAATAAGTAGATGATGGGTTGCTAGATTGACAGAAGCTTAAACCCTAGTTTATGCATTGCTTCGTAAGGGGCTGATTTGGATCCATATGTCTAATGCTGTGGTTAGGTTTACCTTAATACTTCTTTTGTAGTTGCAGATGCTTGCAATAGGGGTTAATCATAATTGGGATGCTTGTACAAGTAAGGGTAGTACCCAAGCACGGGTCCACCCACATATCAAATTATCAAAGTACCGAACGCGAATCATATGAGCTTGATGAAAACTAGCTTGACGATAATTCCCATGTGTCCTCGGGAGCTCTTTCCTCATTATAAGAAATTGTCCAGGCTTGTCCTTTGCTACAAAAAGGATTGGGACACCTTGCTGCACTTTATTTACTTTATTTACTTGTTACTCGTTACAATTTATCTTATCACAAAACTATCTGTTACCTACAATTTCAGTGCTTGCAGAGAAAACCTTACTGGCAACTGTTTATCATTTCCTTCTGCTCCTCGTTGGGTTCGACACTCTTACTTATCGAAAGGACTACGATAGATCCCCTACACTTGTGGGTCATCACCCTGCAGCATTCACTCCCTCGTGCGTCTCCGCTCCCCCGTAGTGTTGGAGGCCGCGGGTAACGGAGCCTTTGAGGTGGATGGATGAGCTGAAGGAGCTGATTTCTTCTTGGGCGCCATGGTTGATGGCACTGTCGATGATGCAGATGGCGATGAAGATGACGTGCTGCTTACGTCTTCAAGTTCGCGCAAGCGAGTCCCCCTACCTGGCGCGCCAAAGATCTCGCGGGAAACCACGGCCACCTATGGGACCAGGACGGCCCCTTGCTAGTTCGGCAGGGGGTAGTCGCGTTGCACAAAGAGCAGGCCAACACAAGGTAGCATGGCAGGGATCGCACGGGCAGTTTTACCCAGGTTCATGCCGCTGCGAGGCGTAAAACCCTACTCCTGCTTTGGTGGATTGACTGGGAAGAGGTGGTGGTGGTGCGTAGTACACTTGCACGGCAAGGGTTGCTTCGGGGCAGCGGCAACTACGCGCATAGGTGGGTGAATGGTCTAAACTTCTAACCTCTCGAATATTTGCCATGGGCCTCCTTTTATAGATCAAGGGGTTACCATAGTGGCAAATTATCATTAGACACTGATATGATAGCAAACAGTGCTATCATACCTAGCTCTGCAGGCTGACTGCATGCATTTAATGTGCTGCTTAGTGTCACGTAGTTGGTTGCCCGGCAAGGCTTGCCGGGCTAATTCGCCAGCTCCACGCCTGCTCGCTTGACACGTCACTGGACGAGTGTCATCTGTGGGTTCACTTGGTAGGAAGTGGCCGCCATGTGGCGAATGGCTGCCACTTAATCATCCTGCGTCTGGACACCACACTGAACGACGACGTGGGTCGTGGTGGAGTAGTCGGTGAGGTGATCTAGTATTCATGAACCCTGACAACCCCTGCCGGGGCGCATGGGTCCTCTTCTTCTGGGGGTGGCCTCGCCCCTTGCCGGGATCGCATGCCCGACAAGGGAGGCTTCTTCCTTGATAAACATCTGGCTCCTCTGTCTTAGTCTTGGTTCCTTCTGATCTGCTAGTTGGTTCTTCAAGTCTCTTGGTCTCTTGTTCTGGTGCTTCGATCTTGATCTTGTGCCAATGCACAGTCAGGTCAACAAGGCCCGGGCCTGTTGCCACGACAATGGGGGCCAAAACACCCTCTCCACCCCAGCTTCCTCCGTCCGCCACCCAATCCACCGCCGTCCTCCTCCACCATGCCGGAGCTGATACCTCGACGCCATCGTTCATTACAAGAGATCGACCTCTCTCATCCACAGCTTCGGACCAGGATCCTTGATTCATGTCCTCTCGCTTCATTCGCGCCATCGTCTTCCTTGCCGACGCCGCTCGTACGACCGTCTCGTCCATCGTGCAAGGACATCTCCCTCGCTGCCACCGTCTGCCCTCCTAGATCTGCTTCCGCGCCGCTGATAGCCATAACTACCGCAACACCCTCAACGCCTCAGTAGATGCTTACACGGCGGAACACCAGAGGCGGTACTCTTTTGTATCTGGTTATTTATGTCAGCAAGAAAATAGATCGCCACTGCTTTACTGTGATTTCTTGTCCATCACTTAGAATCTTACTTGTTAGTTGAAAGCAAACATTGGTTGCGAAGTTGCCTTTGTCCGGTTTGCACCTTCAGATCCGCCATGGCACGCTCAACTCTCGCAATGCTTATGGTTTTCCCTGTTTATATTCCACACTAGTTAAATGACAGTAGACTAAATTTCAAAATTGGGTCAGTCGATTTTTGAGAGCTCGCCAGAGTTCGCCGGAGGGAAGGAAGGGGCTCGGGTGGGGACGGTGGTTGTGGGGGCGGTGGCCTGGCGGTGGTGGGGCCTCGCCAAACTAAGAAAACTTGACGCTGGTGGGGGGGGTGAGGGTGGTGTGGCGGAGTAACACAGTGTGGGGCGGTTCAGGAGGGCGGGGGTCAGGGTGGTGGTTCGCCGGTGACCTGCAAGGCCGTTCTCACAGGGAAGAATCGAGACGAGGAAGAAGAAGGGTTAGGAGACGAGGATCTTCATCCAATCACCAAATGGTCGATCGACCCAAATGACTTAAAGTCACACGACTTGCATGCAGACATTCCTTTATATTCAGTACCATCATCGTAGCTGCTTAGCACTGCTCCTCAATCCATCAAGCTAAAGAACGTGCCACACATAATTCCAAACTTGTTACTCAAATATGAATCAGATATGATGTTGATATTACTAAAATAGATAACGTTTAATTGGTCAACTAATGTTCCTACTTTACTTTCAAAAATCACGTGCAACACATATAGAGAGACAGTAGGGAGTTGCATTCTTAATGCCCTCTGGTTCATCATGTGTGGGCACTGCGCAATGAACATTTTATTATCCAAAATCTGCTTGCTCTTCTTTAGCATGTTCCTCTTCTGTTCTTCTTTAATAAGTACTCTTTTCGTTCCTAAATACAAGTCTTTGTATAGATTCCACCATAGACTACATATGGAGCAAAATGAGGGAATCAGCACTCTAAAATGTATCTGTATACATCTGTATGTGATCCATAGTGGAAATCTACACAAAGATTTATATTTTGGAATGGAGGGAGTACGATAGTAGTACAGTATGTTCCTTGTAGTGAAGAGGAGCAGGGACATTTGCAGTGTAGAGGTCTATTTGGTCGGTTGTGATGGACACTTTCAACTCTTTGGACCTCTTTGATTTGTAGGATTTTGTAAACATAGGAATAGGAATTGTAGTGGCCTGCCTACTTGAATCCTATAAGATTAGCAAGGAAATGCGGGGAGTTGTGTCGCCTTTGAGAGTTACACTGATATTAACAGTACCGCACCTTTAGTTGAAGAGTGCTGGTATCCGAAGCTTTTCTAGCCGTACAGTATATTATGAACCTATCATCTGCCAACTATCCTTACTTCTGGAGCCTATTTTTTGTGTACTTGTGCCAAATTATATTAATGCATGCACCATACTACAGCACACATGGGCTCTCTCATCAGAATCCAGTCATAGCACACAAGGGTTTACAAGGAGCCCCTCTATTAGAATATCCTCTGTGTTACAAAGATAATCTCACTACTATTTATGTTTTCATGCTTCTCAGATATTTTATGTAATCACAATGAATATCTGAATCCGTGCATCAGAATAATATTGTGGTACACTACAAGGAATAACAAAATTGGCACCAAGGCATTGAGTGCCGTTCTGGATGCAATGAAACTCATGCGCTCCCTACCTGCAGATTCTTGTTCAGAATATGGTCCTAATGACTATTCTGACCTTGAGGAGTCGAAGGCAGATGGCCTGTCCTATTCACCCATCAAGGTGCTTGTTCTAATTTGGCAAGGTTTTATTGATTGCGCATATCTTGCTTAAGGTGTCTTGCATTTCTTCTACTTAGTTTACTCATCATATATGTCAAGATGCTATGCCCATCCATTATAAATACATATTCCATATGTCATCATACCATTTTTGTTCACTCAAATGATGTTCTTGTGCATCAGACATCAAAAAGGAAGAGGGTGATTGCCGAACCTGAAGCAACACCAGCAAAGTCCTTGAAAAACGTGGTGGTGCCGGAGAAATCGACAAAGACCCCACTTATATTGGCTCTACAACCAAAGGACACAAAATGTAGGACCAACTCCAAAGCAGACTGCACCCATACTTCATTGGCCACACCACTAGCCCCACCACACAGACCTCGTGACTCCCACAAATGGTATGCCGATTTCAGGTTGCCAAAGCACCACTGTACCACGTAAAAATCCCACTCCAACAAAAAGTACAAAGAAGTCCATCGTCAAGACCTATCCCAACTGCAGAGACGGCCAATTCCTCGCAGATTGGAACCCCATTCTAGTTATTCCCAGTTTAAAAGACAATGCTTTCAATGTTGTTAGGGACTACGTGCATATATTACCATCATGGGAAGATTATAGTGAAGACAAACACCATTTTCACATCTTCCTGTCCCACTTACATGTAAGTGCTATTATTCATGGTGATTATTTTCCTGTTTTCTGCTGATTGAACACATCAATGATTTAAATTACATTGTTGTAAGTAGGCGAGGGTCAATCTGGATAGTCATGACAAGCAAAGCTTGCTTGCACTTTTCAAGGAAGCATTGCAGCAGTATCGGTGTTACCTGAGGAAATCACACTTTGATGGAAAGTCTATAAACGAATTTCCGGTGAAGTCTCCTGTGCTAAATTTAGAAGACATTGAATGGAAAAACCTTGTTATGCACTGGTGTTGTTCCCAGGATGATGTATTGTCTATGATATCGTATGAAAATTTGAACTTCTACTTTTCCGCATGTGCCTTATGGATCTCTGTTGCAGGAAATCTACTCGAAGAAGAATTCTGGTTTGAAAAGGACGATAGGATATCGCAAATATGTTGCCTGCTGCTTTACTCTTGTTAGTACTTATTGTCCTTTATCGTACTTGCATTCATACCTGGTTCATTATGTGACAGCGGTATGCATGATAGCTTGCTTATCAATTGTCCGCTCCAAATTATCTGATCTGTATTAATGGTTACATTAGTGTAGAATATATCCAATGCCAATGAAAAAATTTAGCTCTGCATTGTTCTTGTAAGTACATGTTGTCCTTTATCAGTGTACTTATATTGATAGCTAGTTGTTCATGTACCATCACTTTGCAGCTTATTTTTCCTTTGCCCTCCATTTTCTACACATCATATCTATATTTACTCTTACCATAAGGTTGGATAACACTGATGGTACTGAAGAAGTTTAGCTCTGCATTGCACTTGGTTTTACCTTTTTCCTCTATCATGTAGTTACAGTTATAGCTACTTGGTTATGTAGCATCACTCTTCATCTTATTTTAAATATTCTCCATTTTTTCTTATGTTATCACATCTATATTTACTCTTAACAAAATGTAGAATAAAGACAATGCTTATGAAGAAGATTATGTGGTAAACTTCTTGAATTGCCCCCCCCCCCCCATCAGCATGGACAAGGGCTTCAGTGAGCCGGTCTTCACCACTAATGTAAGATTGTACTTCTCAAGCCTTCAAACTTTGTTGTGCATATTTGGTTAGGCATGGTTGCAACAGCTCTTTATTTTTTTGGTGTTTGCATCAAATTTCATGTTTAAAGTTTATTATGTAGTTCATCAACAAAAGTTTGTCCTTCTCAATTTAAGTTTTCAATTATACAACCAAGTTCCTTCTTCATACCATGTAAATCTAACTATACAGTGCAAGTCATCTTCTTTTGCGCTGCATGTATGCTTCTATTCTTGATCCGTAATCCATTGGTGTGGTGAACCTACCCACTACAACACAATGTCATATTCTGCAATGTCTTAACTATGAACAATGTCATATCATTCTACTATTATTTAAACCATCTCTTTATTTGCCAATCTGAAATGGGATAAATTGATAGCACACTAACCATCGATACTTATGAGTTCTTGATCTGTAATCCAGTGGTGTCGTGAAGCTGCCAACTCCTTCACAATGTCTTCCTGCCATGTCTTAACCTAAACAATACCATATTCTATTAATGCTATTTTAAACCATGTCACTTCATTCGTCAAGAAGAAATGTGATGAATTGTCAGCACTGATACTTATATGTGCAAAACCTGTCATCTGTCTACTTGTTTCTCTTTCAGAGTGAGGAGGATATAAGCATCAAACAAGTGTAGTCTCATCACTTTGCTCACCGCTATACCGCAGCTCTCGAAAGAGGCTAACCTTTCTTCAACTCTATTGAAGTGTCAGAGGTTTTGTATATTATTTTGTCGGCATGTTTATTTGCACCGTGGCGCCTTTGATGCCCAAAGGTATGTAATCTGTTGTCTGCTTGTGCTTTATTATCATAGTGGCGAACTTTGATGACCAGTGGATGTAATATGCCGTAATTTCATTATTGTATAGTCTAGGTTTTTTCTTATTCTCGACGCTGCAGTTGTTTTACTGTGTATATATCCTGTCTTCGCTCCAGGAAAAGTGAACCGGCCAAACTATAGAATTATGGTACATAATCGGGCCGTCATCACTATGTATGGGCCGCATCATGGGCCTAGTTATCTTGGTCCGTTAACAGGCCTAAATGTAAACTGATCCACTAGTAGTTTCGGGCCTTTAATATGCCGAGTAAACCGCCGACCCTATTTTCGCAAGAAAATTCACTGGGATTTTAGGAGGCTCAAAAGTAGGTTGGGCCTGAAGTGTGCCGAATAGCTCATGGGCCGACAACAGGCCGAAATAGACCCCGGCCCATCATTGTGCCAATCACATCACGGGCCGTTAACTAACCAAAATTGTCTCGGTCCTTGTTTGGACCAATTAGATTATCGGCTGTGAGCAGGCCGGATGCAAAGCGGGCCCAACTATATGACGGGCTTTTAACAAGCCGAAATGTTAAACGGGCATTTAATAGGCCGAAAATAATATTAGACCGTATGGCTAAATGGGCCTTTCACTACTAGGAAAAGGGCTATAGATGGAATTCACACTAATGGCGCACCAGACATGTGGTGCGCCATTATTATACTCAATGGCGCACCATGTGTTGGTACGCCATTAGTTTCAATACTAATGGCGCACCACATCCCACTGCGCCATTAGTAAAAAATTAGGTTTTTCAAATCTTTTAATGGCAAGATTATGGGTGTGGTGCGCCATTACTAGTTTTAATCTAGTAATGGCGCACCACACCCACCGCGGCGCCATTAGAAGTTTTGAAAAAGAAGTAAAAAAAATTATAAAAAAATTATAAAATTTTTTGTTAGTAATGGCGACCGTGACAAGGCGCCATTACTAGTTTTAATCTAGTAATGGCGCACTATCCGGTGGTGCGCCATTACTAAGTTTTTTTCAAAAATTTCAAACAAAATTTCAAAAAAGTTTATTTTTTTTCAAAACTAGTAATGGCGCCGTGGTTGTGGTGCGCCACTACTAGTTTAACTACTAATGGCGCACCACCCACGGTGCGCCATTAGTAGTTCGCCCACCTTCCACCAATGCACCCCTGGACCGCTTTTCAGCTTTTAAAAAATTAAAAAATGATAAAATGTCAAAAAATAAAAGAAAATAAGTTTCCATGTGATATGTGGTCTAGTTGTTGGGAAAATTTACAAATATAAATTTCGACTTTATTTGTAAAATCTCTCCAAAATTTGTAAAATGGGCATAACTTTTGCATACTTAACTCGGATTAAAAAGTTTTATATATGAAAATCATCTACTCAAAAGTTACATCCGAATTTAACTGGGGAACCCTGTTAAACATTTTCAAAATCCCCAAAACCTAACAGAAAAAAAAGTTACGGGCTTTCAAGATCTAGAGGCAAAAAAATTCAAAAAAAAATTGGTTTTTTATTTTTTTTGAAAAAATGATATGTAATATGACCCGAAGGTTTGAAATATTTTTCAAAATTTTCATCATAGTCATGAACATGAACAAAGTCCTAGACATCAACAAGGTATAATAGGATTGATATGCTAGATATATCAACAAGTGCTTGTGAAGTGAGTCTTTGGGGTTGGATAGAACTCAAGTTAAGCGTGCTTGGGCCGGAGTAGTGTGAGGATGGGCGACCTTTCGGAAGTTTGACCATGGAGTGCGATTTGACCCGAGATTAAGCATATTGACTCGAGATTAAGCCATAGTGACCTCGAGATTAAGAAAAAACAAAAAATTGGAAATTTTGAAAAAAAATTAAAAAAATTCTGCAAAAAAATTTGAAAAAAATTGTTACTAATGGCGATTTTATGGGTGCGCCATTAGTATACCGATACTAATGGCGCATCAGAAGTTATACTTATGGCGACACAAAGCGCCATTAGAAAAAAATTCTAGTGGCGTGATGCTAATGGCGCACCGGTAGTGCGCCATTAGTAGGCAAAACCGGTGCGCCATTAGAAGGCTTTTTCCTAGTAGTGTTTTAGCAAACAGAAATCCTAACTGGGCCTCAAGTGGGCCCAAAAGCACAGGGTCCACTTGATGGGCTGAATCTGATATGGGCCATAATTTAGCCCAAAGGGTCTGAAAGGGTCGGATCTTATATGGGTCATAATATGGCCCAAAACATGGTAAACTATTAACGGGTCGGATCTCATATGGGCCCTTATTAGGCCCAAAATGTGACAGGATGTTAATGGACTAGATCAAATATGGGCCGACATTTGGCCGAAATCATGGCAGCCTGTTAACGGGCCGGCCCACTAGTGTCTTCAAAATCTTGTGGCCCCTTAGCCGGGTTGGCCCATTATGGTCTGCAAAATCTTATGGGCCTTTAGCTGGGCCGGCCCATTATGGTCTGCAAGTCTTGTGGGCCTTTAGCTGGTCCGACCCATAATGGTCTACAAGATTTTGTGGGCCTTTAGCTGGGCGGCCCATTATGGTCTACAAAATTTTGTGGGCCTTTATTTCGGCATCCTAGATATGGGGGTATCCAGCCCTGCCTGCCTGTGGCCCACCACGTGGCTCCATCGAAGGCCTGGTACGGTCCAGCTTCATCATCAACAACACAAGACCCTTGCGAGGGGCCAAGCCTCGCGAGGCGGACGACGCCAAGACCCCCAAGGGGATCGGCCTCCTCAGGCTGGCTCCCGAGGGGCGGAGAGTTCTATGCACTCATGAGGCTCAGCTGACGTGAGCCATGATGACCAAGGCCAGGTGGGCGCAGAGCGCAGATTTTCTCTTTGGTGCAAGGGAGGTAAGCCACAGGTGCGGATTCCCGAGGGATCAGCCAAAGGTTTCCATTCTGGTGCAACGAGACCAAGACCACCAAGATGACAGGATGGAGGTCATCGACGAGCCCACCAGCGTCACGACGAGAGGCTTTTCACAGGCGAAGACTACTTTTGTCAGGATAAGCTGTACTACTTGTCCCCTTTCAAATCCGGCCGTTGTGGGATCCATTCCCGCCAATATTTGGGAGGAGGACCAAGGCCACTATAAATAGGACTAGCCACCACCATAGAAAGGGACAAGTCGAACTAGCTCACACCACACCGGCTCAAGAACACCTCACCTCCTGAGGCTAGTTCATCCATTGTACTAGTTCATCCTCAGCCCTTCGAGGCAATCCACCAAAATGCTGGAGTAGGGTATTACATCACAAGGTGGCCCGAACCAGGATAAACTGATGTGTCTCTTTGTCTCCTTGAGCTTGACGCGCTAGGCTTAGGAGGGTCGTGAGTAGGCAGGCTGAGCAGGTTGAGATCTCCGCACGCACCCCAGAGTTCGAACCTCTCAAGGGTTTGTGGATCCCTTAATCTGACATTTGGCATGCCAGGTAGGGGTGCGTCGGATCTTGTCTTCTGTGGATTGATTCACCACCACTCCGACACCTCCATGGCCGATGTGTGTCGGGCTCGTGCCGAGCATAGGGCCGCAGTCACCGCCCGCATCGCTCAGACTGGCGGGTGATAGCTATGCCCGTCGCGCTCCGTCTTCAGTGGCCAATGCCGCCATGGGCCCTGCCGGCCACGAGAAGCAAGCTTCATCGCTGCACTCGTCGGTGCGCCATGACGGACACCGCTACTCCGTCACTGACCCTAGCAGCTTCGTCATCCCATGCACGTCACGGCCAGGAGGACGCGCAGGCCGCTCTGCTCATGGCGCGGGAGCTCCTTTGCTACCGCCCGGTTGGTGGCCTCTACCAGGAGTGGCTCGAGCGGATCGCTGAGCTCGTCAGCGTCGCGCACGGGGGCTCCGCCGAGCCGGCTTGCTCGCTGCCTCAGCAACCACCTGCAGCGGGCGTCGTGGTGCACGGGGCTTATCCACCACCTCAGGCCCAAGGCGCCATCGTCAAGCCAAGGCATGTGGCTCCACGGCGCGACCCACCGCGCGCTGCGCCAGCTCGGGATGATGTGAGCTGCCAGGTGGTGCAGTGTCCACAAGGGAAAGCACGCGTGCTTCTAGCACCCCAGCACAAGGCCCGCGTACCGCCGCAGGAGGCGGCGGTGCGGATGCACCAAGACCAGTTTCCACCCCGTCGACGACCTCCAGTGGCCACGGCAGGATGCCGCGCATTCTCAACAGAGCTCTACAACATCGTCTGGCCAAGCAAGTTCAAGCCTGACCTGCCTCCACACTACGACGGCACCGCAGACGCCGCCGAGTTCCTGCAGCTCTATGAGCTGAGCATCAAGGCGGCCAGCAGCGACAAGAAGATCAGGCAAACTCGTTCCCGATGGCCCTTAAGGATTGCAAGCGTTTGGCTCTCGAACTCGACCGAGGGTCGGTTTCTTCCGAGGAGATGCACACCGCTTCATCGCCAACTTCTGTGGCTCAAGACCGCCACGGCCGAGGCCGACTGCGTCGCATCGATCAAAGAACTCGATGACCTCGCAGAAGTATATCCAACACTTCAACAACGTTCGCCTCAAGATCCCCAAGGTGTAAGATGAGGCCATCATTTCAGCATTCACTGATGGCGTCCACTCAAGATGAAGGAAGAGCTCACCATCCACGATGATCTTAGCGAACAAGAACGCAAGGGCTGAGGAGGGACGCCTCTCCCTCCTCAAGCTTCCCGACGCTGATCCGGAAGACAAGAAGACCAAGACCAAGGACGTGAAGTGCAAGGGGCCAACCGTACTCGTGGCCGAGCCAGAGATGAAGCGCGGCTACGATCACCCCGTGTCATCCAAGAGCAACCAGCCATTCTGCGTCTTCCTCAACATTCACAGCCACAACACCAATGACTGCAAGGAGCTCAGGGCCCTCCGCGACGGGTGCCTCAGTCGACACCCCGAGCACAATGATCAAGGCTATGGTCGTGGAGGCAGCAGAGGTGGAGGACGCTGGGACGGACGCGACCATCCTCAGGAGTGGCACGACCAGCCCCATGAGGACCGCTGGCAGGGCTAGCCCCGCGAGGGCGCCTGGAGGGAGCAGCCTCGTGAGGAGCGTCCTTAGGGCAATGCAGCTCTGCCTCCTCTGCCTCCACCGCCGGGAAGGGATGAAGATCACCACCAAGACGAGGGGGCTGGGTGCTTCCAGGAGCCTCGTGTAACGCCCCGAGACCAATGCTCCAGTTGCCTTCCATTTTTTTAGTTGTTGTCGTGTGTGTTTTTGTGTTTGTTGCATTATCATAATTGTTTTGCATATTTCATTCCTATATGTTTATGCCATGATCGTGTTGAGTGCTTTGTCATATTTTGCTTCTTGCATCATGTTCTTTATTGATTATGGTATGCCATCCTTGTTGTTGTCATGATCATCTTGCTTTGCTATGCTTTATGATTTGATATGCCTTGTGTCATTTTATTGCATTCTATCATGATCATCATGTGGGTTGCATTCTTCATGTTGATGTATTGTTGGTCTGCTGTCCATCTTGATCTTTTCCATCAACATTTTTCCCCAAGTGCATGTGACGCCCCCGATTCAATCGTACACTAATTATACACGCAAATGTGTACGATCAAGATCAGGGACTCACGGGAAGATATCACAACACAACTCTACACACAAATAAAACAATACAAGCTTTATATTACAAGCCAGGGGCCTCGAGGGCTCGAATACAAAAGCTCAATACACAAGAGTCAGCGGAAGCAACAATATCTGAGTACAGACATAAGTTAAACAAGGATGCCCTAAGAAGGCTAGCACAAAAGCAACAACGATCGAAGAGGCAAGGCCTCCTACCTGGGACCTCCTAACTACTCCCGGTCGCCGCCGTCTTCACGTAGCAAAGATCCATCGGCGATGGCATCCGCCCGTGGATCCACCATCCGTTGCATCAACCAAAAGAAGAAAGAAGGGGAAAAGGGTAGCAAAGCAACCGTGAGTACTCATCCAAAGTACTCGCAAGCATCGATCTATACTAAGTATGCACCGTGTCAACCGGAAGGTTTGTATATGGACCGAATCGCAGAATGCCGTAATAGAGGGAAGACCTAGCCTATCGAAGACTAGCATCTTCACGCAGCCCGAGCATCTTGCAAAGATGTAGAAGAGTAAAGAATAGCAGTTTATAATTAACAAACATGTTGTAACATTAATGCCCAGAGATCCTTCCTCGACTCCCTGCGAGAAAGCAATCTTGAAGCCACATATCTCAAGTATTCATTTGTAGTTGTATAAGATCAGGATATAAGTCTGAACGTCCGTTATCGTGGACACGGCTATTAATAGATAATCTTTCCTACAGGGGTGCACCACGTTACCCAACACGCTCGATCACTCTGGCCAGACACACCTTTCTTGGGTCAATGCCCACCCTCGGAAGATCAACACGTCGCAGCCCTACCTAGACTCAGCAGAGAGGTCCCCGCCGGTCTACATCCTAAGCACTCTAGGGTCTAGGCCCATCGCCCGGTGCACTCCGGGTCGTTACGTGTAGGGCGATACAGGCCACCTCCACCGGGGCGCCAACCGGGCCGTGCCGCAATGTCAATCGACGTCGACAAAGCTTCTACCGACATCGCGACTTTGAGGCCCATAACTATTCTCATGTGGTGGTTGGTGCGTAAAGGCGAAAGGCCAACTCAGAACAAATACCCAAACCATAGTGTATTATTAGCTTGCGGAGACGAGCAGAGACTCACGATCGAAGTGACCCTGCCGCCCATCTCGTGGACTTACGACAAGGGCTCGTAATGCCCTACCGTACACATCATTATCTTATGGTGCTCCGCCCGCCCGACTTTCACCAAGGTCTTAAGTAAAGTCATTGTAACCGTGTGTCCAGACATCAAGGGGAAAACCCAAGGAATCACCCCCGGAGGATTCCACTCGATGTAATCATCAAGGTGAACGTAAGAGGGACCACCTCGAGGTTCACACTTGAGGTGTCGAACGATAGAGCCGATCGGAATGGTGAAAGAGGAAATCACCCTCGACGACCACGCATGTAATAGATACACTAGAGAATTATCATCGAGTGCGTTATGAGGATCACCCTAAGATTTCGACAAAGAGCTTTCACAGAGTCGAGCAACAAAAGGGTGTGATGTGATGTGAGGTGTCGGGCTCGTCATCGATCATGCTGATCGAGTCGTCGATGATGAAGCAGGGGCAACAAGGACAAGGTGGGGGTCACTGATGGATCACTAGCTAACCTATACTAAGCAGTTTAGGATAAGTAGGTAGGTAACAATAGCAGGTACAAAAGCAGGCTATGCATCAGAATAGGAGCAAACAATAATAGACACAAAATCTAATGCAAGCATGAGAGTATAGAATGGGCGATATCGGGATGATCAGGGGGCTTGCTCGTCGCTCGCATAAGAAGGAGGGTCGCCGCCGATGTAGTCGATCACAGGGCATCAAAGAACGGTCTCGGTCTCACGGAGAGAAGAGGGGGGGATAGTAAATACATAGCAAGCAAAAGTATAATAGGACAAAGAAAGTGAGCTAGACGTGTTCTAACGCAGACTACACGATACCGGCGAAGGGTGATAACATCCGGAAAGTTTTCCAAGTCCCAGATTTTGGACAGATGAAATGGAGGGGAAAGATTGCATGTTTGCTATACTAGGGATGTGTGGCGGCCGAACAGACCGTGAATTCGGATTCATCTTGTCGTTCTGACCAACTTTCATGTAGAAAACTTTTTCATCCGAGCTACGGTTTATTTTCTACGATTTTCCAAAGATTCAAACAATATTATGAAAATCCCTGAAATTCTGCAAAGTCTGAGAATTCGTCAGTTTTAAACATCTTTTAGCTGTTTTCAAAAGGCTACAACTATGGATCTATACCTCCTATGATTTTGTGCCTTATATCAATTTTGAGCATTTTCCTGTGATCTACAAGATAGTAGCACTTTCATCTCTGTTAGAGTTGATTTGTTTGATAATCAACAACACTAAATTAGCTATGAAAATAAAGCTGTTTTCAGTTTTTCTGTTAACAGAACATTGAACTTTGTGATTTTTGTAGGATTTAATCCATGCATCGAAAGGATTTGGTCCAGTGGGATAAAATGGAGTTTGTCAAGTATACTACCTACTCATATTATTTTTACTCGTGTTAACAGCCGTTTAGCCACTGTTTAGGGCCTGTCAAGAGGGCTAGTCAATGTAATAGGTGCAAAGCTGGCTACTGCTACAGTAACTGAACATTACTGTAGCAGAGGTGCAGCAGCAGAGTGCAGCGGGCAGAGCGGCAGCGACGGCGCGGCAAGGCTGGAGCTGGGCGCGGCCACACACTCAGCGCACTCACACACTGCACGCACACACACACTACACGCACACACCGCACACACACTGCACGCACGGCCGCTCGGCCATGGCCAGCAATAGCAGTAGTAGGCAGGGGCCGACCATGGCGTGGTCGGCAGAGGAGGCATGCGGCGGTGAGCGCGGGGGCTGCGGCGCGCGCGAGAAGGAGCCGAGGCCAGTGCGGGGTCGGGGCAAGGCCAGGCGTACGGGTGGCTGCAGGAATGGCCGGAGCAGGCACATGTGCGGCCTCGGGTGAGCTCCGGACGACGGGAGCGCAGAGGCAGGCCTGTGCAGGGCGAGCAGGGGTGCCGTGTACGCAGTAGGGAGCCGCGTGGGCGAAATACGCGCGAGGCAGTTGGGGCCGGGCGCGGTCGCGGTGGCGGTGGCCGCGACCACCGGTCGGAACTAGGCGGCACAGGGCAACAACGGAGAACGAATGAAGGAGAAGACTAGCAGGGGGACGGCATGATGCTCACCAGAGGAGCGCAAGAAGGCCCGTTGATAGTCTTAGTAGCAGCAGAGCAGGGGGTCGAAGCGACGAGGTTCCGGCGACCACGGGTGTTGACGGAGATGACGAGGCCGTTGCACTGCTCCCCGAGACGAAGCAGAGTACCAGCTCGAAGGAGACGAGGGAGGCGGAGCTCATGGCCACGAGCTATGGGTGAGAAAATACCGGTGGCCGCGGGATCGTGGAGTGCACGGTGACGGCGGGGCGCGGCCGCGATGGATCTGGGGCAGGGGAAGAGGAGAGAAGGGCAAGCGAGCGAGTAAGAGAGGAGGGGATATTTTGGGGGCCACGGTGGCCTCCTTATCTCCTCCTGCGGTGCTGTGGCAGCGTGGCCGACGAGGTGGCTCGGCGGCAACGCGCGGCACGGGTCTCGTCGGCTGAACAGGGAAGGGGAAGACGACAGCGGAGGAGCTGGGCCAGCTCAGGTGGGCCGGCGCAGGCGGTTAGGCCCTCATGGGCTTGAGGCCCTTTTCCATTTTATTCATTTTCTTATTTTGTTTCTCTGCTTTCTTTTATTGCTTTAATTTAGACTTTAGCTTTATAAAATATAGGAACAACACCTAAATTGGTTTTACTAATTATACCACTGCCACATTTAGTGAGGTTCAAATAAAATAGTTTAGTATCTTTATAATAAAAAAACATTTATATAATTGTTTTAGCCAGTGTTTTAGTTATTTTAGGGCCTTTAAACACTTTACAAAAGTGTTGGGTCACCACCATAATTAATTATGAAATATTTGCCACACTTTGAATGTTTTATTTTGCATGTTTGAGAAATTTGAATTTTGGACTTTTATTTTAAGTTTGAATTTGGATTGTGATTTTGATCAACCGCGGATTAGTAACAGTAATGTGATGACATGGCACCATTAATGAGGGTTTACTGTAGCTTAATTATGTGGGCGTCACAATTCTCCTCCACTACAAGAAATCTCGTCCCGAGATTTAAGGGGTGGAGTAAGGGGTAATGACTCGGAAAGGACAATAGGTACCTGGGGCTATCTCGACGGACATGGCATAGAGGCATCTCTCGAGTTAAAATTCAAGAAAGTCATCGAGAGCAAGGTAAGGAGGAGCAATAAGAAGCTTCAACCGGGTAGGCAATCGTTCGATGTTTGAGACAGGGGGTGAAAGGGGTTCAAAGCATCGAGAATAAGTATTGTATCTGATACCAGAACAGATCACAAGAAGGTGGCTCGTGAATTACATACAAAACCAAGCGTGAGGAAGACAGGGATGTATAGGAGAGTCAGGTTTCGATCATGTGGAACCGTGGTTATGGGCCCACCATGTGGATTAAAACAGGAGGGCGCAAACATTTTGCACGGTCAGGGTAGCAAGGCCTGTCAGGGAAAAGCATGTCAGATATGTTGGCAACAATCTTGGTACCAAGGGCGAGGGACAAAGAGAACCATTTTCCTGCTCGTTAAAACAAGGCAGACCAATAGGTTAAGTTCTCATCCATTGGTGGTTACCGAAATGTCATCAACAATAGTAACAGGGTCTTACTGACAGAGTTTGTACACCGAGGTGTTTGCATAAGCAGGGAATTATCACTTCTCAGATATGTTAGGTTACAAGAAAGGTTAAACAAAACAATGGAAAGGAAACTTTAGAGTCGAACCAATTATCGGTGTTCTCGAGTGTCTAACAACTCAGAACCCGTGGAAAATTGGAATCGGCAAGAAATAATAGATGATGAAGAAATCATAAGAAGTTATGTAGTTCCGTGATATTCTCGAGATACCAGAGGGTAATACTAGAAGGTAGAACCAGATAGAGGTTGGACAGATGAAAAGATCTGCAAAAGACAAGTACTTTAACTTGTGCGAAAAATGGGATCAAAGAAGAACTATGTGGTCGGAACCACTGTTGCAAAGGACCAAACATAGATATGAGATGAACTTATCACAAGGGGATAATTAATATTACAAGAAGCTTCCATGATAAGATCCACATCGTTTCCATGGGCATGAACACAAAGTTCAACGTCGACTCCCACTTCTCCAATGCATAACCTTTCATTCACTTCTCGTTTTCGAAGAAGTTGTAATGTTGAAATTTTACCTGGCGAAAAGCCAGTAGAGTATAACCCGCATAACTTTCAAGTTCACACGAATTTATGGAAGACATAGATTCAACCTATAGGGGCATCTTAGGAACATATATCACAAACTTCACGAGTAAATAACTCAAGCCCGGAAGCGTAGTATGGTTGACAAGAGCGGGGATACAATTTACCAAATGCATTATGTATCCGAGGAAAAGCTCTCAAGGTTACTGAATATGAAGGACGCTGTCGGATAAAACCCAACAAAGGATATGGTGGTCCACAAGGGATCTGATGTGAGTATCGGTACTCACCCAGAAGAAGAAAGAATGCAATGATATCAGATTATAAAAACAACTGACTAATTCAAAGCTTAACTGCAAAGTAAATTATGGTTTCCAAGACGGTGGATCAGAAGCAAAGGCTCTGATCAAAGACAAGTAAGTTGAATAGACATAGATCAACAATCAATCAAGGCTTGATTTGTTGAACACCAGCCCATGTCCGGGGTGATGTCTGAGCCGATGGGAAGAATTCTAATTGGGACTGATGATCGCAAGCATTCACAAACATATCGAATCAAATGCTCAAAATTACAATGACAAAGGATGCTAACGAATATAGCTAAACATATGGAATTAACCATAATGCAAGCAAATAAGGAGGAACAAGAGTAATAGGCTACTGAGTATTTTCAGAAGATCAAAAAGTATTCCAGGGCATCTTGTAATAACAAGTGCAACTGGGGAGAAGGTATGAACGACAAATGTAGGTAGTTACCCATAAGGATTTATCGGTGGTAGGGATCACAACGACAAAGGGTACAAGGGTATCGAGAAAGCATCGGAGAGTATCTTCAGAACCTTCTGGTGCACCAAGCAATCATCTGGAGTGAGGGGCTCTCTGGGAGAAAGTATTTACGAGAACCTAGAGTTAGAGTTAACAAAATCATTTACCAAAATAGAAGAGATATCAGAGTCCCAGAGTATAGACGAGGAGTAAAAGATCCTAATACCACCCAATGGCGACGTGGGCCCGTAAGCCACACAGCCATGTTAGTAAAACAGTTTTTCAAACACTAGACTCAACTTCGGCCAAGGAGTTGGAAAGGGGGATCCTACAGGCAATCGGCTCGATATCAATCTTCAGACGCCTCGATTCAATCGTACACTAATCATACACGCAAATGTGTACGATCAAGATCGTGGACTCACGGAAGATATCACAACACAACTCTAGACACAAATAAAACAATACAAGCTTTATATTACAAGCCGTGGGCCTCGAGGGCTCGAATAGAAAAGCTCGATACACAAGAGTCGCCGAAGCAACAATATCCGAGTACGCATATAAGTTAAACAAGGATGCCTTAAGAAGGCTAGCACAAAAGCAACAACGATCGAAGAGGCAAGGCCTCCGCCAGGACCTCCTAACTACTCCCCGGTCGTCGGCGGTCTTCACGTAGCAAAGATCCATCGGTGATGGCATCCGCCCAGGATCCACCATCTAGTTGCATCAACCGGAAAGAAGAAAGAAGGGGGGAAAGGGGTAGCAAAGCAACCGTGAGTACTCATCCAAAGTACTCGCAAGCATCAGATCTATACGAAGTATGCACTGGTATCAACGGGAAGGTTTGTATATGTGGACTGAACTGCAGAATGCCAGAATAGGGGGGAAGACCTAGCCTATCAAAGACTAGCATCTTCACGCAGCTCCGAGCATCTTGCAGCATGTAGAAGAGTAAAGAATGGCAGTTTATAATTAACAAACATGTTGTAACATTAATACCCAGAGATCCTTCCTCAACTCCCTGCGAGAAAGCAATCTCGAAGCCACATATCTCAAGTATCCATTTGTAGTTGTATAAGATCAGGATATAAGTCTGAACGTTCGTTACCGTGGACACGGCTATTAATAGATAATCTTCCCTGCAGGGGTGCACCACGTTACCCAACACGCACGATCACTCTGGCCAGACACACCTTTCTGGGGTCAATGCCCACCCTCGGAAGATCAACACGTCGAAGCCCTACCTAGACTCAGCAGAGAGGTCCCCGCCGGTCTACATCCTAAGCACTCTGGGGTCTGGGCCCATCGCCCGGTGCACTCCGGGTCGTTATGTGCAGGGCGATACAAGCCACCTCCACCTGGGCGCCGACCGGGCCGTGCCGCAATGCTGAATTGGACGTCTGACAAAACTTAGGCTGATACTGCGACGTCGAGGCCCATAACTATTCTCATGTGGTGGTTGGTGCGTAAAGGCCAAAGGCCAACTCAGAACAAATACCCAAACCATAGTGTATTATTAGCTTGCGGAGACGAGCAGAGACTCACGATCGAAAGTGACCCCGTCGCCCCGTCTCATGGACTTACGACAAGGTCTCGGAATGCCCGGTCGTGCCACGTCATTATCTTGCGGGTGCTCTCCGGGCCCGACCGACTTTCACCAAGGTCTCAAGTAAAGTCATTGTAACCGTGTGTCCAGACATCAAGGGGAAAACCGGAGGAATCACCCCCGGAGGATTCCACTCGATGTAATCATCAGTGAACGTAAGAGGACCACCTCGAGGTTCACACTTGAGGTGTTGAACGACAGAGCCATATCTCGAATGGTGAAAGAGGAAATCACCCTCGATGACCACGCACCGAGTGGCTACACTACGTAAATATCATCGAGTGTGTTATGAGGGATCACCCTCGGACTTCGACAAAGAGCTCACAGAGTCGAGCAAAAAAAGGGCGGATGTGATGTGAGGTGTCGGGCTCGTCGTCGATCACGCCGACGAGTCATCGATGATAAAGCAGGCAACAAGGACAAGGTGGGGGTCATCGATGGATCACTAGCCAACCTATACTAATCGGTTTAGGATAAGTAGGTAGGTAACAATAGCGTGTACAAATGCGTGCTATGCATCGTAATAGGAGCAAACAATAATAAAGAGCAAAATCTAATGCGAGCATGAGAGTATAGAATGGGCGATATCAGATGATCAAAGGGGGCTTGCTCGGTTGCTCGTGATAAGAAGGAGGGTCGTCGTTGACGTAGTCGATCACAGGGGCATCAGCAGCGGTCTCGGGGTCTACCGGAGAGAAGAGGGGGGAAGAAACAGTAAATACATAGCAAGCAAAAGTATAATAGGACAGCAGGCAGAGCTAGACATGTTCTAACACGGTACTACACGATACCAGCGAAGGGTGATAACATCCGGGAAAGTTTTCCAGAAGTCTGGCATTTTTGGACAGATGAAACGGAGGGGAAAGGTTGCATGTTTGATATACTAGGGATGTGTGGCAGCCGAACAGACCGCTAGTTCAGATTCGTCTCGTCGTTCTGAGCAACTTTCATGTAGAAAACTTTTTCATCCGAACTACGGTTTATTTCTACGATTTTCCAAAGATTCAAACAATATTATGAAAATCCCTGAAATTCTGCTAAGTCTGAGAATTTGTCAGTTTTAAACATCTTTTAGCTGTTTTCAAAAGGCTACAACTATGGATCTGTACCTCCTATTGTTGGCGTTCTGGGAACGGGGTCCCCAGACTTGCCTGCCTGCGACCTGCGGCGTGGATCAAAGGGGGCCCAGCGCTGCCCATCTTCATCAACACAAGCTCAAGACCTCGTGAGGGGCCAAGCCTCATGGGTGGACGACAAGGAGCTTCTCGTGCACGGCCTCATCAGCCGTCTCACGAGGAGGCGGAGAATTCAAGGCGGGTACCTCATGAGGTGCCCATGATGCAAGCCATGACGACCAAGGGCGCCACGGGCGCCACTTTGCAAAGGTCCTCCTTCCTCTTTGGTGCAAAGGAGCAAGCGCAAGTAGAGCATCAAGCAAAGGCATCCATTTCGTGCAACAAGACCAAGACCAGCCCAACGGCAGGGAGGAAGTCATTAGGAGCCCAAGCAAAGGCCACCACCAGAGCCTTTGACAAAGCGAGGACCAACTTTAGTCAGATAAGTGTACCCATTGCTCCCTTCAAATGGCCAATTGTTGGCGCCCTTCCCGCTCAATATTTGGGGAGAGGCCCAGGGCCTTTGCCTATAAATAGGACTAGCCACCCCCAGGGTAGAGAGGATCGAGTATCAAGGGGCTAGAGAGTACCTGGCATACATCTAGAATCGAGAGAGAGAGAGAAAGAGATAGAGCGACTGAACTCCTCCTAGCAGTTCATCACACCAGCCAAGAACAGACCCTCGCGAGGCTGTTCTTCCTTGTATTGTTCATCATCAGCCAAAGAGGCAATCCACCATGCCACAAACTAGAGTAAGGTATTACACCACAATGGTGGCCTGAACGAGTATAAACCCCGTGTCTCTTGTGTTGCTTCTTTCGTAGTTTAGATCCTAGCCATTCGGCGAGGAGCAGGTAGATAGAGGGCGAAATCTCCGCGCGCAACACAGTGTTCGAACCTCAAGGGTCTTCCAGAACCCGAAATCCGACATTTGGCGCGCTAGGTAGGGGTGCGCCAGAATTCGCCTTTCGTCGTCTTGTTCTTCTCCGACCATCGCATCCATGTCTGATGCACGTCGGGCTCGCGCCGAGCGCCGAGCCGCCCTCGCTTCCCGCATCGCCCAGACGGCTCCCTCGGCGGGCGACCTCGCCGTTCCTCGTCACCTGCCGTCGACGCCACCACCGGCTCGGTGGGGAACGAGCAGCAAGCATCGTCCCATCATCCATCCATGAGGCGAGACACCAGACCGCTACACCTCGCCACCCTCGCTAGTTCTTTCGCCCCACGCGCTTCGCGCGCCATGGAGGCTCGAGCTGCGCCATCACGCAAACGAGCTCCTGCGGTTACGCCCAATCGACGACGTTTACGAAGAGTAGCTCGACCGAAGTCGCCGAGCTCGCTCGCACCACTGGGGCCTCGCGCCATCCTTCTCGCCGCATCGCGCCGCTTCGCTGGCAATGAAGCTCCTGGGCGCCAGACGCCCCTCAAGAAGGCGCCTGCCCCAAGGTGCACAGCCTCGGGCGGAACTCGCCCATCAGCGCCAGGCAAGAGCAGAGCTGCCAGAAGTCCTCGCCGAGAAGCTGCCAGAGCACTCCTCGCCCAAAGACGTTAAGACTTCTGCTGCTCCCACCTGCAGCAAGCATGGGGACCCACAGACCAAGCTCTTCGCCGCCAAGGCCTCTTAGGCTACAACGGGCTGCCGCGCTTTCACCACCGAAGCGCGAACATCGCGCGGGTCGGCAAGTTCAAGCTGACGCCGCCTCGCCACGACGGCACGACCGACCTCAAGAAGTTCCTCCAGCTCTCACGAGCTGGGCATCGAGGCTACCAACGGAGACGAGAAGGTCATGGCGAACTGGTTTCCTATGGCGCCAAGGACGGGCCCACACTGCTCCTCGAATCGCCTGCACGATCTCCTCTCGACGAGATGCGCACCCGCTTCATCGCCAACTTCCGTGGTACTCGCGACCACCCGTCACCGTGAGCTTACATGCGCCAGATTCAAAGAACTGGGAAACCCCGCAAGTACATCCAAAGCTTCAACAACGGCACCTTAAGATCCCCAAGGTAACGGAGGAGGCCATCATCTCAGCCTTTCTCCGACGGGCGGCGCGACGCCAAGATGAAGGAGGAGTCGGGCGATGCATGAAGACCGTGCACCTCCTTGAGCTGTTCAACTTGGCGCACCAAGCGCGCCAGGTCTGAGGAAGGGCGCCTCCTCCTCGACGCCTTCAGCAGACCCGTAAGAGAAGAAGCCCAAGGCCAAGGACGGAAGTGCAAGGGGATGTCGTGTCAAGCAGAGCCAGACACCAAGCGGGCAGAGATCAGCCCAATCCTCCAAGGGCGCGGTATTGCAGGTACCACGACCTCCACACCCACAACACCAATGAATGCCAAGAGCTCCGGGCCGTGTGTGAAGGAAGGGTCGGCCGACATCCCGACCGCAGCGACCAGGGCTACGGCCGAGGAGGAGGAAGGAGCACAGGACGCTGGGAAGACCGCGGCCCACGCCAAGGGTGGCGCGACCAACCTCGCGAGGATTGCTGGCAGGACTCGCCTTGCGAGGGAGGCTGGAGAGATCAGTGAGGGAGTCCTGGACTAGGGGGTGTCCGGATAGCCGGACTATCAATATCTGCCGGACTCCCAGACTACGAAGATGGAAGATTGAAGACTCCGCTCGTGTCCCAAGGTACTTTACTTGGCATGGAAGGCAAGCTTGGCAATACGGATATGTAGATCTCCTACCATTGTAACCGACTGTAACCCTAGCCTCTCCGTGTCTATATAAACCGGAGGGTCAGAGTCCGAGGACACAAGATTACATCTCAACAATCATACCATAGGCTAGCTTCTAGGGTTTAGCCTCATTGATCTCGTGGTAGATCTACTCTTGTACTACCCATATCATCAATATTAATCAAGCAGACGAGGGTATTACCTCCATCGAGAGGGCCTCGAACTCGGTAAAAACATTGTGTCCTCGCCTCCCGTTACCATCCGCCTAGACGCACAGCTCGGGACCCCTACCCGAGATCCGCCGGTTTTGACAATCGACATTGGTGCTTTCATTGAGAGTTCCTCCGTGTCGCCGCCAATAGGCTCGATGGCATCTTCAACCTTCAACGCTGTCCGTGGTGAGACTTTTCTCCCTGACAGATCTTCAGATTCGGCGGCTTTTGTATCGCCGCCAATTCTCTTGGCCATCCGAGCAGATCGAAGCTACGCCCGCCGCCAGTCGATTCGAAGTTTAAACTTCACGGCCGATGACCGCGGAGACTTGATCTTCGACGGACTCGAGCCACAATAGTTAAGCGCCACAAGACCGCGACGATGGGCATGATCTAGCTCGCGTCGAACAAAGGCTTTGGTGGTCAGACTGAATCCGCCCCCGCTACTTACCCAGAGCCGATTGCCCATAACGAGGGTCGGTGGATAGACGCTGCCCCGGGGGCTTCAACATCTACGGCGATGGAGCCGAATACCAATTTTGTCCCTTGCGAACTCACGATCCCGAGGCGCCGGACTCTCGCGGACTCGAGCCTCCCGCGCCTCGCCAATTAAGCCAGATTAGGCGCTGGTTATGGAATTCACCGCCATGACATCTTTCAACACTCGCTTTTGGCGATATCTTGAATTCTCTCAAGCATCTCTCGCTATCAGAGAATCCTCGCCGACTATGGCCAGGACGGTTGGAGTTCAGACGACGAAGAAATTCGGAGCCCACCCACCGCCCACTTTGTAGCCACTGCCGAGGATCTAACCGACATGCTAGACTACGACTTCGAGGACATCGACGCTATGGACGATGATGCCGAGACGATCAGACCCAAAGGCCCACGGACACCGGAAGGCCACCTCGCCATACGACGCCTACATGGTGGATACCCCAAAAGAAGGGATGGCGAGAAAGCAAGCGGAGGAAGATTCTCTAAAGAAGCAACCCAAACACCGACGGCGCCGCCTAAATCCCGCCACAACAAGAATGGAGAATCCGCATGGGAGATAATAACACCGGAGAGTGCCAAGAAAAACCCTCCAAAGAAGACTCAAATAAGGAGGATGTAGAAGCAAGCCCTCACTAAAGGGCGCAGAAGAAAAGGTTGAGGATCACAACTATGTACCTCCTCCGAGGATGAATCAAGCTCGATGACGATTTAACTCAAGAGCCCGCTTAACAAGATCTTTGTAAACGCAGCTCATCGCTACAAGAAGAAGCTCAAGGAGGAAAAGCGAAGCTCAACACACATGGAAGACGCGCCCGATAAGATGGAGCAAAGTGCTCAAAACCGCAGACAAACAAGGCAACAGCCACCAACCAAGAGCTACCCAAGCGAAAGCTGCTCCCTGCATTCGACGAAGAGGCCATAAAGCCTCCACCACAATGGCTCCAGCCAGTCCATCTATGGACCCAAAAGGAAAGCCCCAATAAGCAAAGGAACACGCTAAGTGTCCGACGACAATGCACGCATAAGCATGGGGTGCCGACACCCACTATGCTTTACAGACGTAAGTGCCGAACATGAATTCCCAAAGCAGGTTTAAACCCATCAACATAGAAGCCTACGATGGAACAATGCACTCGAGTCTGGATAGAAGACTATATATCGCATATACATATGGCCGAGGAGACGATCTCCACGCCATAAAATATCTACCCTCAAGCTCAAAGGGCCAGCTCGTCATTGGCTCAAAAGCCTCCCGTAAAACACTATTGGAAGTTGGGAAGAGCTCGAGGAAGTTTAGAGCAAATTTTCAAGGACTTATGTCCGCCTCCGGATGCATTTACCTAAGTCATATAACTCAACAGCCCGAGAGTCGGCCATGAAATTTCGGAACAGTGTTCCTTACCAAAAGAACCAAATAGTCGATCGTCCGGACGCCGAGGCCTTAGCAGCTTTTAAGCACAATGTCCGAGACGAATGGTTTCGCTGACACCTCGGTCAAGAGAAACCGAGGACAATGACCGCATTAACGAAGCCTCATGACCTGCTTTTGCTAGAGAGGACAGCTGGTTGGCAAGAAGCAGCACCAACGACCCAAGTACATCCGAGATAAGAGATGGAACGGAAATCACGCGCAGAAAAGATCAGCGCCGAATAAAGAGAAAAGCCCAAAGAGCACGGCAGTCAACGCCGGATTTAAAAGCTCACGGCCAATAATAAAGCTCAACCCATTAAGGACGACAAACGATTTAACCGTCTAATCTACACAAAACTCGGTCGGATCTGTCAAATCCACAAGACTTCAAAAGCTCGCAAATCACACCCACAGGATTGTTGGGTTTTCAACCAGTCCGCCGACTAAACGCCGAACACAAGGGGCTCGACGCTGTTTAAAAAGATAAACCCCACAAGCAGGCACCGAAAACAAAAGACTTTCCCACAAAGGGTCAAAGCAAGAACTCACTTCATGTGAGGACACGGAAAAACAAAGGCGGCACTTTCTAAAAGGAGCTTCGCACGGTCCGCCCGCAAAACCATAGAGATTGATATCAAAACCAATCACTTTCACCACCGATTATTCCAAAAGTGTTCGAATCAAGGACGGACTTCGATATTGAATCCGATAATAGACGGACTACAATTCACAAACGCCCTAATGGACGGAGGCAAGTGACTTAAACCTCGCTATATTCAAGCACAATCCGTTCGGATGGGGATAGACCCTACCAAAATTCGACACAGCCGCACTTCCTTTAAAGGAGTTACGCCCAGCCCTTACGCCAAGTGCATGTGCTCGATATTATCAAGTCGGTTCGATCACCGAACAATCTCCGACGAGAAAAGTCAATTTTCCATATCGCCCCATTTAAAAGTGAACATCAAGCACTATTAGGACAAACGGCTTTTGTCCGCTTCAACGCCATACCGCACACGCTGCCTCTTACACTTAAGATGCCCGGTCCACATGGCACCATTTCAAAGGCGAGGGTCACTTAAAGACCCCGGATTCGGATAGACGAATCCGACTCAAGAAAGTTAGGGCTCCCTAGCCGCATACCCTTTCACAAGGGCTGCGCAAGACGACTAACACCGGTTTCATATAAACCTAACCTTAATTATTTACGCTTATTCTTTTGCATTATTTTCGCACGAACTGTTTTTGAAATGTTCTCTCTTTTCTACAGATGAACAACGTATGCATCTCGCCCGTGATAACGCACAACGGAGACACAGCGCAGACGCAGAGGGACCCGTCAGAAGGATTCTTTTCAGATTTAGACCCTACGTAGACCTTTTATTATTGTCTCTTGTTGCTAAATCGGCCTCGGCTTCTTCCTATAGCCGAGGCGGAGAATGACGATTTGGCATTGGCGCGCCAAGACAATGCCCGCATTCGACACAAGTGTCTTAGGGTATAATTCGCCTGTTATCATAAAGTCTGAACACCTCGTGGAGTGTTCGCGCCTCAAGTTGGGCACTATATGCATCAGCTCCAATCATGTCTTTGGTCAAATGTTGGGTTTGCCCGCCTCGTGTTTTGCTGCCTTACGCTCAGATCACCCGCTAACGCGCACTGTGGAGAACTATCGCGATTGTGCCCAGCCGCCGGGTGAGCACCTCAAGAGAGAAAGCCAAAACCGATCGTCATGATATAGCGAGAGTCCGTCACCACTTGATCGACTACGGAATGTTTAGAATTCCCGCTGACGAAGGGCCGCTTCGGTCAGCACACACGCACTCGAATCCGGAGATGTGCGGTGCTATTAGGGCTATGTCGTAGCCCCACCTTCGAGCTCCATTGGCTAAGTGAAAGAGATAAAGCATTATAGTCCGATTGCCTCTGTTCGCCACGCTACCACCTCCTTATAACAGACCGAGACGGCGGATTAAAGTGTGAAAAGCGCTATTTTGCGAACACCCCAAAGACCTTGTGCAAGGGCTAAGTCAAGATCGTGATCTTTCGTGTTATACACAAGTATACGAACGGTCGCAAGGAGAAGTATTACTACTTGGAAGCACAAGTATAAAAAGCATTCATACTATAATCATTCATAAACAAATTAATGCGCTCAATTGAACGTTATTTCTTCGAAAGCATCGCGACTTTATTATACGAGCGCCACAGATAACTTCCCCAAATAATGTTCGCAGAAGCCGGTTCCCATCCAACCTCGGGCAGCAACAATGTGGCATCCATCTCCGACATCGGTTTTACACGGGCCGAGCCATCCGCTGCCGATCGATGCAGCCGACCGCTTATCTCCTTGATATGCGGCACCGCCCAAGGAATCTGCTGCAGAGGCCAAAATAGCTCGCCGCTTTGGACCTCTCTAGCCACACATGGGCCACGATGTCAGCCATAGCCAGCCCGGACAGTCTATTCAGTTCGGCCCATTCGGCCAACCTGTCCAATAGCGGAAGAGGGCGATCCGGACTGTGGAATTGAGTCCAATATAACTCTTCCACCTCGTGCTCCCCCTGGCTCTGAAAGTGCTTAACGGCGTCCGCCGCACTCGCAGCCAAGTCCATGTAAGGATCCTCCGAACTCCACTGCTTCAAATTGGGCATACCGCATCCATAAACCGGCGCAAGATAAGAACGGCCCGCCACCGTGATTTCTCCGGCCATGCGAGCTCCTCCTTCATAGCTCAGATTGCAGAGCGGCATCCTTGGTCTCGGCGGTGGCCTTCTTCAGTCTTCCCGCCCAATAGGCGCCTTTTCAAGAGCCTCGCCACGGTCGGCAAGATCCTTTAATTTTTGGCCAATCCGCCACCTCCGCCTCGCTTAGGCAAAGGCGCAACCTTTTCACCTTCAACTCCTCGATCATTGCAGCAGCCAGATCGCTTCCTTCGGCTTGCTCCTTGGCTTGTGCAAGCTCGCCCAAGTCTCCACAAAGAAGAAGACTGTCTCAGATAAACAGCATATAACTTATCGAGGAGGGCTTTAACCCACTCAACAAAGCGGCTATGCAGAATTTATTTACTTTGCGACTCGTCAAGTCGCCGATTGACAAGTGCTATGTCAAGATTCGCCATGTCCAGCTGTCGACTTAGTTCAAGAATCGATCATCCGGCTGGCCCTCGACTATCCGCCACCGTATCGAGCGCGATATTTATTACCCGAGATATTTAGATTTTCGATCCTCGGACGCTGTCGCCTTCGACAACCTACCGAGTCTCGTGGGCTACTATCTATACAGGTGCATCTTTATATGCACAACTCGTTAAAAAGCAAAGGGTACGCTTATTTTCCCATACCTCAAATCCCGCCAAAGAAGCTCATGGCAGATCACGCACCGCTTTCGCGGATTTAAATCCTTCCAACCACCGCACGCATTAACGCTGCGGTGATCTTCTCAAATGGACGCCTCTCAAGCAAAGTCTTCGCCTCCCTACGGCTCGTGGGTGTTGAACTCTTCGACCCTCCGACTCGGGACGCCCGTGATTTACACTTCGGCTCGCTCGCCTCATCCGGCAAAAGGCCGGACGGAGGCGATTACTTCCATCATCTCCGAAGAAGATCCCCGAGGACTAACTCATCCGAGACGGCCGCAGATCCGAATTGCGATATAAATATTTCGTTACCATGTAGCATAAACGAAGGTACTTTTTATTAAACTTCCTCTTCATACTCACGGCTCGTTGAGGGCTGGTCTTTGGTCGATGATTGCGCGTCCGATTCTTTCCGACACCGGACTTCGGTGGGGATTTCTTCCCACGCTTAGGGCCGGGCCTTCGGATCCTGAGGCGGTCCTTTTCCCCGTGAAGGAAGGGATCCTTGGTTCCTCCTCTTCAATCGCCTTTGGACGAAGTATTAGCCTTTATCTCCCCTGCCGCCCCCTCTCGTGGGCACAACCTCCAACATTCTCGACCAAAGACGGCTCCAAGGCGGTCTTCGAGGGGGCCCGACACCTTATCAGCCTTTGATCGCGCCACCCATTCCTCGTAAAGAATAAACAGGTCGAGATGATCTTTGAAAGGCATACAAGTAGAATATCCGAGCTCGAGCCATTTACCCGAGTATCCGGCGATCGCGCTTAAGCCCGCATCTCGGCCAATCCGACACGCCACTTGCGGTCCAAGAACAGCTCAGACATCTCCAAGGGTGTCGCACCCATGAAATGTCGGAGGATACGAGGTCCTCCGGATTGAACTCCCATAAACGGAGAGGACGACGCCAGGTGGTAGGAGGTGCCTAGTTAGCATGACCTCGCATCACCTGACCAGATTGATCTCCCTTGTTTGGAGGTCCCGAATCCTGCCCTCGAAGGCGGGCACGCCCTGACGGCCCCCGCTTGAGCTCCTTGGTCGACCCACCACATCGCTTGTCGTGGAGGTCCCGGCGGAAGGAGGGCGGCGGCTTCGCTGTCGCCTTGGAGCGATGATGTAGAACCACCTCGCTGCCACAATCCCTTCCTCTTGAAGGAACCTTCGAGCCACGGGCATCGACCTTCTTGCTTATGGTCTCCTCACAGACTCCGCTTGACGCCCCGATCATCTTCGCCCACCTTGAATGTTTTCAGCCACAGCCAAAGTGGGGATGACGCGGAGGAAGGCTTCGCAGACGATAATGAATGCGGAGATATGGAGGATAGACTCCGAGCCAAGTCGTGGAAGTCCAGCCCGTAGTAGAACAAGAGCCCCTCACGAAAGGATCCTCGAAGCCTAATCCTCGGCGGAGGTGAGATGCGAAAACGACGATTCGCCTGGCTCGGGTTGGCACGGCCTGCCCTGGGCAGCAACCTGTGCGAAACTTCATAGGCCGTGTACTTGGCCTCACGCAACTTCATTATGTCCTCCTCCGTGACGGAGGAGGGCATCCACCGCCCCGAGGTCGGAGCCGACATTGCTACAGATCCGGCGCCGAGTCCAAGCTCTTGGTGTTGGAACCGGAGCAGAGGAAAGATTCGATGCGAGGTTAAAAGACAAGGGCAGGCCTTGGTCCTCTTATAAAGGGGGAAATAATGCCAAGGGCCGCCTCCGTGACCATTCGAGATTCCCTTCGATAGAGGAGGCGTGGCGACAGAACGGTTGGGTTACCCACGCACGTATTGATGAGGATCCCGAATAAAAGGGGACACGATCCGCTCGGACAGACGTGTTAAGGAAGCCGCCGCTTAAACGTGGCCGAGGCGGAACAATAAAACGATTCAAATGAGGGCTTGGTCATGGTAGACATCACGCCGTGAATACGCCGCCAGATTGAATTAAGTGTGTATTTTATTCTCTACGCTGGAATGTGGAAATTATTTTGCAGAGCCGACACTATCCCGTGTTCATTATCTTCTCCGGATTATTCATGGAGGAACCCGCCTTTGCAATGCCGAACATTATGCACGCCGGACTTATCGTCATTGAAGACCTGGTTCAGGGCTACCGAGGAGTCCTCGACTAGGGGTGTCCGGATAGCCGGACTATCAATATCCGCCGGACTCCCTGATCACGAAGATGGAAGATTGAAGACTCGCTCGTGTCCCAAGGTACTTTACTTGGCGGAAGGCAAGCTTGGCAATACAGATATGTAGATCTCCTACCATTGTAACCGACTGTAACCCTAGCCTCTCCGTGTCTATATAAATCGGAGGGTCAGAGTCCGTGAGGACACAAGATTACATCTCAACAATCATACCATAGGCTAGCTTCTAGGGTTTAGCCTCATTGATCTCGTGGTAGATCTACTCTTGTACTACCCATATCATCAATATTAATCAAGCAGGATGTAGGGTATTACCTCCATCGAGAGGGCCCGAACTCGGTAAAACATTGTGTCCCTCGCCTCCTGTTACCATCCGCCTAGACGCACAGTTCGGGACCCCCTACCCGAGATCCGCCGGTTTTGACACCGACAATCAGCCTCACGAGGATCGCCCGCAAGGTAACGCAGGCCTCCCTCCGCTGTCGACGCAGCCAAGAAGAAATGAGGACCGTCATCAGGACGAGGGGCTGGGCTTCCAGAACCACGGAGATCGCTCGCATCCCGGGCGGAGCTCAAGCCCCACCTCTCAAAGACATCTTCGCAGTTTGCCCACGGCGAATGCGTCCTTCCTAAGCTCGAGGCCACGCGCCCTCTCGTGGTCGGCGGTGCCATCACGCTCACCAAGGATCAGTCAAGGCGCCGCCACGCCGGAGTCCTCCCGATGCTTTGTTCCCCGATCATCAAGAACGCGTTAGTCACCAGACCTCATCGATGGCGGGCGGGCTCAACGCCCCGTCTGCGGGAAACGCTCAACAGCCTCCAAGTGCCCTACAATCAGCTTCACCAACCAAGCCTTTCTTCGAGTCACCGACGGCTCCACGATCCCGACAAGCAGGTCCGCCTCGCCACCTTCGGGCACGCGACAACCACTGACCGAGCTCATCGACTTCGACGCCGCCCACATTCACCTACCGTGACAATGCCATCCTTGTACCCAACGCCGCCAAGTTCATGGCCATAACCCACCACGGCCATAACGCCCTCAAGATGCCAAGAAGTGGCGGAGTCATCACGGTGCCTCGCGAAGAGAGAGACGCAGAGTGCCCTCGAGCGAAGCCTTTCAGCCGCGGTCACCGAAGACCCGGATCGCGAAGCAGGAGGCTTCCCGAGGCCGCCCCCAAGAAGAAGAAGACATCGTCCGACTGCCCCTTAGGGAGGCAGCCCTCGTGGCCCGGCCGCCAGGGGAACCTCCTTCCATCGAGATAGGGAAGGCCGCCGCCTCCTCAGTGGCTCGGGGCCTCGAGGGCCGCCACCCGCCAAGGTCACGAGGGAGGCGCTGGGCACCACGTGAGGCATGTATCAAAGCACGCTTCTCAAGAAGGAGCAAGGCAAGGAGGGCCAAACCTCGTGAGTTCGCAAGAAGGCCATTCAGAGCTACAGGAGTCAAGAGTCATGAGAGGCAGCCGCCACTTGGCTGTGGGCCCCCATCCAGCGAGGATGGTGGGCTGCTGGCTCAGATCGACATACCAGGCTCAACCGAGCCGCTGCCTCAGAGCGCCTTTGGCCTCGCAAGTGGGACGCCGCGAGGGTCGGCCCCACAGCCACGCTCTCAGATGCCTTATGGCTTGCCGAACGCGGCCGCCGCTGCACTCAGCCCATGGGGGCCATCCTAGAGGCTCAAGAGGTCAGGCGTTCTGCAGCCCCGGCGGAGATGGAGATGGTCCGCGGGGAGCCACCAGCACCTCCAGAGCCTCCCGAGGCCCTGGGCCTGGAGGCTCGTGAGGATCGGCTCCCGCAGCCCACCGAGTCTGCTACACTAATACCCCTTCGTCCCCAACATCATCAGGTGACATCTTTCAAGTTTCATTTCACTGAGCGCCTCAGGTCAGATTATTCCTGTGCCGCGTGGGTCCGCCCTTTGGCGTATCCCTTTTATTTCATGTTCTTAGCTTACTTAATTGGGGCGCTCGGCTGCATCATCCCCAAGTCGCCTGGTCCACCCAACGGGCGGTAATTCTTCTTATGCTTATCTTAGGGCCATGCTTTCACCCATCATGCTTGTTATTTGGTGCCCGTCTGCGGCACCTTTTCTTCCCGGATTTCGAAGCTTGCCCTAAAGGGGGGTACCGAGCATCGTGACTGTGGCTCCTACCGGCTCTCCAAATTTCACTCTAGTCTTGTCCACGGCATCACGACCGCATACCAAGCAAGCGGCCGAGACCAGCTCGAGGGCCGAGACTCGAGGACGAGAGTTTCGACATTCAACCTAGCTATGCTGCTAAAGGGGGGGTACCGAGCATTGCGACAGTGGTCCAACCGCCTCCAGCCTCACCCTCTTGTTTTGTCCACGGCATCGTGACTGGCATACCAATGACGGCCGAGACCAGCTCGAGGGCCGGACCCGAGGACGAGAGCACCGCATCTAACCAAATTTGCAGTGAACACACTCCAAGATAAGGCTCAAAGGCCAAAGAACCCGCTTTAGGGTTGGGCCCCTGAGTCCCTGTGGCTGGCCTCAGGTGCCCCAAGACACCTCGCCAGCCTTTCGTGCCTCGCCGCCTCCAAAGCAACTAACAGCTAATCGTCCATTGTCACGTCGAACTCTCGCTCCTTTTGTGATGAGCCCGCAGGTCCTCTCCAAGGAGCATCGTCAGCGAGGCCCTCACGGTGTCTTCTTCACTCGTCTCCAAGAAACCGCTTGACGTTAAATGGGGTACCGAGCATCACGACTGTGGCTCTTCATCGCTCTCCAGCCTCACCCTCCGCCTTTGTCCACGGCATCATGACCTCGCATACCAAAGGACTACCGAGACTCGCTCGAGGGCCGGTACCCAAGGACGTAGGGCAGAAAGGGGAGCGAAGGCGAGGGGGGAGAAGCACGCGAGGACCTCGCCAAACAACCCCTCGCCGGCCAAGGCACGGACCTAGCGCCGCACCAGGAAGCGTTTCCTGACCCTCGAGATAAGTCATCCTACGAGAATATTGGCTATCGCAGCACCATCCCCGCACCTAATGCAATCGCGTGTTAGCAACGTTGCTCTCCTTTCTCACCGAATGATGGCTACTTGAGTGCTAAGGGGACCTCCCGAGCATCGCAACTCGTGGGCTCTATCGACCTCGGCCGCCACCTCCGCCTTGACCACTGTGATCGCGACCAGATACCAACGACGGCTGAAGCCGCTTTGGGACTGGACCTTTCAAGAGAGCATCGAGCCCTCACGAGGTCTGAAAGGAAGAAACTAAGCTAAGACAGAATAAGCATCTCGCACTGCTTCACAATGAGGATCATATTAATGAAAGGAGCTACAAACATCTTACAAGCCCCCACGGGGTATATTCTCGGTTCCTTGTAGGAACAAAAGACGCGAGTCCTAAGGAGTCCTAACTACAGGGGCCATCGCGGCAGACGCCATCATCAACAAGGCCGCCCAAAGACCGCACAACCCCATCCAGATCAGGGCGGCGACGGCCCGACGAGCCCGCCTCGCCTCGGGAGCGGCGCAGCTCGGGGCTCAGAGTCGCTGCCGCCGCCTCTCGAGTCACGAAGAGATCGGGCGGAGTCGCTGGATCCTCCCGCCCATCACCGAGGAGCTACCAAGGAAGCGGTTGGTCGGCCTCGCCTCGCGCCGCAGCAGGTCCCGACCGCCTCCCGGCAGCACTCCAGCCGCACTTCGTGATCAAGACCTTGAAGGACATCACCGGCACCGCCGACCTCCACGATCGCAGTAATTGTGACCCGCTTGCATGCAGGGACTTGTCGACCATGCAGCTTGCCGAGGCATCATGGGAAGCAGAGGCGCCCACGCCCAATCAATCGCCTCGCGACGCCCAAGGCCGGCCTGTTAGGGGCTCGCCACGCCAGACTTGCCCTTTGCCTCTCTCGCCGCCAAGTCCAGCGCGCCAGGCCCGGGGCTACTTTCATGCTCGGGAATGGGGTCCCTGTGCTTGCCCGCCATGACCTGGGCGTGGCTCAAAGGGCCCAGCAGGCCCATCTTCATCAACACAAGCTCAAGACCTCGAGGGGCCAGATTGCGGGCGGACGACAAGGAGCTTCTCGTGCACGGCCTCACCAGTCGGGCTCACGAGGAGGCGGAGAGTTCAAGGCGGGTACTCGCGAGGTGCCCATGACGCAAGCCATGATTTACCAAGGGCGCCCGGGCGCCAGCCTGCAAAGGTCCTCCTTTCCTCTTTGGTGCAAAGGGAGCAAGCACAAAGTAGAGCATCAAGCAAAGGCATCCATTTCGTGCAACAAGACCAAGACCAGCCCAACGGCAGGAGGAAGTCATTAGGAGCCCAAGCAAAGGCCACCACCAGAGCCTTTGACAAAGCGAGGACCAACTTTAGTCGATAAGTGTACCCACTGTTCCCCTTCAAAATGGCCAATTGTTGGCGCCCTTCCCGCTCAATATTTGGGGAGAGGCCCAGGGCCTTTGCCTATAAATAGGACTAGCCACCCCCAGGGTAGAGAGGATCGAGTATCAAGGGGCTAGAGAGTACTTGGCATACATCTAGAATCGAGAGAGAGAGAAAGAGATAGAGCGAATGAACTCCTCCTAGCAGTTCATCGCACCAGCCAAGAACAAACCCTCGCGAGGCTGTTCTTCCTTGTATTGTTCATCATCAGCCCAAGAGGCAATCCACCACGCCACACACTGGAGTAGGGTATTACACCACAATGGTGGCCTAAACCAGTATAAACCCCGTGTCTCTTGTGTTGCTTCTTTCGTAGTTTAGATCCTAACGATTTGGCGAGGAGCAGGTAGATAGAGGGCGAAATCTCCGTGCGCACCACACTGTTCGAACCTCAAGGGTCTGCCGGAACCCGAAATCTGACACCTATGATTTTGTGCCTTATATCAATTTTGAGCATTTTTCTGTGATCTACAAGATAGTAGCACTTTCATCTCTGTTAACAGAACATTGAACTTTGTGATTTTTGTAGGATTTAATCCATGCATCGAAAGGATTTGGTCCAGTGGGATAAAATGGAGTTTGTCAACTATACTACCTACTCATATTATTTTTACTCGTGTTAACTATCGTTTAGCCTCTATTTAGGGGCTGTCAAGAGGGCTAGTCAATGTAATAGGTGCAAAGCTGGCTACTGCTATAGTAACTGAACATTACTGTAGCAGAGGTGCAGCAGCAGAGTGCAGCGGGCAGAGCGGCACAAGGGCGCATTGGGCGAGGCTCGAGGTGGGCGCCACACACTCAACAAGACTTACACATCAGACAAGACACACACACCGCACGCACACACCGCACACACACTCGCACGCATGCACAATACACATACACACATGCACGACCGCTGGCCATGGCCAGCAATAGCAGCAGAGGCGTGGGCCGCCATGGCGTGGTCACAGAGGAGGCATGCGCGGTGAGCTGGGGCTACGGTGCGCGCGAGGAGCCGAGGCCAAGGGTCGGGCAAGGCCAAAGCGATGGGTGGCTGCAAGGAATGGCCGAGCAGCACACGGCGGCCTCGGGTGAGCTGACGACGGGAGGGCAGCGGCAGGCCTGTGCGGGGCGAGCAGGGGTGCCATGTACGCAGTAGGGAGCCGCGTGGGTGAAATACGCATGAGGCAGTTGGGGTCGGGCGCTGTCGAGGTGGCGGTGGCCGCAACCACCGGCCGGAACTAGGTGGCACGGGGCGACGACGGAGAACGAATGAAGGAGAAGACTAGCAGGGGGACGGCATGATGCTCACCAGAGGAGCGCAAGAAGGCCCGTTGATAGGCTTAGTAGCAGCAGAGCAGGGGGTCGAAGCGACGAGGTTCCGGCGACCACGGGTGTTGAGGGAGACGACGAGGCCGATGCACTGCTCCCCGAGACGAAGCAGAGTACCAGCTCGATAGAGACGAGGGAGGCGGAGCTCATGGACACAAGGTATGGGTGAGAAAATGCCGATGGCCGTGGGATCGTGGAGTGCACGCTGACGGCGGGGCGCGGCCTCGATGGATTTGGGGCAGGGGAAGAGGAGAGATGGGCAAGCGAGCGAGTAAGAGAGGAGGGGATATTTTGGGGGCCACGGTGGCCTCCTTATCTCCTCCTCAAGGCGTCAGAGCAGCGTGGCCGACGAGGTGGCTCGGGCGGCAACGCTGGGCGCTGGTCTCATCGGTGAACAGGAAGGGAAGACGACAATGAGGAGCCGGGCCAGCCTGTGTGGGCGGCGCAGGGTTAGGCCCTCATGGGCTTGAGGCCCTTTTCCATTTTATTCATTTTCTTATTTTGTTTCTCCGCTTTTTATTGCTTTAATTTAGACTTTAGCTTTATAAAATATAGGAACAACACCTAAATTGGTTTAACTAATTATACCAACGCCACATTTAGTGAGGTTCAAATAAAATAGTTTAGTATCTTTATAATAAAAAACATTTATATAATTGTTTTAGTCAATGTTTTAGTTATTTTAGGGCCTTTAAACACTTTACAAAAGTGTTGGGTCACCACCATAATTAGTTATGAAATATTTGCCACACTTTGAATGTTTTATTTTGCATGTTTGAGAAATTTGAATTTTGGACTTTTATTTTAAGTTTGAATTTGGATCGTGATTTTGATCAACCGTGGATTAGTAACAGTAATGTGATGACATGGCACCATTAACGAGGGTTTACTGTAGCTTAATTATCCGGGCGTCACAGTGCACAACCTATCCACTTCTTCATCTATTTCGAATTTTGGCTTTCAATGCAAGTGACATTATTCCTGCCTCCATTAATGTTCATTTGTTTTCTGGTAATCTTACTACATGTCTTTTACCTCTCTGCCAAATTTCACCCTTTTTGAAGTTGTTTTCGTTAGGTTCAAAAATGGAGCAAGTTTGAATTAAATTCAAACTTGATTTATTTCTCTATCTTTAAAAATGCCCAAAACAATTTATTCAAATAGCTCATAATTCCAGGAGCTTGAGGATATTTTCATATCTGCAAAATTCCCCTCTTATCCCCCTGACCTTTTTTCGTGTAGCTGTTTATTTAAAAAACAGAAATTGAAAAGAAAAGGAGAAGACTTACCTGGGCCGACCTCACCTGGGGCGCCCTGGCCCAGCAACGTAGTTGCGAGAGAGCAGCAGCCCGGCCTAGCCTCCCCCTAGTAATTTTCTTTCCAATGCAATCCTTCGGCTCCACATGTCATCCTCACTCATCTTCATTTTCTTCTACCTTTGCACTTTTCTTCTCTCACAGTAACTCTCGGTGAAGAAGCGCACATGGCCAGCACGGTGGAACCACGACGCCTCGATGCCTAGTAGCCCTCCTATAAATCCCCCCGTCTTCCCTAGGGTTTTCCCTAGCCCTCTTCTTCCTCTCCGCCGCCGCCGCACGTGAGTCGCCACCATAGCCGTCGCCCTCCACTCACCCGAGACCACCAGGAACACCGGCTCACCGCCAACGTGCTCTCCGTCGATCCCAGGCGGAGCCTAGGTATCCAGCAGCTTCTCCAAGTTCACCTCCGTCCCCGACGTCCTCTGCATCGCCGTGAGACGCCGAGGTCGCGACGCCCGCATCCTCTTCTTCCCCTGCCTCCTCTGCTTTGTGGACATGAGGATGCCGCCCTGATCAGCGTGTCTTCTCGCCGTCCCCACTCATCTCCAACCTCGTACAACTTCCACAGCACCCCTCGTCGGTGAGCGGTCGTTCCTCCCAGCCCCTCTCCGGTTCGATTTTATTGCTGTGGCCGCCGATCCCGTTGCGTACGAGGTCGTGTCCGCCATGGACGACCATGGCAGCGAGCCCAAGCTCGTGTTCTAGCCTCTGCTCGCCTCACCTCTGCATGCATCCTCCCAGTGCACACAACACACGCACCAGCCCAACTCGTTTGTCCTCCCCTTTGTAACCCAGGCGACCAGGGATCAAACCCCCACGGGCGTAACACTCTTTTCCATCAATTTTTGCCTTACCAGGTCAAGCTTGTTCATCTCGGATCAAGTCCAGTTTCCATCACAAATATCTTCTAGGCGAGCTGGTCAGCGCGCTCTATTTTCAACCGTGAGGTGCTGGGTTTGATTCCTAGGTGCCCCTAATTTTTTGCCCTATTCTTCTTTCCTCGGCGCACACATAGTCACTTGGGCCAATCTTCCTGGGCCGCTGCACGTTGCTGCAATCCGGCCCACGTTTGTCTTTTTCCATCTCAGAGATTTTTCTCTATATTCAGTGCATGCATAATTACAGTAATGCCATGATTTTGATTTGCGAATAACTAATTATCCATGTGTCCAAATAGATCATGTCATATATGTAAAATGCTTAGATTTTCCTATACTTTCATAATCTGCAACTTTCATCAATGTTTAAACTTGTTGTTTGCATTATTTTGCTTCATTGACATGTAAAATGGTTTATTCATAACTTAATAACCGTAGCTCGAATCGAAATAAACTTTATATGTAAATGGGGTAGAAAAATGCATAGATTAAGTTTCTGCACTCTATTTTGCTGTTTTAAAACATTAAAGTTGTGTTTAGGACAGAATAGTAGCAAATACAAAATATGCATATGGGGATTTTCCGGAATTGTTGTTTGTTGTTCCAGCCTCATTTAAACCTGCCTAGATATCTAGCTTTATTATGCTTCACCTCTTGCCATGTTTAAAAACATTTAATATTGTTGCGTGCATAAATGAGAGTGAACTAAATATTTGAATGTGGTGTTTCGTCAATATGCAACTCGTTGCATATTGAGCTCCACTTAATTTTTAGTATTGTTTGTTGCACTTTGCCATGCCATGCTTCATTTAAACCGAACATGCATCAAACTTGATTGTGCATCATGCCATGTTTATGTCATGGTTGTTTACTATGTTGTTTGCTTCTTTCCGGTTGTGCTTCTTCTCGATAGTTCTTGTTTCGTTGCGATCGTGAGGATTCGTTCGACTACGCTTGGTTCGTCTTCTTCATGGACTCGTTCTTCTTCCTAGCGGGATTTCAGGCAAGATGACCATCACCTTGGATCTCACTACTATCATTGCTATGCTAGTTATCTCGATGCTATCACTATGTCGCGCTTCCTACCACTTGTTTTATCAAGCCTCCTAAATTTCCATGTCAGCCTCTAACCTTTTTCACCCTTCCTAGCAAACCGTTATCTGGCTATGTTATCGCTTTTCCTCGGCCCCTCTAATAGCGTTGTTAGTTGCAGGTGAAGTTGAAGATTGCTCCATGTTGGAAGATGATTATGTTGGGTTATCACAATATCTCTTATTTAATTAATGCATCTATATACTTGGTAACGGATGGAAGGCTCGGCCTTATGCCTGGTGTTTTGTTCCACTCTTGCCGCCCTAGTTTCTGTCATACTGGTGTTATGTTCCTTGATTTTGTGTTCCTTACGTGGTCGGGTTTATGGGAACCCCTTGACAATTCGCTTTGAATAAAACTCTTCCAGCAAGGCCCAACATTGGTTTTACCATTTGCCTAATAACAACTAAGACTTAAATAGGGGATTTTCTCCGGAACCCTAGTATTTTTAATCAACCCCCAGGCTAGTGCTCCTCTGAGTGTTGGTCCACACTAGAGTCATGTGCGGCTTCACCCGGGGAAACTCGGGTCTCAGTCGCTATATGTTGTGCTCATCCGTTGTGCCCTGAGAACGAGATATGTGCGGCTCCTATCGGGATTTGTCGGCTCACCGGGTGGTCTTGCTAGTTTAGTTTTACCATTGTCGAAATGCCGTGTAACCGGGATTCCGAGGCTGATCGGGTCTTCCCGGGAGAAGCATTATCCTTCGTTGATCGTGAGAGCTTGTGATGGGCTAAGTTGGAACACCCCTGCAGGGTTTAAACTTCCGAGAGCCATGCCTGCGGTTATGTGGCAGATGGGAATTTGTTAATATCTGGTTGTAGAGAACTTGACACTTGACTTAATTAAAACGCATCAACCGCGTGTGTAGCCGTGATGGTCTCTTTTCGACGGAGTCCGGGAAGTGAACACGGTTTAGGTTATGTTTGGACGTAAGTAGTTTCAGGATCACTTCCTGATCATTACTAGTTTGCGACCGTTTGCATAGCTTCTCATCTTATTCTTGTATTCGTAAGTTAGCCACCATACATTCTTAGTCGCTACTGCAACCTCACCACTGTCCATTCCTTACCCATTAAGCTTTGCTAGTCTTGATACGCATGGTAATGGGATTGTTGATTCCTCGTGGCTCACAGATTACTACTACAATAGTTGCAGGTACAGGTAATGTGATGATCATGACATGAGAGTGATGTTTGTTTGTTTTGGAGTTCTTCTTCTGCTTCTTCTTCATTCAAGGGATAGGTTCCTGGTCGGGAGCCTGGGATAGCAGGGTGGATGCCGTTTGAGTTTCTGTTTGTGTTTCATCCGTAGTCAGATGTTGCTCTTATTATGATGTTGTTGTACTCATGTGGCATTTTATGCCTATTGTATGTATCCCCAACTATTATATAATGGTACGATGTAATGATATCCACCTTGCAAAAGTGTCTCAAATATGCACTTCTATCCTTGGAGGGACCTTCGAGTTCCTTTAGGATAGAGTCGCATATTGGGCATCACAAGTTGGTATCAGAGTCTCGACCGACCATAGGATCCCCCTTGATTGTTCATAGTTTGGCCGTTGTCGCGTCTAGAAGAAAATAGTTTTTCTATATCGGAGAGTAGGAATTCTTTTTACTCCTCAGCCCCTTCGTCCCTCTGGTGAGGAATCTTGACGTAGGTGTTTTGAATTACTCCTCTTCCCCTTCAAATTTTTCTTAGGATCACGCGGTTAGTTCTTCGTCCGTTGCGATGTCAGCTCTTTTCATCCGGTGCATTTCTCGTCAAGTTGACTCGAGCCTCTTCATATTTGCCAAGTTCAATCCTCAATTGTTTTATTTTTCCCACCCGCCTACCCTTTTTCTTCTTGGAGCCGGAGTCCGTAATCGAGTATCCATCCTACTCATGCGAAGCCTTTGCATTCTTTCGATCGGTGTTTTCTCTTCAAGTTATTCGTCGATTCCCCCTTCCAAGTTGCCTTTGTTTTTCCCGCCCCACCCCTTTTCTTCCCGGAGTCTGAGTCTCTTTAGACCATCAATTTATTTCGTGCGGAGCCTCTTCAGTCTTCGCTTAATTATTTCAGCCGGTGAATTCTTGTCTCATTTGACATTCTTCATCTCCTTTTCTTCTCCAGTGGACTCAATTCAAGTTTTTTCGGGTTGATCATATTCTTTTCCTCGGCTCAAATGTTTGCCCCTTGCTCATTCGCCTCTCGCCATTTAATCATTCCGGAGTTCGGAAGACATCTCAGGAGATTCGTTTGTGTTCCAATTAATTCGAGGTTGTCACCGCATTCAAATATTTCAATTGTTCCGGTGCATCATCTATCTCTTAAACAATGCTTTTTCAACAGTGTTTTCTTTTAGTGGGCCATAACCCACAGGTCTTTTCCCAGGGTCTTACCCGACTCTTCTAATTATTTCGGAGTTATTCTCAAATTCTTTTCAAGTGTGATGTAAGAATGGATCCCATCAGTCACATGCCTTCTCCCGGTCGCTGTCAAATTCTTTTCATTTTTGGTTCAACCCTTCCTCTTTTCATTCTCCCGGAGTATCTCAACAATTTTGGTGGTTCTCGTCGTCATTTGAAGATTGAGGAAACGTTTCCCTTAAATCTTGCCCGTTCTCTCGAAGATTCGAGGTTCTAGTTTCATGTTATCCTCTCGAAGTGTTCCGTTTGTCAGATATTCTTTTCTTACCCATCCGGAGTATGCCAGGAGTTGTTTTATCTTTCGTTTCACCGGAGGCCATCATTCCAGAGTTCTTCGTCCTCACATTCCAGCTGTCGTTCTCCAATCATCCCGACGCATCTGTCAAGTACTCTTTAATCAGCTCGTGATGTCTTTGTTAGCATCTAAATCCCCTCAAGCATATTTGTTCTTCTAATTCTTCCCGGTGATTCATTCTTTTTCTTCATTCATTTTCAAACTTGTGGTGGTTCGCTCAAGATTCCTTTTCCTTGTTTTCATATCAATTCATTCATTCTTTCCAATCCTACCGGTGGTTCATGAAGACTTTCCCAAGGTTGCGCTATATCTATCTTTAATCGTTTTCAAGGCGAATAAGTAGTATGCAAATCGATTGCTTCTCATCAATTTAATTGATGGAGGATAAGCATAACATAATTCTTATTATTCTTTCATCAAGTTGATTAATCCCTTCCTTTAGAGTTTGTTCTTGATGAATAAATTCTAGTTCCAAGTGTTTTCATCTTTTCTTTCCGGAGTTCAAAATTTCCTCGGCCTTTTCGTCGGAACCTCCATCTAAATCACTGCAAGGCTTTAGTCTTATTCTTTTCATCCTTCATTTCTATCTCATCATCCTTTTGTTACCGGAGTTATTCACGGTGGTTCTTCATGATTTAATTCATTCGTCAAGTGTTCATCAAGATTCTTGTTGGAGGTGCTCAACTATCTTTTCTTATTGCATCTCAAAGTGCAATTAATTCTTTGTATTCTTTTGAACTGGAGTTTTGCATTTCTTTGTTCTTCTCAGCTATTCAACCATTTGCTTGTGGCATAGTTTCACCTCAAGTTTTGAGATGTTTTTTCTGTAAGTCCACAACAAGCTTATTCTTTTGTTGTTGATTTTTATCATCAACTCCATTCAATACTTCCTTCTAAGGAGGCTATCAAATTCATTCATAGTGGAAGTTGTTCTTCTCTTATCCATTCTTTTCATTCTATTTCAATTCTCCCGCAGGCATTGCATTGTTCATCACGTCAAGTGTCATCCCATCTTGTGAAGTTCATGTTCTATTCCTTCCATTTTCAGCCGGAGTGCTACCGAAATTCATCCGTTCGTATTCTTTTTCTATCTTGTTCTAAGCAAAGTGGTTTCAGAGTATATCTTATTCCTTGTGCTTTTGATTCTCGTCATATTCGCCATTCCTCTTTTCTACCCGAGTGCTCTCGACTTTGTTCATCTTCTCTCTTGCGTTCTTACTTCACCTCTTCCTCTTTCTCTTCTGTCTCGTTCCTAAGATCTCAGGACGAGATCTTCTGTTAGTGGAGGAGAGTCGTAACGCCCCGAGACCGATGCTCAAGTTGCCTTCCATTTTTTAGTTGTTGTCGTGTGTATTTTGTGTTTGTTGCATTATCATAATTATCAAAATGCCCAAAACAATTAATTCAAATAGCTCATATTTCCAGGAGCTCGAGGATATTTTCATATCTGCAAAACTCCCCTCTTAACCCCCTGGCCTTTTCTTTTCGTGTAGCTGTTTATTTAAATAAATAGAAATTGAAAAGAAAAGGAGAAGACTTACCCGGGCCGACCTCACCTGGGGCACCCTGGCCCAGCAGCGCAGCTGGAGAGAGTAGCAGCCCAGCCTAGCCTCCCCCTGGTAATTTTGTCTCCAATGTAATCCTTCGGCCCCACATGTCATCCTCACTCCTCTTACTTTTCTTCTACCTTTGCACTTTTCTTCTCTCACAGTAACTTTCGGTGAAGAAGCGCACATGGCCACCGCGCTGAAACCATGACGCCTCGATGCCTAGTAGCCCTCCTATAAATCCCCCCGGCTTCCCTAGGGTTTTCCCTAGCCCTCTCCTTCCTCTCCGCCACCGCTGCATGTGAGTCGCCACCATAGCCGTCGCCCTCCACTCACCCGAGACCACCAGGAACACCGGCTCGCCGCTGACGTGCTCCCTGTCGATCCCAGACGGGGCCCAGGTGTCCAGTAGCTTGTCCAAGTTCACCTTCGTCCCCGACATCGTCTGCATTGCCGTGGGATGCCAAGCCCGTGACGCCCGCATCCTCTTCTTCCCCTGCCTCCTCTGCTTTGTGGACACAAGGACGCCGCCCCGATCAGCGCGTCTTCTCGCCGTCCCCGCTCATCTCCAACCTCATACAACTTCAACAACACCCCCTCGGCGAGCAGTCATTCCTCCCAGCCCCTCTCCGGTTTGATTTTGTCGCTGTGGCTGTCGATCCTGTCACGTCGGTGGCCGTGTCCGCCATGGACGACCATGGCAACGAGCCCAAGCTCGTGTACTAGCCTCTGCTCGCCTCACCTCTGCATGCATCCTCCAGGTGCACACAACACACGCACCAGCCCAACTGGTTAGTCCTCCCCTTTGTAACCCAGGCGACTAGGGATCAAGTCCCCATGGGAGTAACACCCCTTCCCTGCGCTCCCCTTCCCAGCGCTCCTGCGACGGTAGCTGTCGGTGTCAAAACCGGCGGATCTTGGGTAGGGGGTCCTGAACTGTGCGTCTAGGCGGATGGTAACAAGAGACGAGGGACACGATGTTTTACCCAGGTTCGGGCCCTCTTGATGGAGGTAAAACCCTACGTCCTGCTTGATTAATATTGATGATGTGTATTACAAGAGTGGATCTACCACCTGATCAAGGAGGCTAAACCCTAGAAGCTAGCCTATGGTATGATTGTTGTAATGGATGTTGTCCTATGGACTAAAACCCTCCGGTTTATATAGACACCGGAGAGGGCGAGGTTACACAGTAGTCTGTTACAATGGTAGGAGATCTACATATCCAGACGCCAAGCTTGCCTTCCATGCCAAGGAAAGTCCCATCCGGACATGGGACAGAGTCTTCAATCTTGTATCTTCAGTAGTCTTGGAGTCCGTGGACGACGATAGTCCGCTGTCCGGACACCCCTAGTCCAGACTCCTCGGTAGCCCTTTAACCGGGCTTCATTGACAATAAGTCCATCGCAGATATAGTCTTGGCGTTGCAAGGCGGGTTCTCCTTTTCAGTTCTATGTACCAGCCGAGCGATTGTCCGCTTCCTTATCAATGTTGCGCTTCTTGGCTTTACGCCCAATAATGGCCTTCTTCCCGCGTCGCCGCTAATGCGAAAAGCAGGGGCATCTTTATGTTTTACCCCTAGCTGTGCAAATAATCTGCCTATAAGAGAGGCAAGAATCCAGATCCAAATCACACCATCTTCCTTCCGCGAATACTCATCGGAGCGCTTTTGACCCAGAATCCATTCCATCATGGACCGTCGATGCGGCTCCTCTTCTCGCGCTCCCAGCCCTTTGCCAGGAGATTGGAGGAGATGCTCTGTTCCGCACAACGAGCTGGTGAATCTCCAAGCGGAGGGATATCTCCCTCCAGGCTTCATGGTTCCGGTTCGAGCCGGGCTGGCCACCTACCAAGGTAGGAAGCAAGCGGAGGCTATCCCAAGTCCCAACAAAGGGGAGCGGGTATGCTTCATCCCCTATCTGATAAGGGGACTAGGATTTCCTATACATCCGTTCCTCCGCGGGCTCCTGGAGTTCTACGGACTCCAGCTCCATCACCTTACACCTGCCTCTATCCTGCATATCGCGGGTTACGTAGCTCTTTGCAAGCTATTTCTGGGCATCGAGCCCCATTTTGCACTGTGGAAGAGGTTGTTCTGCCTCGTACCCCGTTCTCACGAGGGGTCCATATATCAAGTGGGTGGCGCCGAAATATGGCGCATTGCCGGGATCGGATATCCATCCGGAACCCCTAAGAAGGCGTCTGAAGACTGGCCCTCGGAATGGTTTTACATAGAAGACGCCTCATTGCCGGACCTGCTCGGATCGGCCTCCGGAGTTCAAGATCTTGCTTCCTCAAGAAACGCCTTAGTTGGCGCCCGCGGAGCCCCCACTTGGAGGAAGACAAGAGCGTCCATTATCTGATGGGCCGAATAAGATTACTAGCCCATTCCGGGTTGACCATGATTGGAGTCATGGCAACATGCATTACACGGGGGGTGCAGCCACTGCAATACAGGGGCCACCCCATGTGGGTTTTCAATGGGGAAGACGATGCCACCCGTCATGGCCGCAAAGGACCGGATTCGGCCGAGGATCTGGTGCAGATCCTGTCCGTCCTGTACAAGGGGGAGAAGGAGGACTTCCTTTAGACGAACCCGTTGAATGGGTTCTCCATGAATAACCCTCGGCGTTGGGTAAGCGAACATTTAAAGGCCCGACCCATGCTTTCAAAGTTTAAGCTTCTTATATTATGTCTTCGACGCAGGAACTGCGTCCGATTGTGGAGGACATGATAAGTCCAGCTCCGCAACCCGAGGATCGAGAGAGATCCCGTGATCCGCCTCGAAGAGGATCCGGACATTCAGGTGGAGCTAATCGGACGGGTGTTCCACCAGCTCAGCATGGATAATGCTTTAGTCGCCATTACGGTGACTACCCGGACTATATCCGGCTTCCTGGTGATTGTGACGGAAGTCTGACACCATTATCTCTTCCTTGCTCATTTCGACCTTCGCAGACGATGGTGTTTTGCAGAAGTGCCTTCAAGCGGAAGCCGAGCCCAAGGCGGCCGACCAACAAAGGCCAGTCTGCAGACAGAGAGGCGGAAGAGGAGCGCAGCGGACTGAAAACGTCGCCGCAAAGGTATAGCTCACATTCATTATTTGGAGCAATGTTCCTAGGAAGCGTTTGAGTGCTCATGGCTTTTGTAGGAGAAAAGACGCCCGCCGGATGCAGCGTGGAGGTTGCCAATCCAACCTCTACCAGCCGTGCTCAAAGACCTTGTGCGGGGGGAGGCGGCGCAAGGCGTGAGCCGACACTCCTCAACGGAGGATGCCGACAGATCGTCCGCCACCAAGTCTCGAGGTGGAGAGCGCCATGAACCATAGGCACCGCCGACAAGATTTCGTGGCGCATGCTTCTCCCCTCAGCGTTGAATGCCTTTACCATGGGACGCGCACCTCCGTGCTGCTCAAGATGGTTTTACGAGCCACGGAACAAGATGTAAAAGACATACGGGTAAGAGAATTTAATGATTATATATGCCAGTGGCCCCGAGACTAACAAAGAGTTATGTTAACTGATTTAAGGATCATTTGAAATGCGAGGATCTTCCGAGAAGAATACCCAACTGTCTCGGGAGCTGCAAGAGTGCAGGGCCCAACTTGAGGTCAAGATTTTGCTGCCGCAGGAGGAAACACTGAGGCCCTCCCGGTAACACATTTTCTTAAAAAATATAAGCATTGTGCGGTGTGCGCGCAAGTCTAATAATGACATTGCAGGTGCTGCCGGACAAGATCCGGACAGGCAGGAACTACTGCGCTAGCTGAAGGCCGGTGAGAGGGTGCTGAATAGAGTGCAGCAAGAAAGGAACAAGCTCCAAGATGCCCACGCCCAGCTTGGAGAAGAGCTGAAAGGCGTTTGGGCCGAGCTGTCCGGCTCCGTTAAGGAGAATCAGTGGCTTCATTGCGGCATCTATAGTAAGTGCTTGAGCGGACTCCTTTGAAAAGAAGAGTTCGACGAGGAAGTCAATTGACAAAATATGTCTTGTAGGTATACTCACAGGTCGCCCTGCGGAGGAGATGCCCGTATCAACGGGTGATCAACTTCCCGAGCTGTTGCAGCTGCTTGAACGAAGTTCGGCAGCAATGAGCGGCGTCCGGGCTTTATGGCCAGCCCTCTCCCTACCCGAGGGCCTTGGGGAGCTTGGAGAAGCTTGAGTCTTGGCGGCGCTTCGCTTATGGAAGATTTCGCCGCCAAGGTGCTGTGGAGGCTTGGGCCATGGTGAAGACGGCACAAGAAGGCGGATCCCAACCACATGGCCGAGGTCGAACCTGTGGGGCCCGATGGGAAGGAGATCCCTGTGAGTTTAGTATACGGCCAAGTAGAGTTGGCCGCTAAATTTTCCCAACAGGCCTGTAAATTAGACAGCCTGTTAGACGGGATTGAGGAGGAATACAGTCAGTAGATTTGACAATGTATTTAAAATGACATGTGAAATGCCTTCTAGCCGGATTGTAGATTGTTTGTCTTTGCCGACCTTTTCGCTTCAACCTCGGGACCCTAGAGTCCGGAGTGTGTCCGAATACCTTCTCGGTTAACAAACAACCGGGGTATGCATGGAGACCAGGCGTAGGGGTCATTAGTGCTTTATCAGACAAGTGCCCAACTAGTTATGTTATATCACATGGTTAGTAAGAAACATCTTCCAGGAGAATAGTTCCGTTAAGGGTTCCTTTCTCAGGAGGCATGCCCTAAAGTGCATGTCGGGACTGCGAAAAAGCGAAAAAACATCCGGGGCAGATAAATAAGTAGGTAAAAATCATCTTTCAAGTCACCGACCGAATATTCCCTTAAGAACGCTAGCTTTCGGCTTCACCCGGTCGAGGTACACATCCGGCCGACCCGCAAGAATAATCGCAGAGGTGCTCCTTTACCTCCTAGCCGAACAATCGGGAACGAGGGGTAAGCACAGAGCCGAGCAACCCAGCTTGGCCAAAACTTAAGTCATATCGATGCATATAATGGTGAGTAAAAGGTACATGTGGAAGCTTGACACATGTGCTGGGCATGAAGCCCTTATAATTGAGCTTCTGGTAAAGAAGCCCCCAGGTATAATGAGTGCGGATGGCACATCAAGTATGTGCGAACAATGCGCAAGTAGGCCCTTTAGGTCTTTTTAGAAAAAGGGTTAAGAGAAGAAAGAGAAACAAAACACAACTGAAGTGTAAAAAATTTAGACGGGGGAAGGGGACGAACTCTTAGTCCAGCGCTAGGCATAGAATCTTCGGAGGCAGGCTGCATTCCATGGGTTAGGCTCGAGTCGGTTGTCCGACGCATTTCGTAGACGGTACGCTCCTCATGTCAGGACTTGATCGATAATGAAGGGGGCCCTCCCATTTGGGCTTGAGCTTGTCCTTTTTCTTGTCCGGCAGGCGTAGAAGTAGTTCGCCAACATTGCAAGTCTTGGCCCGTACTTCTCTGCTTTGATATCTTCGAGCCTGCTGCTGATAGAATGCGGAACGAGCCTTGGCGACGTCGCGTGCTTCCTCCAATGCGTCCAAGTTGTCCTGCCGATCCAGCTCGGCTTCTCTTTCTTCGTACATGCGTACTCGAGGTGAGTCATGAATGATGTCGCAGGGCAAAACTGCCTCTGCGCCGTATACCATAAAAAATAGTGTGAATCCGGTAGTACGGTTGGGCGTTGTCCGCAACCCCTAGAGTACGGAGTCGAGCTCCTCTACCCAGTGCGTGTCAGATTTCGTAAGTGACCGCACTAGTCTGGGTTTAATGCCGCTCATTATTAGACCATTTGCTCGTTCCACTTGACCGTTGGTTTGAGGATGATAGACTGAAGCGTAATCGAGCTTAATGCCCATGTTTTTGCACCATGACTTAACCTCGTCGGCCGTGAAGTTCGTGCTGTTATCGGTGATGATGCTGTGGGGGACACCATAACGGTGTACTACCCCGGATATGAGGTCTATCACTGGTCCGGACTCTGCCGTTTTGACTGGTTTGGCCTCTATCCATTTGGTGAATTTGTCCACCATGACCAATAGGTACCTTTGCTTGTGGGTTCCCCCTTTAAGGGGTCCAACCATGTCAAGTCCCTGCACATGACGGCGGGTAATGGGTATAGTTTTGAGGCGGTGGGTGGCATATGGCTCGATTAGCAAAGAGCGACAACCGACGCATCTTTGGACTAAGTCCGAGCATCCGCCGGGCCGTCGGCCAATAAAATCCTGTACGGAATGCCTTTCCTACAAGGGCTCGAGCTGCTGTGTGGTGTCCGCCTAGTCCGGCATGAATTTCAGCCAGGAGGTTTCGCCCTTCCTCTTCGGAGATACACCTTTGAAGGACTCCAGTTGTGCTTTTCTTATAAAGTTCTCCCTCATGGACCTTGTAGGCTTTAGATCGCCGGACTATGCAGTGGGCCTCATTTTGGTCTTCGGGAAGTTCCTGCCTAAGCAAGTAGGCTAGGAATGGTTCTGTCCACGGGGCGATTACTGCCATTATGCCGTGGGCTGAAGGTGTTATGTCATCGGCTGAATCGCCGGTTGGCGCGGTTTTTTCCGGTTTGTCGTTTCCGGACTCCTCTTCCCCTAGTACGGATGGCTTGAAGAGCCGTTCCAGGAAGATGTTTGGAGGGACAGCATCACGTTTTGCACCGATGCGTGCCAGTACGTCGGCTGCTTGGTTATTATCTCGGGCTACGTGATGGAATTCAAGTCCTTCAAACCGAGCTGACATTTTTAGGACAGCGTTGCGATATGCTGCCATTTTCGGATCCTTGGCGTCAAAGTCTCCATTTATTTGGGATATCGCAAGGTTTGAATCCCCGTGCACCTCTAGGCATTGAATGCCCATGGAGATTGCCATCCGGAGGCCATGTAAAAGGGCCTCGTATTCGGCTGCATTGTTGGAGTCCGTGTACATTATCTGAAGTACGTATTGGACTGTGTCCCTGGTTGGGGATGTCAATACGACGCCAGCCCCCAATCCGGCCAACATTTTAGAGCCGTCGAAGTGCATAATCCAATTGGAGTATGCGCCGTACTCTTTAGGGAGTTTGGCTTCGGTCCATGCAGCGACAAAGTCAGCCAAAACTTGTGACTTTATAGCTCACCGAGGTTTGTAAGTTATATCGAATGGTAAGAGCTCAATGGCCCATTTTGCAATCCTGCCCATCGCGTCATGTTGTTTATAATGTCGTTGAGTGGTACTTGAGGCCACCGTTATCGAACACTCTTGAAAGTAGTGTCGGAGCTTCGAGATGCCATGAACACCGTGACGCTATTTTTGATAGTGCGAATAGCAGGACTTGCGGTGTTAACACGGTGGATCGTAGTACCCTGTTTTGAAGGGGAATTTATGCCCTTCGCTCTCTCGTTCGACGACGAGTACAGCGCTTACAACTTGATGTGTTGCGCGATGTATAACAACATTGGTTCGCCCGGGTTGGGCACAGCCAGACGGTTGTTGCCAATATGGCCTTTATTTCTTCGAGTCGGCGGTGGCGGCATCCGTCCACTCGAAGTGTTGGTGCGCCTAAGGAGGCGATAGAGGGGCAATGCCTTTTCTCCCAAGCGGGAGATAAAGCGGCTTAAAGCCGCCACGCATCCAGTCAATTTTTGTATCTGGGGCCTGAGTGTAATGCACCCTTTTGTTGCGGACTAGGGTTGTATTCGGGGCCGGATTGTCCCAAAACTGGTTTTCGGTTTTCCGGAAACTCTCCATCGCACAGTACTTTCGTACTATGGACGCCAGGTCGGCGAAGCGTGTAATTTCACGATGGCTGATGGCGTCCAATATTCCCTTGTCCGTGCAATTATTGCAAAAATTTGAGATTACGTTTTCCTCTCGGCAGTCCTTTATCCTGTCCATAACCAGGAGGAATCTGGCCTAGTAGTGATGTACTGTTTCAGCGGGCTCTTGCCGTATTAGAGATAGATCGCATATGTCTGGGCGGGTGGGTGGAATAAAGTCCGGAACCCTACCCATCTCAAGGCTTGAAGGCCGTGAAGTTTCCAAATTTGGAAGCTTGGATTGCTGGAGTTGTCCAACGAGTCCGGTCCGATGCCTGACTTTAAGTTCAGTGCTTGACCGAAGTCCGTCCCTCCGCAGAATCCGGCATGGAGGGTTCGGGAGCCGGACATGACTAGTCTTCAATACAGAGAAGAGTCGCCAGATTGTTCCTCTACCACTGCTGACGTGGTGGGTGACCTAGGAGAGTTAATCTCTCTCGGATCGGTTTTAAGCCCAATCTGATCAGTAGTCCGTAGCAACTCCCGGAGCGGCGATGCGATCCAAGAGCTCGTTGATGATCTAAAGCTCTATCGGATCCACCGCTCGGCAAATTCGAGTGACGTGAAGATTGCTTTTGACGACTTGAGAAGTCATTGTCGAGCGATGGCGGACGGCGGTCATAAGAAAACCACCTAGCGGATAGTTTGGCGGCGGCCAAGGCCCTTGGCGAAAATACCGTCCTTGAAGGCGGGTGGAGGCATCCTTCCTATCGGTGACGCACGCGAGGAACTCTCAATGAAAGCACCAATGTCGGTGTCAAAACCGGCGGATCTCGGGTAGGGGGTCCCGAATCGTGCGTCTAGGCGGATGGTAACAGGAGACGAGGGACACGATGTTTTACCTGTGTTGGGCCCTCTTGATGGAGGTAAAACCCTACATCCTGCTTGATTAATATTGATGATGTGTATTACAAGAGTGGATCTACCACGAGATCAAGGAGGCTAAACCCTAGAAGCTAGCCTATGGTCTGATTGTTGTAATGGATGTTGTCCTACGGACTAAAACCCTCCGGTTTATATAGACACCGGAGAGGGCTAGGGTTACACAGAGTCGGTTACAATGGTAGGAGATCTACATATCCGTATCGCCAAGCTTGCCTTCCACGCCAAGGGAAGTCCCATCCGGACAAGGGACGGAGTCTTCAATCTTGTATCTTCGTAGTCTTGGAGTCCGGCGGACGATGATAGTCCGGCTGTCCGGACACCCCCTAGTCCAGGACTCCCTCAGTAGCCACTCTGGCTCCGGCGGCCACCCCCCTCCTGGCGCTCATGGCGAGCTGCGTCCAACTCTCCGGCTCCACCTCCTCCTGCTCGTCTCCCTCGGTGGCTCCCGGCTCTGCTCGGCCTCCGCTGCCTCGGGCCTCGCCGCCCCCTCTGTGCCTCCATTCCATGGTCGTGGTCCCTCTGCCACCCCCCACGCCGCCCGCGCCCGTGCCGCCCGCGCTTGGCCTGGAGGATGGGGGTGCGCCTTGGCAGCGGGTCCATGGCCGGAAGGACCACCGGCCGTCCGCCCGCAAGGCGGTGGTTTTCTATCATCTCGGCCCCGGAGCCCGACCCTTCTGGTGGAGCTCCATGGTTGCCGCTACAATCGACGAAGACGACGGCCACATCTCTCGCAACTGCCCCAACCCAACCAAGTGCGTCCGATGTGGCAGTTTCAACCACATCTCCCGCGGCTGCACGCGTCCCCGCCCTCGGAGCTCGTCGCCGGTGGAGGCCCGCCCGGTGCCTGTCCATGTTGTCCCAGCCAACTCGTGGACTAGGCGCACTGCGGACACCCTGCTGTTTGGCCTGGGGCTTGTCATCAAGGTTGTCGAGGCCACGGAATCGCGGCGCGACATGGCAGGGTTCAGGGTGTGGCTCCGCACCGATGACCCTACGTGTATCCCGGATCGGCGAATCCTTGTCGTCGAGGAGCTGGGCCGCAGGAGCGAGCGTTCCCGTCGCTCGGACTCCGAGGTGGATGCTCTCTGGTACCCGGTGGCCATTACGCAAGAGGCAGCTGTTCGTCTCGGGCCTCTGTTGGATGGTCTACCGCCGCCGCCGCCCCCCTCGCCGCCCTCGGAAGATGACCGTGATGATGCTCGTGGTGGCGGTCAGGGTGGTCGTGGTGCACCTGGTGCTGGTGTCGACCATCGCGCTCTGCCGCCCTCGCCTAGGTCGTCGGTTGGCTCCTCGGCGGCGTCGGCCCCATCGCCGGCAAACTAGCGGAATGTTCAAACATGTGCCTTGCCCAGTCAATGTGGACCAGTGGAAAGCCTGGGCGCGGATACAATCAGATCAGCTGCCACAGTCTGGCTGTTAGGCTCGGTCGGCTCATCAGAAGCTGACAGCATTGGTGCGGTTCCCGAGGTTGGCACGCAGGAGATTGGCTCCCCCCTCGACATGGGCCCGCGTTTAGTGGAAAGCAGGGTTGGCCCACGCGGCTTGATGTCGCTCCTACGTTCTGGTCGTGGCTCTGTGATGGAATGTGGGGGGCTGGCACGTTCAGAACCATCCACGGGGCCATCTGCCCTGCTTGGCGTCATTGCGGCCCCATCACACTCGATCAAAATTGGGGACTGGGCTTTGTCCGTTCCGGCTGGACTGCATGGCTCGGTCCATGAGTTTCCCCTGTGCTCCGAGACAGAAAATGACTGTTGGGCCAGTTGCTCATTGGATGGCTCGTCCGATTCAGGGGATACAACCCCTTCGCCGCTGGGACCCGCAAGGCATGCAGATGTGACGCAGCGATGCACGTCCAAGGAGGACTGGTTTTTGGTCAGCCTGTCCGAGCATGCTGATGCTCTAACTACCCCAGTAGTGCGAGTGCAGGCTCAGCCTTCCTTCCAGGACCAGGTCGACCAGTTTTTCTCTGGGTTGCGGCAAACTCTCAACCCTCTCCTAGCACAGCCACAAGCTAGAGCGGTCCCTAAGCAGCAAAGGAGGCCTAGGCAAAAGCGGCCACAAATCACTACTCCGCGCCGAAGCGTTCGGCTGGCCAAAGCGGGGCGTGGCTCTAGGGCTTCCAAGCAGTAGGCAGTTCTCATCTGGAAGCTCTGCCTCGCAAACGAAGGCAATGTGATTAGTGACGAGGCGCTGGAGGCCTATGTGGACTTGTTTGACAAACCGATAGATTGCCACATCAAGGCGATCCTAGCCTTATTCGGTTGGGATGCCTCGGCCTTGCCATTATCAGGCGAGGATGAGTTGGTTGTGCAGGGCCAGTAGTGCTGCTCTGCCGTGGTAGTGGTAGGCCTTCACTATGTCGTCACAACCTCTAAAAAATCTAGTGTGGAATGTACGTGGGCTCAACTCACCGGCTCGGCGGAGCTCGGTATACCAAGTGGTGGTTGCCTCTAGTGCAAGCATTGTGTGCCTCCAGGAGACGAAAATGGAAGTGATCACGGCAGATGTTGTAAATCAGTGTCTTGGCAATAAATTCCGTGGTTTCTATTATGTTCCCGCGATGGGTACTCGTGGTGGGACTCTCCTAGCTTGGGATAGTATGGTGGTTTCTATCTCAAATAGGCATGTCACGACCAATACGTTCGCTGGCCTTGTCACCCAGGATGGGACGCCCATGTGGTGGCTCACGGGGGTGTATGGACCCCAGGGCGATGCGGACAAAATTGAATTCTTCCAAGATTTGAGGGATGTTCGTGATCTGCATGCGGGTGCTTGGACAGTTATGGGTGATTTCAACTTGCTAGTTAATCCCGAAGACAAGAACAGAGTCACTTTTAACCGCAGGATGATGGCGAGGTTTCATGCCTTCCTAAACCGGATGGAACTCAAGGAGCTTTTATCTTAATGGCAGACACTACACTTGGTCAAACGAGAGACGGAACCCAACCATGGAGAAGATAGACCACATCTTCGTTACCAACTCTTGGGAAGATATTTTCCCTAGGAACTTACTGACTGCCATGAGTACGTCAACTTCTGACCACTGCCCTCTGCTAGTTGACCTTGATGCTGAATTCCAGATTGGACGGCGGTTTAAGTTTGAGAGCTTCTGGCCAAAAGCCGATGGTTTCATGGACACGGTGCGGGAGGCCTGGCATGTAGTCCCCGCTGATGGAAACCCTTTTGTAGTCCTAGATAACAAGCTTCACGCCACGGCAAAAGCACTTCAAAGCTGGAGCGATAGGTGGATCGGCAATGTTCGCTTGCAGCTTGCGATCGCTATGGAGGTTATTGGTAGGCTAGATGTGGCTGCAGAATCGAGAGCCCTCTCGGATGAGGAACATGCCCTATGTAAGCTTCTCAAGAAAAAGTTGTTGGGATTATGCTCGCTCGAAAGAACTATCGCGAGGCAAAGGTCTCGTCTGCTATATCTCTCCGAAGGCGATGCCAATACTACATTCTTTCAATGGCAGGCTAGGCATAGGCAGCGCAAGAACATGATCACTGCTGTGCAACACAATGGGGCAATGTTGTAGGATCGGAAGTATGTCTAGAGGGGGGGTGATTAGACTACTTGACAACTTAAAAATTTAGCCTTTTGATTTGAGTAGTTTCTTAGCAAGTTCACAATGATAACCAAGTCAAGTATCACCCTACACATGCAATTCTAGAGTTATGGCAGCGGAAAGTAAGTTGCATGTATAGTAAATGAGAGGTGGAGAAGAGCAAATGCAATGGAGACATGGAGATTTTTTTCTCGTGGTTCCGATAGGTGGTGCTATCGTCAATCCACGTTGATGGAGACTTCAACCCACGGAGGGTAACGGCTGCGCGAGTCCACGGAGGGCTCCACCCACGAAGGGTCCACGAAGAAGCAACCTTGTCTATGCCATCATGGCTTACGCCCACGGAGGACTAGCCTTACTCGGGGTAGATCTTCACGAAGTAGGCGATCTCCTTGCCCTTACAAACTCCTTGGTTCAACTCCACATCATGACGGAGGCTCCCAAGCGACACCTAACCAATCTAGGAGGCACCACCCTCCAAAAGGTAATAGATGGGGTTGGTGATGATGAACTCCTTGCTCTTGTGCTTCAAATGATAATCTCCCCAACACTCAACTCTCCTCACTGATTTGGCTGTGGTGGAGGAAGGGATTGAGTGGAAAGCAACTTGGAAAGACTAGAAATCAAGTTTCATATGGTGGGAGTGGAGCAACTTGATCTCAACACAAGGGTAGGTAGTTTTCTTCTCGAAATGTAAGGTAGGAGTGGTAGTTCTTTCGATGGCTCTCTCACGAATGAAGAGGAGGTGGAGGGTATTTATAGCCTCCACACAAAATCCAACCGTTACACATATTTGAGCAATCTCGGTCGGACCGAAGTTGACAACTCGGTGGGACCGAAAGTTCAAATCTTGTGAACGTTGGGATTTTCGGTGGGACCGAAAATACAATCTCGGTTAGACCGATTCTTCCAAAGTCTAGGGTTTGCCAATCTCGGTGGGACCGACTTTCTCATCTCGGTGACACCGATTTGAGTCTGAATGTTCTGAAGCTTGGCAACACCATTTTCGAATGACCGAGTTTGGAATCGGAAAATCCGAGATTCTAGGGTTTTGGCTATATGGTGAGGTGGTTCATCTCGGTGTGGTGAGTTTGGAATCGGTGGGACCGAGATTACTTATGAGTTTATGTTGGAATGAAAGATTGCTGATTGTTTGAGAGATAAATCATTAAGCACTTTAGAGCAACCAGATCATCATCATAACCTCATCCCTTTTAATAGTATTGGCTTTCCTATGGACTCAATGTGATCTTGGATCACTAAACCAAAAATGGAGTCTTGAGCTTTTGCCAATGTTTTCCTTAGCATTTTGAGGGTCCACATCATCGGTCATTGCCATACCCATATCAATGAACTTTCGAAATATTCTCAAGAAATGATTAGTTCAATGATATATATGTTGTTATTAATTACCAAAACCACCGGGATTAGTTGCACTTTCAATCTCCCCTTTTGGTAATTGATGACAACATATAGATCAAACTTCGACAAGTGATATAATTAATGAATAACATCGTCGCTTTGAGAAGTATGTGATAAGCAAGAGCTCCCCCTAAATTTGTGCATTATTTAAGATTTGCGTTTGAATGCAAATGCACAATCGATTAGGATCATGGGTTACTCTTCCATGTCACATACATCTTGGTGGAGCGCACAAAATGATAAGAATGAATATCATGCACCCAATCACCAAGACATGAGTAAATGATCATACAAGATATGAATGAAATATGATAGACATCAAGCACACATTAAGCACAGTATGATCAAGCACTCATCAAGATAGAGCAAACATAGTATCAAACACACGAAGTATCTCAAAGAACTCAAAAGTATCTCAAGGAAAACCGCATAACGAAAGAGCAAAAGCGAAGCACTCTCTCTCGAAGCCCTATGATCTATACAATTTCTCCCCTTTGGCAACAAGTTACCAAAAGTTCGAAGGTATAGAGCTAATCGTCACTCGGGACTCTCGCTGGCGGCTCTGCTGCGTCGATGGAGTGGAGATGGCTGCATCTCTGAACGCCTGCTGAAGTCTGTGGAGCTGGAGGAGTGGATCTTGGGCTGGTCCGAACCGACGGAGCTGTAGGAGGTGCTGATGTAGTAGCCACAGGATCGACCTTTGGAATAGCAGCTGATCTGGGCTTTGTGGCACTGCAGCAGGCTGCTCATAGTCATCTGGACCATGTCACCTTCCATCTCCTTCATAAGTTCGCCTTCTCCTCTTAGCTTCCTCGATATCGCATCAAGCTTGTTGACGGTGACTGCACTTGATCGACTTGACGTCGAGCATGGAACTTATCCTCAACGATCCTCTCAAGGCTCTCCCGAGATTGCACTATCTTTGGCCAGCGTAGCTCAATTCTCTGAGTGGCTTCAAGAAGTTGTTCGCAACACTCTTGGGCTTTTCTGCTGCTTCCTTCTCGGCTTTAGCTTGTTTAGCGACTTCAGACTTAGCATGTCCTTCTACAGACGTGGGAGCATTCTCAGTCATCACAACCTCGTTGTCCTCATGTTCAGGCTGCAGTGGCAAGTGGGGTCTATCCAACAGGTAGGTGTCCGTGCCAAACTTGGCATTAATGAGCATCTGAATATGCGGAGCAAACCCACACGACCTCTTTTGGTCAGCTGCTGTCCTCTTGATAGTCTCAACTATCAGGTCCATCACCTTAAAAGGTGTCTTCTGATCTAGGATGTGCAGCATGTTGATAGAGTACCCTCTTATCATGCGGTGGTCCTCGACTTAGGCATCAAAGTATGCCTCGTAATGGTGTTGGTGGTTGGGAGACCTGCACGAAGGTAGTAGACTGATCCAAGCTTCCAAATCTCTACATCCTTCTCATCAACCTCATTATACATGTTCTTCATTGACTCGTGATTTTTCTTGAATGCCATACACATCAATGTCATCTTCCTTGAAACAGTGCATTCAGCAATGCTCTCCATTCCTCAACTGAGATGAAATCTACGCATACATCATCCATACAATCCTGCCATCTGGATAGAAGTGTGCGGTGGCATAGAACTGCATGATCATCTCATCGTTCGAGCGATCGACCGACCAACAAACTCGCAATCCCACAAGCGGTGAAGCTTTCGTGCACATGTGGGAAATAGTCTCTGTGCTCTTCATTGTCGATGTATTTCCGATCCACGATCCGTGTCAACAACAATTGGCTTCTTGTCCATGAGCACTTTGTCTCATAAAAGTCTTGTTGCTCTCTTGTGTGGAATCTTGAGTCAACTGCTGTTCTTCTCCTGCTGGCATATGGATCTGTTTGCCTCCATAGCCTGAGTCCTTTGTCCTTTCTCTCCTTCATATTTTCAGCTCGAGGATGAGCTTCATTATGAAGCGGCAGTTTCTGTCTTAGCTTGAGCAGAACATGAGCCTCATCATCTGATTCTGCAGGTGGCACATTGTCCTTTTTCTTCTCTGAAGCTGGAATATTTCTCACAGTCTTCCCTGGGCTTGGCAGCTGGTTTGGCTTGGGCTGCCTTTTTTGGAGCTGAAGGCTTAGCTTTAGGAGGTGCTCCGCTACGATGGCATCACCCATCAACTTCGCTTCGAGGTGGCTGAGGTGCTTCCTCATCGAATCATCATCATCATCATCGCAGATCTCTTCATGAACTTTCCTCTTCCTCTTGGAAGTCTTCTTGATTTTCTTTGGAGGTTTCTTCCATCTTTGAGCTTCACGCAACAATGGATTTCTTGACCTTCTTGGTGCCTTTCTTGGTTTGTTGCCCTTGATGCTCTTTGGCAACCACCTTCCTCTTTGGCTTAGACGTTATTTCCTCATCTGCAACGAAATCTGAATCTTCCTCATCGAGTTCCTCTTCCTCCTGGCCCAGTGGCAGCAGCAGCGATCCACTTGGAGTGCTTCTCTCTCCATCATCTGAAAAACTGCTTGCTTACGGACTTGTAGCTGCCTCTGGAATCTCAACGGCATCTCGGACCTGTTACATTGTCACTTCCTTCGGACATGTCGACAACCTGTGAATAGAGTGGGTATGGGCGAATAGAAGAGTTATCACAAACCGCAGAGGATTTTGCAAAAAAATGAGTTCAAACTTTAGATTTAGGTTTTCACAGAAGACATGTCGGTCGACCGAGTCTATCAATTCGGTGAAACCAAACGCCTAAAAGACCACATACACCACTTTCGGTTGGACGAAATGGGTTTCGATCTAGCCGAGACATTAGGGTTTCACTAAATCTTCACTTCGGTCTTACCGATTTGCACAACTTCGGTTTCACCGAAACAAGCAAAGGTAATGGCCGAGGCCAAATCGGTCGATCCGAAAATGCAGAATCGGTCACACCGAGATGTGTTCGCGGAAACCTAACCCTAAAATTTTCACTCGAAATTTGTTCTATGATCTAAATAGCTGGATAGGGAGATCTCAAACTTGGCAAGAATCATGGCAACACCTATCGTGCATAGAATCAGCGATTGGAACACGAGAGGGATGAAGCTCACCCAATGCGGTGGAGCTTCACTACGGCGGCAACGGTGCAGTGCGAAGGACCGTTGACGGCGATGGAGACTCATGGCGAGCGCCTGAGCGACGGCGGAGACGATCCGTAGACCAAGGCGACGGCAGCGAAGAGTTTTGAGGCGAAGCGTTTGAAGAAGTAATCAAGCGCTCGTCCTCGAGTATATATACTCTTGGTTGTCGGTGGGACCGAAGTTTACAAACTTCGGTGGGACCGAGATGGTTAGCTGCGTGCGATTACACACATCGATCACGCCGAAAATTGAAACTTCGGTTTCACCGAGGTGAAAACCTAGATCAATCAAGTGATCTCGGTGCGTCCGATTTGATATATCGGTTTGACCGAAAGTACTTAGAAGGTTTTGGAAGTTAGGCTTTTGACGGATCGGTGGCTCGAAAGTGCTCCTCACTCGGTCTCGTCCGAAAAAGTCTTGTTCAAAGTTTGTGATATAAGCATGAATAGAGTTTGAGACAAGAAAGCATAGATAGCTAGGGAAAACTTAGGCATTCTTGTCCATCCATTTGGTCAAAAAGAAAGAAAACCATAAAGACCAAAGCAACAAATGGATGTCCTCGAATGGATAAAATCATGCATCCAACATGCTCACACAATAAGATAGCAAATGAAATATGTGTCAAACATGTACAAACAAAACACTAACAGCTAGCACAGTTTGGCGATGACTAGGTCATCTATATATGAGTATATTGACTTAGGAGTCAAATGAGAACATTTGATCATAGGTCATACTCATCGTTTAAGCACAAGTGGGGTTACCACTTTTCCATAAAGCATTAATGTGTTCACATCATTAGGAGATGCTTTAGCTCATTTCTTTAGAGCAAAGCTCCCCCTTGATGTGAGGACCCCTTTTAAAGGGTCAAACTAACCTTGGGTTGTCGTTGAAGACTTCATGTAGATGTTGAAGATGTGGATGCTCAATGTTGATGAAGATCATCAAGAGTTGGGAGCAATCCTTTGGATTGGGCACTTTCAATACCTACATGGGTTAGTCCCACAAGGAACAAACAAGAATATCCATGGACATAGATTGAAGTTCATAATAGATGATGTCCATGAAAGCGATGATTACCTTGTCCCTTGACTTACCAACATGAGGGTTTGTGACTCCATGAACTAGTGCAAGATGTGGAAGTTGATTGCACAAGTCCTTGCCAAAATGAATATGAGTGAAGTATATTGGCGGAGTCACCCTCAAGAACCTTCTAGTTCTTCTTCTTCGGAATCCACATCATCTTGATGGGAATCCTTGGGGTAGTAGTTGAGCTCGTTGAAGTAGAACTTGAAGTTGCCTTGGGAACCCACTTGACCATGGCCTTGGGTGCTTCAATGAATGCATCAATCTCCTCTTGAAGCTTGTCCTTGCCTTTTAGCTTGTGGTCTTGTGGTGGAAAGTCATCTTGAGCTTGTTCCTCATTGGAAGAAGTAGGATCATACTTCTTCTCTTGAGAGACAAACTTTGGAGTGGGATATTGACCTTCTTCCCATTCAACACCCTCGGCGTTGAACTTTCGCTCAAAACCAATTCCTTGATTCTTCCGGTGTCTTCCTTGTTTGCGAACAATTTCCTCAAAGCTCTTGCTTCCGCAAGACTTTTGTAGACACCTTTCTCTATAATCCCTTTCAAAAGACTATTTTCTTGCTCAAGTGAAACTTGGCTTGAAACATTGTTAGTGGAATCAAGAGAATTACTAGAAGCAACAACATTTGATTTAACATGATTATTGTTACTACTAGATGAAGAATTTTTCTTATGCTTGTCATGCTTAGTTTTAATAGGTGGCAAGAAATTAGACAAGAGAAGTCGTTTGGCAAGATATGAAGAACTCTTCTTTGAAGATCGTCATTGATAGCTTTTAGAAACTCATGCTCTTGCTCTAGATTGAGCTTCTCGAAGCGTAGCTTCTCATGAGATCTTAGGAGCTCTCTATGATCTTCTTGAGTTGTTTCATGAGCTAACTTAAGAGTGTTTAGTTCTTTAGTTAGGCGCTCAATCTCCTTCATAGCATTGTCATTCGACTCATCTCGACTATAAAGACTACTAGCATGTTCATCATTACTAAGCTCACTAGATTTATCATGTAAAAGCTCATCTTCACCAAGCAAGTCATCCTCATCACTATCAAAGTCAATGAACTCAGGATGTGTTACCTTGGGGCCTTTTGCCATGAAGCATCTTCCAATTCCCTCATTTGGTGAATCAAATATGTCATAGGAGTTGGAGTTGGAGGATACGAGAGCAAGACCGGCAACACCTTCATCTTGATCAGATTCGAGTTGGAGTGATAGCTTCTTTCGGAGTGATTGTCGAGTCGGAGCCGGAAACCCATTCACCAACATGAGCTTGATGTTTTCTTCTTGTGTAGCTCCTTGATGACTTGTCCTTCCTTTCCGAATCCTTGCTTCTCGAGAGGATCTTCGTTCATAACGATCATCTTTACTCCTTCTCTCTTTTCGAGGCGACTCTTCTCTTGAGCTTCTTCTTCTTGGAGATTCTTCTCTTCTCTTGTGGGAGTCGAACACTCATTTGAGTAGTGTCCGGTCTTCCACAATTGTAGCAGTTTCGATCACGACTAGAAGATCTCCTTTCATCATATGATCTAGACTTTGAGCTTCTTTCCTTGCTTCTACTCTTGTAGAATTTGTTGAAGTTCTTCACCATTAGGCTTATCTCTTCATTGGAAACTAGCTTGTCACTTGAGGATGTGGGAGCTTCAACTGCAGCTTTGTAAGCACCGCTTGACTTGTTGTGAAGCTCTTCTTTATCTTTAAGTGTCATCTCATGAGCAACAATCCTTCCAATGACTTGGTAGGCTTGAGATCTTTGTAGTTTGGCATCATTTGGATCAAAGTGCACACGGTGTCATACTTTCCATCCAAAGCTCGAGGATCTT